>CM052541.1:190153872-190173605 GCA_028533065.1 Trachops cirrhosus
GGCCGAGAGGAAGCCAGGGCTGCTGCCTCACGGCCCCTGGCGAGCGAGCGTGTGCACGTCCCTCGGGAGGTCGGCGGCCCTCGGTCCCTCACGTCACGTCTGCCGGTGCAGCCACGTGTGGACCTGAGGGCCGCCGAAGTCCTGGGGCTGGGGGTTTAGACAGGAACCAAATCAAGCGGATTTTCATGACATTTTCCCTACTGAGGCACGAAAAAAGGCCCATCTGACGTTGAAACCCCGGAAGTTTTGCAATCACTGGTCTGGAGAGACCGTGATGCTCCGTCTGTGGCATTGCAGCGAGGAACGCCCCCTCCCCGCCTTGCTTGGGACGCACAGCCCGTATCTGCGCAGTGCTGGGGCCGAGGCGGTGGGGCCGGCGCACAGCGGGCGCCGCGCTCATCCCCTCCCTCCCGCAGGTTTGCCGACTGCGCCGCGCTGCTGCTGGCACAGCTGGAGGCCGGCCTCCGGAACGCGTTTGCTGCCGTCAACAAGTGCCCGAGGAGACTCCTGACGGCCGAGGTGCGTGCGCGCGAGTGCCGGCCGCGGTGGTGGCCGCTCTGAACGGCGTGTCTGTCCCCGCGTCAAACGAGCGTCTTAGCTACGAGCTGCCACGGTTTTGTCGCTTGCTCTCGTGATCGTGTGGGGTTTGCGTTTGTCTCACTCACGGCCGTTCTCGGAAGTTCCGCAATATCCCCAAGCCATCTTCCAGACTCAGCCGTGTCGTGAAACTCATGCCCCGTGTTCTCTCTGCAGCTGTAACTGTCGGCACCTTGCAGCCCCCCCGCCGGTTGGCCCACGGTCCACTGCACGCCCCTGGTTAAGGGCACTGCTTCCTGTGGGCCGAACCCTAGCGGCGCCCTGTTCTGGGTGGGCGCCCGGGAGCCCCCGGTGAGGCAGGGCCCTGTGCTGCAGGACCAACAGCAGTGCCCGCCTCCTCTCCTCGTGTCCTTCGCTGGCTCGCCTCCCCCTTTGTGCCCTTTGCGTTGACGCCCCCGAGTCCCGTCCCCGGTCCTGTCCTGTCTTTGCACTTGCTCCTTGGGAGCCCGCCCACGGCCACGCTAAAGCGGTCACCGTGCAGGACGGCACTTAGACATCCCCTGGGCCCAGAGAAGATGACAGCCCCGCGCGGCAAGGGCTGTCGGTGCCGCTGAGGCTGCGGCAAGCACGGCTCTCAGTGTGAGTGCCGGGAACTGTTTGTTGCATGTAGAAGCATTTTTCCTGCTTTGAATAGTACCATCCTGCTTGTATTTTGCTTTAATTGTTTCTTTTCTTTCCTTTCCTTTCCCGAAGTCGACAGCTCTTTACACCACCTTTGACGAAGTAAGTAAACTTGTAAGTTGTGAGGTACCTTCAAACTGACGCAGAATTAGAGCTGGCCGTGAGCCCGTGCTTGCAGGGAGGCGCCGACAGTCAGGTAGACCGAAGTCACCGTAGAGAGCAGTTTTCAGGCTACTGGAGACCCAGCGTCTCAGCCCAGTTCCTGCAGCTCCCGGAGGCCAGCGCTGGGGTCCCCAGCAGACGCGAACCCTGCGTGCTGCAGTCACTGCGCAGAGACGGGCGCGGCAGGCGGAGGGCGGGCTCCCTTGCCTGGCACAGGAAATGCCCGTCAGGGCCGCTGCGGGAGCGCGGTGTGCCCTGACACACCCAGGCTGCGCATCTCGGGGGGGGGGGTTCTGCAGGCAGCGTTACCGCTGAGAACACTTTTCTCGCTGGTGGAGAGTCAAGGCTTTTGTTTGTGCCGCCCGGGACGGTAATTCCCGTGCACCTGGAGTCGGCCTGCAGGCGCAAGCGCGGGGGTCTCCGTAGGGACGCGGGCATCCCGGCCTCGCCGCCTCAGGGCAGTCAGGCGCCTGACAGAACAGGGCCTCAGTGAGGAGACCGTGGGGTGTTAAGAAGGTGGCGTGCTCCCCCGCAGCCTGTTCTGTCAGGACACTGAGCCGCTGTTAGTGAGCACACATTCGGTGCTGTGGGTTAGGTCAGGTGGTGCAGCCAGGCTGTGTGGGAGCAGGGGTGCGGGTCCGACCGGGCTGGGGCTCCACAGTCCGCGTGTTGTGCGCCTCAGGAGGTGAGTGGAAGACACTAGGCACACGTACACACACCTGTGTGCAAACACACACCAGTACACACAGGTGCAAGAACACATGCACATACATAAAACACACCAACACGTACACACGAGCACATGTACACACACAAGTACACACAAACATGCATGTGTACCTGTGACCACACATACAATATGCAGGCACTCGTGTACATGTACATGTGAGCACATGTGAACACACACACAGACACGCCCACACGATTAAGGACATGCATGCACTTCAGGTCACCGATCAGGTCGAGGGAAGCTCCCCTGAACTGGGGCCGTGTCCTGTGTGACCGCCCGTGTTCCATCCGGTTGTCGTGGGGCTCACGTGACCATTCGGAAGCTCTGAATTCGCTCCTTGGTGGTGTTTCAGATCTTGGCAAAGCACTTGAACGACGGCGAGATCAACCAGCTTCCTCTGCTCCTCGGAGAGCCCGCGATGGTGAAGTATCAGACTCCTCCGGTCTCCTGCCCTCGTCTGTGTGTGAGGGATGCGTGCCGGGCTCACGGGGATGCGGCGGGGACTGCGTCCGCGTCGCCATGCCGTGCCTGCAGCACGTGCCAGCAGTTCGGGGCCCGTGTCCTGGGCGCCGTGGCCGAGCAGCCCCGTGCCCGGGCAGTGCGTGGCCTGCCTGGTGGCGTGGACTGTGCTCCGGGAGGTCGGCAGCAGTCAGGCGAGAGTGAGGAGAGAGTCTGGTGGAAAGAGGGTCCGTGGTCGTTCAGAGCCACAATGTCACTGCTCTCGTGTTTTGCGAAGGTGTCGGGCGACTCCTTGGACCGTCAGTGGCGCTGTGTCCACTCCTCCTAACCAGGGCTGGCCGGCGCGGTGCCGCTCTGTGATGCAGAGCCGCACGTGGGTCGGGTGGCCATGCCCGCCGTGGGGAAATCGGGGCGGTGAGCCCCTTGTCCAGTACCTTCGCCATCTGGCTTGGGGGTGCGGTGAGGACAGGGTTCCGAGGAGAGTTCAGCCGGCCCTTTGCAGCCAGGTGGCCGTGATCCGCCTCTCGGAGGCTGGCCTCCTGTCTGCGCTCCGCTCCTTAACTGCCGGGCGGGGCCCTGCCACCTCCTTCCCCTCCGCTGAGACCACCAACGGCGGGTTTTCTCTGTCTGCTCCCCGGAAGGAGTTCCTCTGGGACTTCCTGAACCACCAGGAGGGCCCTCGAGTCAGAGACCACCTGAGCCACGGCGAGGTCAGCGTGCCCGACTTTCCCAAGGCGGTAGTGGACCAGCTGCTGTCCTTCTCCATCGTGCTTCTGCTGAGATTCGTGGATGAAGACGCCGCGTCGCAGTTCAAGGTACCGCGTCGGGGAGGAAGCAGGTCGCTGTCACTCAGCTCGGAAAGGCGGAGCTAATTTGCAGAGTAACTCACTGTCCATCACTGTGATTTGTGTGGCTGACAGTGGGCCTCCATGGGGCACAAGGTGTGAACCTGTGGGATGTGACCTCTGCGGCAAGCAGGTCAGCGCTGACCTGATCTGACGTGACCTGACCCGCTTCTTAAGAGCACGTTTGTGCGGGGGGTTGCAAACCAAAGGCCCAGAGTGTGAAACGGGTTCACTGAACAGAACGGGAGTTTCCACGGGGGTCTGCTGTGTTGGTGGGGCACGACAGTGGTGTCTGTCAGGAAACCAATTCTTTACTGCAGCAAAATAAGTAGTGCAGGTCACAACGTCACTGGCGTTCTCATCTTCCCGGTGATACGGGCGGTGAGTGTTAACGCTGTTTAGCGGCTCCGACGAGACAGAAACGCCTGCCGTGTTGGACGTGGCGGTGGGAGTGGCAGGGACTCGGGGGGAGCAGGCGGGAAGGGGCGCCCGGCAGGCTCACGCAGGACAGGGGCCAGCCTGCTGCCCGCAGGCCCCTCCGCCACTGCCCGCCCCGGCCGCCAGGCCCAGGGCTCTCCTCCCTCCACTCCTCCGCCTCCCACGTTCCCCCTCAACTGGACAAAGGTGTCCCAGCCTTCGTCCCCCCGGGAGGCTGCTCTGACGGGCCTGGAACACCAGCGGCCGCCGCAGGCCTGCCGCTCACTCCACTCTGTCCTCAGCGCAGCAGGCAGACGGGGCTCGGCTTCCCCTGCTCGGGGGCCGCCGGGCGTCCCCCACACTGGGCAGAGCTCCTGGCTGGCTCTCTGGTGCCGTCACTGACCTTCCCACCAAGGGTCCTGGCTGCCCCCGGAATGGGGGCCCCAAGGGCGCCTTCCGCGTCTTGTGACCTCATCTCAGGCCCCCTCCCCCACTGCTGTGCAGCCTCAGGGCCTTGGGGGGCGAACATGCGGCCACCTGTCATCGGTCTTGTGCTGCCAAGGACCGCGGCGCCTGCCGCTCACACAGGACAGGACGGCTGCTGACCCCTGCCCGCCACCGCCGCCTCGTTTCCCCGGCCCCGCTCAGCTGCCTCGGGCGCTGTGCTCACCGTGGTGCCAGCCGCACCTGGTGGTGTTTTCACTCTTTCCGGGGCTTATGTGTTCAGCAGTGACGCCTTCAGAGCTGCGGGATTCTTGTGGTCGTGCTGACTTTTTAACGTTTACTTCTGTCCTTGGGAGGATCTGTTCAATCTTCCAAACGTTCAGTATCTCTTTTCCTCAGTTGTTTCCAGTCCTCTTGCACTGTGGGTGTGGCCCTTTTATCGCTGTTCCTGGCTTCGTTGACAGTCGTGTCACTGGTTGTGCCGGACGGCCGCCTCGCGCCTTCTCTGAGAAGAGTCGCTTTGTCACAGCCGAGGGCGCCGTGAAGGGGACGGTGGGCAGTCGGACTCCTGCGCGACCTGAACGCTCGGGGGAGACGAGATGCCGCACCAGGCGCTGCCGTGACTCAGTCTGTTTCCTCCAACAGGAGAAGGCGGCCGTGCGGTCACTGGCCCGTGTCGCCGCGGGCTACAGCGCCCGCTTCCACCCCGCGGCTCTGCTCCGGAAACAGGTGAGGACGCGGCCGTGCTGCGCAGCGGCCTCTCCGCGGAGGGGCGTGCGCGCGTCCGCGGAGGGGCGTGCGCGTCCACGCTGCACGGGCCGCAGGGCTCGGGCTGCCTCATCGCAGCGGCTCTGGGGGCGCAGTGCGGCTTCCGCGCCGTGGTGGGTCACGCGGTCCCCGGCCTCGAGCCCCAGCTCGGGCGCCTGGAGTCGGCCTCGGCGCTCGGTCCTTCTGAGCTGCGGGCTCTGAAGCAGCCGCTGCAGTGGTGGTGGCGTGCGTTTCGTCGGGCGGTCCTCACCCTTACGCCCAGTGGTGGCCCGGGACAGCGCCTGGCGGGCCGCTCTCGTTAACCCCGGCCAGCTGCTCGGCGGGAGGAAGAATGTCGAGCTCTCCTGCCAGCCTTTGCTGGCTCGTACGTCGTCGTTGCCTCCCTGCTCACACGCAAACAGAACAGCACCGAGCACTCCCGCCAGGCAGCTCCGATTTGGACGTCGGCTGAGGTCGCACTTCACTCTGCGTGGCGCAGGGCGTGGAGGTGCCCCGGGCAAGGACGGGGCTGGGCCCACGCCGGCTCACAAGTTCCGGGGAGACTGCGCCGCGCCAGGACGCCGTAGGGTCAGCGCGGAGGCCCGGGGTCGTCTGCCCTGGCCATCTGACGAGGGGAGGGGCGCCCTGCGAAGCCCAGGCCTGGGGACGGCTGACGAGCAGGCACACCAGGGAGGAGGGCCTCTCCTCGGACACGCAGAGGCGAGCACGCCGCCCGTGTTGTGTGAGGGGTTCGGCCGTGGGCCATGTCGGGTGCTCGGGGTGGCGCACTAGTTGTTGCTCTCAGCCTGGGAGAGTCTGAGCTTCCGAGACCTCCAGTCCCCGCCCCACCTGGGGTGCCAGCCTGAGGGCACCCAGGTCAGAGAGACCGGGAGGGAGAGGACTCAGTCCCCAAGGAGGAGTGACCTGGGAGGAAGAGGAGCTTCAGGAGGGAGGCTCTGTGCTTCACCCCCCCCCCCAGCTCTGTTGCTGCAGCCGCTGCTTCCCCACCCGGCCCCCACCCTTCCCTTCCCCACGGGGGTATCTCAGGCCACCGCGCTCTCCTGTCGCTCTCGCTGTGCCACCTGCTGCGTGCTTCTTGTTCAGCAGGCGCTCTCCCACCCTCTTCTCTTTGAGGTGATGGCTCGGGGGCACGGCTGCCTCACAAGTCACCACGTTCAGTGGTGCCGACAGTAGCCACCTCACTTACCTGCCCTTCCGTGCGTCCGACGTTTGGGACGGGCTGTGGGGGCTGCCGTCCATGTCAGGGGAGAACCCAGTGCTGGCCGAGGCCTCCGTGGCTTCACAGGGAGAGGCCCCAGCGGCCTGGCGCCCTCTGTTGGCTGCTAGTGACTGGCCGCCCACTACACCCAGCCCTGGTTGGGGTGGGACTCGCCTCCGAGCCTGACCCTGGGGCGCTGGGACAACTTCCGGACGTTACCCGCCCTGCCGCTCCCACCTGGCGACAGTGGGTAACGACCCTGAGGCCTGGTTTTCAAGTGTGGAGCCTGTCACAGTGTCACAGACACGTCTCCAGAGAGGCCGCAGCCCCTGTGACGACGTGAAAGCGTTTTCTGGAACTCTGCTGTGAAACCTGTAAAAGCTCGGAGACCTTCCCTCCCAGGTGCTGAGCTGTGAGGAGTGCGTCCGGTGCTGGCCCCTGCCGCCTTGGCCCGAGGAAGCCAGGTGGGAAGCAGCCAGGTGAGCCCCACCCCGCGTGGCGCAGACCTCGAGGTCGGTGGGCATCCTGGAGGCCCCGGGTGGGGACACGCCCCCCGGGGACGGTGAGGCCGCGGTGCCGGTGGGGCGGGGAGGGGACCAAGAACGCCCTCCGGAGGCACACAGTGGGCAGTCTCCGGGGCCTGGCCCCCAGGGGAGCAGTGGGGCCGGGGAGAAACTCGGGGTCGCAGAGTCGGCCGGCAGAGCGCTCGGCCTCCGGCGCGGCTCCTCGGTTCGCACTCGGGGGAACCGAGCTGCAGGCGAAGTGGCCGCTCAGCAACCCAGCCACGTGGACACGGGCCGGGGGGCAGGGCCTGCTGAGCGTGGCCCGTCGGGTGAGCACGTGGGTGTGATGACTTAGAGTTGTGATTGGGACATGTCACCCAAAGCGTCACGTGTGTGCTGGAGTGTGACGTTGTTTCGTTACAGAAAGACGTGCTCGTCACTTTGGAATAAACGGTTTCGGGATAAAAGCGGGCGTCACCCGTGCCGGCCCCTGTATTAGTTTGCACGGCGCTCACTGGGCGTCTGCGTTGCTGTCGTGTACATTCAAGTGTTTTCTACGTTCCAGACTGGAAGAGGATCCCGAGGTGAACGTCTGCAACTCTCTAATTGTGGGGATCATGGGCGAACTGTATGGCCACGTCCCTGGGAACCGTTGTGTCCTCAGGGACTTGGAGCGCGTCCCTGTGGAGAAGTGAGTGCTGTCCGGCAACTGTGGAGAAGTGGGCGAGCGGGCCGGGGCCACAGACGTAGCTGCTTGCTCTGCCACACGCTTGACGGGCGTGTTGGCGGCATCGGCGTGCGCTGTCGCTCCCCGAGGGGAGTCACAGATGAGCCCCGGGTCTCCGCGCCCGCGCCGGTCTGCCTGGCGACCGCTCGCCCCGGTTAAGCCCACGCAGATCTCGCCCGCGCCGTGAGTACCGGTGCGCTGGTGACCAAGAGCAGGCGCGCGCTGGCCACGCTCCCCGGATCCGGTCCAGCTGCGGGTCCAGGCGTGGCGGCCCCGGGCGGCGGCCACGGCACGACCTCCGGCGTCACGCTCTGACCCGCAGGTGGCCCCGGCCGCTCCCTGGGCTCTGCGGCATCCGCGTCCCAACCCTGTTCTGGCCCAGGGCCGCCCTGGAGGTGCTGACCCTGCTCAGAAGCATCAGCTCCTGCTGCACCCGGGTGGCCCTGCAGGTGGCCGCCTCCTTGGAGCAGAGACAGCGGCAGTGGGCGGAGAAGACGCTGCGCTCCCGGCAGAGGCGGAACTTCCTGCGCATGCTGAGCAGGTGGGAGGCTCGCGCTGGGGCAGGAGTCGCCTGTGGATGCAGGTCTGGCTCTTACTTCCGGAGAGATGCTGCTTTTTAGAGAAAGTTACGGGACGCGCTTTAACGTGGCCGTCATTTCGGCCCGAACAAGTGCTTGGAACACAGACGTCACGCAGGTCACCGGGTGTGACAGACGCCCACGGCTTTGACTTGGGCAGTGTCTGTGAAGGCGTCCGCTCCTGGGTTGCTTCTGGAGCGTGCACCGCGGTCACACTCCGCGCGGCGGTTTGCAGAGGGCGCTTGTGACACTGCTTCCTCCCCTGACAGCCTGGCTCAAAGCCTCTGCCCGTGTTACGGGCAAGACGGCATCTCTCCTCCATTAGAGCTTCTCGGGGCCGCGGGGCTTGGGGCCCACTCCACGCGGAAGCCGCTTCCGGGTCTTCCCCTGTGCCCCGCTGCCTGTCGGGTTGTAGGGAAGACGCTGACGGGTGCAGAGAGAAAGGGGCGTGCGGGGGCCTGGGGTCCCGGAGGGCGGTGCCAGCTGCGGGGGGGCAGGGGCCTCTGGCTCGGACTGGGGCGGAGGTGTGGGCAGCCCGAGAGGGATGCGGGGCGGGCGGCGGGGCTTCCCCGCACACCACGGAGAGACAGCGGTGGGCGCGGAGGGCTCTTTGGAAAAGCTTGGATTTCGGGACTCTGGACACAAGGGCCGGCCGGGTGCGACACTGTTTTCTTTGTGAAACTGAAGACCGTTTTGTTTAACAAACCGTAATTTCCTGGCGCGCTTCTAGCACTAAGCTGCTGTCTCCCGTGCTGGCCCTGGTGCTGCTGCTCGTCACGCTGGAGCTGCTCAGCGTCCAGGAGGTCCGCAGGAAGACGGCCCGGGAGCACCAGCAGTACCTCAGGTGCCTGTGTGCTGCCCCCGGGAGGAAAGCCCTGTGTCCAGCTGAGTAGTCTCTGCTCCCGTCCGCGGTTGTCTCTGGTGACTTTCTGAAGTCCCCACGGCCTGCCCTGGCCGGTGTGGCTCGGTGGGTTGGAGCGCCCTGTAACCCGAGAGCTGTGGGTTCAAATCCCAGTTGGGGCGCACACCCGGGCTGCAGGTTCGATCCCTGGCCCCGGCACGTACAGTGTATCCTGGTCTGGGCACACACAGGAGGTGCCCAGTCGATGCTTCTCACTCTCTTCCTCTCTCTAAAAACGACAGCGTCCTCGGGTGAGGGTGAAGGGAAAGCCCGCAGCCTGGTTGGCCCTGCCCTTTCTTCATGGATTTCAGGGGCCTGGGGGCCGTTAAGGGCCTCACCTGTGCACCGTCGTTTCGGAAAGTTACGGCGGCCTACCGGAGAATGGTCTGGGCGGCCCCGGCTGCGTCCGGCGATCTCTCCCAAAGGGGAGCCGGCGCCTCCGCTGTTCTGAGCGGATACCCCGAGTCAGGGTCAGGGCTCAAAACCAAATCTGCTCTTCATGACAAACACCCCCCACGTGGGAAGCCACTCGGCAGGGGCCCAGTCTGGGGTCTGAGAGCTGGACACCCCCCGTGTGAGGAGTTTCACAGGCAGCAAAGCTGGCGCGGAGGCAGCTGCGATGTGGCGCGGGGTCGGTGTCCAGGGGTGGCCCGCCACTTGCTCCCATAGGGCCCCCGTGTTTCTGACTCTGAGAAACAGTTTCCTGGCCACTGGCTCTGAGCTTCGCGGGGAGCAGGCAGCTCTCGGGCCATGCTGTGCACGGTAGGATGGCGGACGGCACCTCGGTTGCCCCCGCTTGGTGCCGGCAGCTCCCCTGGACAGGGTGGCTTCGGTGACACGCTGTCCCCTTGACTGAAAGTCCCTCTCAGGCGGGAACCGCTCACTTGACAGAGAAGTCTGTGGGCAGTCGTCACGTTATTCTTTCAACTTCCCGGTTAGAGCACATCCGGGGACTCCAGACGTCGGAGTGAACTTCAGGGAACTACTTGGGGAGCTCTGAGCAGAGTTCAGAGAACGTAGGAGCCCCACTCCCGTAGGAGCGCCCCCTGTGGGGAGTAGGTAGGATTGTTAGTGAAACACTCGGTGAGACCACGAGCTGTCTCCAAGCGGGGGTCTCCCAGGACATGGGACCCCCTGCCTGCAGGGGGAGAGCTGACGAGCAGGGTGGACACAGGTCTCGGTGCGTGGAGGGCCGTTCACCGCCACGCAGGAAGTTGAGGCCAGTGTGCACGCACGCCCGGCCGGGACCGAGAGCACGTCTGGAAAGGCAGGGTGCGCAGGACTCCTGGGTCCCACCCACCTGGCAGTGACAGCGGTGCCTCCGCAGGGGCCGCCTCCACGTGACCTGTGTCCTCTGCCCCACCCCCATCCTGCCCCGTCCCGTCCCGTGTGCACTCTTTCCTGTCGGACTCGCGGCTACAGAGGAAGAGAGAGCTCTCGATTGTTTTCATGTCGTCGAGGAATAAAGCAGCTCGTGTTCCGGGCAGGTTCCTGAAGGCGGTGCTGCAGTACACGGAGAACCTGGAGGTGCAGAGCAGCCTGGGGAGGAACCAGTGGGGCAAGGTGGTGGCGCTCACGCACGCGGCGCTGCTGAAGATCCGGGCTTTCGGTGACAGGAAGCAGATGCTGATCCACCTGGCCGAGGCACCCGAGTGAGCGGTCCGGGAAAGCACCGGCCGGGGCCCCATCTGAACCGGACCCTCAATCCCCCTGTGTGAGGCCATCCGTGTCCCCCTCAATCCACGCACCAGGGGACACGTTCTGTCAGCTTGTCCCCTTCCGGGTGCTGGGAGGCTTGGCTTCCTGGATGAGGCGGGCGGCCCGGACTTCCCACAGAGGACACGGGTCTGTGATGAGCAGCCGCTACGTGGGCAGTGACGGTGCCACCAACACTCCCTCCCGCCCTTCGGCTCCCGTGGAGTCCCACTGGACCAGCGCTGGGCTGTATAAAACGATGCTGCTTTTGCCGTGTCTTCTGTATTTGTTACCGTCTTTCTGTGAAGAGACACTCCCTCTGGCCTCGCTTATTAAAGGGTGTTTGAGCCGACACAGTCCCTGCCGTTCAGCACACGTGTGGTGAGGCGGGTGTCGGGGGGACGGTCACTTCCCGACGGGCTATGGGGGGGCACATCTGGTCCATTCCAGCTCACTGACAGCGCGTGCCGAGCACGCCACAGCCCGGGGACCTGCCATCACCGCGTGCACACGGGGGAGTCACGCCCCAGCGGCCCGTGGATGAGGCCGCCACGTGTCTCTGTCGGGAGCAGCATCTGGTCTGTCCTGCAAGAGACACAGGACGTGGGCGAAGAGCAGGAGGCTGGAGCGCAGGGGCCCGGGGCTGCTCGGCTCCGTCCGGAAAGACACAGCGTAACCCCGGGAGCCTGCGCCCCGGCGTGGGGGTCTGCCGTAAACGCACGTCAGCAGCTGCTCGCCCGCATCCCCATCGGCTCTCCCGCCGACTGGACCTGAGCCCTGGGATCCCACTCTGTCTCTGCCCGGACACGGCTCGGGGCGAGCCCAGCCAGCCTCGTGGGAGAGAGTTCCAGAAACTGTGATCCAGGCAGCAGGGGTCTGTCTGGCTCCGAACAGGTTCCAAAAGCAGGAGCGGCTACAGCCGGACGGGGAGGAGGACCCAGGGCCGGGCAGGCCGTGCCGGGTGGGCTCAGCACTTGGCGTGGGCGAGAAGGAAGTGCTGGGAGGCCGGGGCTCTGTGAAGGCCGGAGGGCAGCTGGGCGAGTCCCCCCCACGGGCACGGCTGGGCGTCTGTCTCGGCTGAGAGCTGAGAGGACCCAAGGTTGCCCTGAGAAGTGCGATCGGGTTGTCCCCACACCCCTCGCCGTGGGCGTCCGGTGTCTGCCGCTGCACACAGGGACAGGCT
The DNA here is from genome assembly GCA_028533065.1 of Trachops cirrhosus. Lineage (NCBI taxonomy): Eukaryota > Metazoa > Chordata > Mammalia > Chiroptera > Phyllostomidae > Trachops > Trachops cirrhosus. The sequence continues at coordinate 190,165,701 of CM052541.1, forward strand.
GTGCAAGGACAGCCCCCCGGGCCGCGGGCTCTGTCCCGCTGATGGAGAGTGACTCTGGGCTCCTGCGATTTTCCAGCAACTCCGTGGGACCTGTGTACCTTCTGCAGGTGCTGCAGGGACCCCGTGCTTGCGTGTTCTCTGGCCAGCCGCCAGGGGGCGCCCTTTAGCAAGGCACCAATGGGGATGCGTGTCGGCAGAGGCTGTGTCCGAGATAACAGCGCGCTGGAGGAAGCTGCCCTGGGCGCCAGGTCAGAGGACACCTGTCCCTTCTCCCTCCACTGCTGATAGAGAGGCCTCACTGGGGTGGGACTGGCCGCTGGTTGATTCGTGTGCCAGTGAGAGGCGAGAGCTGTCCAGCTCTGCCCGGCTCGGGGGGCAGCGAGGGCTCATGCCGCCAGGTTGCTGTGCTGGGCAGAGTCGGCTCCTCACGCAGCTCAGAGGACAGGCCGCACAGGGAGGCTTCTGCTTGAAGCAATGCGGGTGGTTTCTGCGGGAGAGCGTTCGGGCGCAGGCTCGCTGTGGAAACTCGTCGAGCCGCTGTCCTTACCAGCTGCAGAGCTGACGCCAGCTGGGCCCCCGTGAACCCGCTCACGGTGTGAGTGCCGGCCTGAGCGGGCAGGGTGGGCGGCTCTGATACAACAAAGTCACTGCATGTCAGCTGCGGCCACGTCCCTCAGCCGGGGCCTCTGAAGTCAGTGGGGACCTGGGAGGAGGTGGCACCACCGTGTGAACCAGTTTGGGGCCGTGGCGGCAGGCGCGGACAGATGCCACCCTGACCAGGTCACACCCGGGGTGGACGCGGGAGGTCCTCTGCCGTGTCACGTGCTCCCTCCAAACCGAGAGAGTTTCAGGGCGAGGTCAGAGAAGCCGGTCACTGAGCCGAGCCCACACCGAGGGTCCCGGTCTGTGAGGCCGGCGGGCCCAGACTCGCCGTCACAGATGTCACCTGCCGCTGTCACGTGCGAGGTCACCTACGCCCCAGGTGCAGGGCCCTCGAGAACTGCTCCCGTCCGGGAGCACCCCCGAGGCACACGGCGTCCCTGAGCCCAGGGGGAGGGGCGGGTCACGCTGAGGTGCCTGGGAGCCACCACGGCCACTCCTGCCTCCCCTACCCTCCACCGCGGTCGGGACCAGGCATCTGGTGTCATCGCAGAGGAGACCGCACAGATCTGCACCTGAGAAGAGGGACAAGGACGAAGCCTGGGAAGGACGAGCTGGAGGGAGGGAGGGAGGCCCTGGGGGTTGGACCGGACGGGGCCTGAGAAAGCCTGTGGGCTCCACGGGCTCTGGCAATCGGAAGGTCGTGCCGAGCAAGAGGGGCCAGAAACACGGACAGTCTGCCCACGGCCCCTGCACCCCGGAGGTCCGAGCACAGTGCTGCGAGAGAAAGTGCAGTCGGAGAGCCGGTGCCCTGGGCCAGGGACAGGCGAGGCTGGTGTGCCGGGGCTGACCGAGGCAGGGCCCATCGGCAGGGAGTAGTAGGAAGTGCGTGTGAGGGAGCTAAATTGACAAAAGTGGGGGAGAGTCGATTTTGAAGGAGTAGAGGGACCAGGCAAGGATTCAGCTGGGGGAGAACAAGAGCTCGGCCTGGGGTGCGGGCCATTCTCCGTGTGCAGGGAGCCGTTTGTCCGTCCGCCCGTCTGCCCGCAGGGCGGGATCCATCCGCTGGCCCCGGCCCTGAATGTCTCTAAGATAGATGACATCCAGTCACCCACAGATGGGGAGGTGCCAGCGTGGCCTTCTTCAGCAGGGCCCCACGCACTCAGGAAGGGGGCTGTCAGGCCAGGGTGGGGGTGGGCAACCCATTTGCCTTGTCGTGTTTACCCACCAGGGACAAATCGGAAGGTGTGAGTTGCAGGGACCTGGGCTGGGGCCTGGAGGTGCAGCATCCAGCAGACAGAGACAAATGGTGGCAACATGGCTTCCTTTAAAGTCCAGTTGCGTCCAGATGCCACTGGGACACCCAGTCACATCACTGTGTTCCCACGCCCTGGGGGCCCCACTGCACCCCTCCCCTGGCCTTCCTCCCCTGCCTGGCAGGAATCCCGGCGGGCGCCCTGCTTTGTGCCCTGTCCGGCGAGTCAAGGCCAACCCGGCAGCCTCAGGTGCCTGGGACCTGGCATTTCCAGCCCCTGCTCTTCAGCATCAGCTGGCAGGTGCCAGCTGTCCACACCTCCTGGCTGTCCAGGTGGACACGGTGCCGTCCAGAGCCCGGGAGGCAGCAGCTGACTCCCTCCACCCCTGCCCCCGTCCCCTGGGCATCCATGTGGCCCTCAGAGCTCTGTCCCCACTTCCACCTGTTCTAGAACTTACCTGCAGGCAGGCCTGGTTTCCTTCGGGATGCAGAAGTCACCATGGTCAGGGCACAAGTGGCAGAGCCAGCGGGCAGCAGAGGGGAGGTGTCAGGGTGCTCAGAGCTTGGCAGGCAGCCCGGGGCCAGGCTGGCTTCCACAGTAAGGGGCACGGACGGCAGCCACTGCAGGTGGCCCACCCGGCAGAGGGCATGGCGTGGACGCAGGGTCTCTGTCTGTGTCTTGTGCCTGTCGCTTATACCGTCACACCTGGTCCTCACTCCAGCCCCATGAGGGGCACTCAAGGCTCTCGAGGCAGCCGACCTTGGTGCACTCAGGGCCTTCGTGGGTCACTGAGCCGGAGCTGGCCAGGGGGGATTTTCCTCAGGGACTCGACTCCAGTGCGAGGGACCGAGAGCCCAGGCCCCCGAACTGCAGCCAAGCTTTACTGCATCCGCCCGCCGTTCTGTGCGTCTGCACGGGAGCCTGCACAGCCGAGTCTCGGTCGGGACCCGTGCGCAGTCTGGGTGGGAGCTGGTGGGGGCCTCCCTCCCCCGATTCTGCTGCCACAGGGCTCTCTGTCTGCTCCTGTCTGTTTCCTTGTCTGTCTGAACTCCAGGGTCAGACTGCCCAGTCCTCACCCCACGGCAGACATGAAACACAGATGCGGAAAAGCCTGGATTTCTATTACTTGTATGGAGATGGCATTGACTTGCAAAACAAGTTGGAGAAATTAACTTTCTAGATGTTGAATCTTCCTAATGAGTGGCATAGTATGTTTCCACTTATGTCATTCTGTACATGAACTTCTCAGGGCATTTACAAATGCTTCCCCCACAGGCCCTAACTTTAGTTCCTCTCGAGCTTTTGGCCCAACAAATGGGGGCAGTTTCTTGTATTAGAGTTTCTAGAGCTACTGGTTTCTCTGTGCAAATTTCATACCCTGATATCTTACTCAATTCTTCTTTTATCTGCAGTTATTGCCTTTGGGGCTGTATCCTACCATGGTGAGGAAATATTTATCTAACCTTATTTTACTGAAGTTTATAATGCTGAGCTCTTCTTTCTCAGCCTCTGTGAAACTGATTCAGCTTTTTCAAATCCTTGGATCTGCTGAAAGATAAAACAAACAAGAAATACCAACAGCAGCTTCTAGACCAGCCCCTGCGGATACCAGTGGGTATCCGCCCTGTGACCGGCGTGGGGTGGGGGTGGCTCAGAGCCCCCGGCTCCACCGGGACCTTCCCTGCGGCCACTCCTGGAGCTCCGCAGCAGCACCCCGAACTCGCCGAACAAATATCACAGCAGAGAAGCAGGGAGCTGGTGCAGGTGTGCCATTGTTGAAAAGCGTAGTTTCCCCCTGAATCTGAAAGATGTGTGTTTTTTAAATGCAGAAAGCAGCGCACGGCACCGCGCCCTTCCGGAACAAAGCCACGTGTACGGGGGTGGGTGCGGGCTGGTGGGCAGGCAGGTAGACAGAATGGATCAAAATCGCCAGTAAATTTAAACGGACGTGGCGCACGATGTGGCGCACACCGTTTAAATCCTGCCGGAAATAAAATAAATAAGCGGGAAGGCGAGCAGGTAGGCGACCCACACCCACAGATGCCCTGTCAGGCCCGACCTGCCCGAGCCGGTCTCCATGGCGACGGCGGAGTGCTCGAGCTGGGCTGAGCCACAGCCGAGCTGGTTTTGTTCTCTGAAACCCCCGCGGCCCCGTGTCACCTGTCAGTCCTGCAGAGGCAGATGCTGACTCGGTGGCAGAGCGGGCGCGCTCCTTCGGGGGAGGGGTGTGCGGGCGTTCCCCCGCACGCATCCCTTCCGGGCCTCCGCAGGCGGCGGAGCCCACGCTGCCCCGGGACCTGTCCGCCCACCGCAGTTCCAGCACGCAGATCCCGACGACACAGCATGTGTGTCGTGGAGGGAGGGGCCTGTGAGTGGCCCGCGGGTGATTTGCCCATCTGCAGAGCAGTGACACCGAACCCCTCCCCTGGGAGGCGGGGAGCGGGGTGGGGGCAGTTACCACACCGAGGCCTGTTAAACAGGGCATTTCCCTCCCCAGAGCTGCCGGGTCCCAAGTGGCTGGGCAGGGCGGCGCCCTCGACGGCCTTTGCAGGGCGCACAGAGCTCGCCCTGGGTCGGGAACAGGCACCCAACGTTCACTCTCTTCAGTGGGTGTCTGTCAAACCCCCACACTTGCGTAGGGTGGCGTGGGCTTCAAAGGCTTGCACTTCCATCTTCCAAAGAGAACAAGCCAGCGCTGCCCATGGTGACAGAAGCCGCCAGCAGAGCCCGGTGCTTGGTCCCTCAAGGCGTCTCCGCAGCCTGACTGCGCACCTCCACTGCGGTGCCCTGGTGGCTCTGCACCGGGCGCCGGGAAGACAGCTGGTCCTCGAGCGACCGGAGAGCGCTGAACTGGAAGGACTGGGACAGTGGTGCTGGGGCAGGTCACTGCCCCCACCCTCAGGGAGTGGCGTCGGGACAGTGACGTCCCCTCAGGAAGGTCGCATGTCTGCCGGAACCGTGGGGCGTGAGCAGACCGGGCAAGTGAACTGGGTGTCCCAGGACAGGGCGGCTGGGCAGAGGCGGGAGGTGGGGCAGGGAATGGCTTCCTGAGGGCCACCGCCGCCGGGAAGCCCAGGTGGACTGCGCTTGCCCTGAGCCTATGCTGGCTCGGCTGTGTCGCAGGCTCACTGGGCGTGACCGTCCTGTGTTCTCGGAAGACCCAGGCTACCCACACGACAGCACAGACTGGGCCCCAGAAGGGGGCCGTCCACTCCTCCCCTCAGTCTCCACGCTTGGGGACACGTGACCGAGCGTTCAACAGAGGGAAACGGCCGCCACCACCCAGGCTGGAAGCTCGGCTTCCACAACAACGACGCCCACACGCAGTCAGCAGTTAAGGCCTCGAGTTCGGCCTGGCTTCCCCAAGGACAGCGGGATGAGGACGGACGCGGCCCGGACAGGAGGGTGCGCGTCCACCAGAGGCACCTGCCGCCCGGAGCGGCTCGCCTGCCGAGGGACGACTGCGGTGTTTGCGTTGCGGACGGCAGGGAGCTCGGCGCGCCCGCTGGGCCGGGTGGGGTGTGGCTGTGTGTGAAGATGGAGTTTGAACACTGGTGGCACTCAGGGACCCGCCCCCTGGCAGAGCCAGACCCCAGGGTCTCTGACCAGGCCGCAGGGCCCATGCACGGCTGTTCAAGCTGCGGCCAGCCCCCCCTCCCTCCGAGACTCCCTGCAGGGAAGCCTGGGGTCTGAGCTCCTGGCGCCCCCACGACCTTCCCCAGGAGCACGGGGCTGTTGGAAAGGTGAACGCTCCGGCCCTGCAGTGACCGCTTCTGTCCCGCTCACTGTGGGCCCAGCATCCCTGCCGCAGCCACGCCGCCTGTCCCCGCCACGCCGCCGGGAATCGCCACGCATCACGCACCTGTCCTGACCCCACATCTCCCGCCCTGCTGCCGGCCTTGTCCCCGCCCGCCGCGGCTCCGTCTGTCCTGGTGTTCGTGTCTGCGGGCTCTGGGCCACCCGGCCCCACCAGCCCACCCGCCTGTCCCTGCAGGCGAGTGTCCTCCACATCCTGCTCCGTCCCTCAGCGCCTGGGACAGGGCTCTGGCCGCTCTGGTCCCAGGGCGTGAGCCTGCTGATGCCCGGGACCCCCCATCCCATGTTCCCATCTGCCCGGGCTCCACAAATGGTCCTCCACGCCCATCATCAGACTCCACGGGGGCGGGGGGTCCCCAGTGTGCCAGCGAGGACAAGTGGGAGCAGACAGGAGGTCGGCTCTCCCCCCATTTGGGGCCGATCTCGGTCAGTGGGCGTCTCCATCTCAGCCGTGGGTAAGACACGGAAGATTTCCAGAAATCTGAGGGAGAGGAGAGAGGGAAGGAGCAGGCCCCTGTAGGTGGGACAGGAGGGACAGGTACCTGGGAGCGACAGGACCACGGAAGGAGCAGCCACAGCCACGGTGGCTCGTCCAGAGTCGCGGTGTAGACGGTGGAGGGCTGGGTGGTTTGGCAGTGAACTTGGGGGAGGGCTGGTGGAGTGCGGGGTGAGGATGAGAACAAAGCAACCAAGGTGGAAAGTCGGGTGGCTTTGGATCCGTGTGCTGGACAGGAAGGGCTTCAGGAGCCGGCAGGACCTGAGGGCAGAGGGCAGGGACCTGCCCTGGAACCCAGCTCCAGGCCCGAGCGCGGCCAGGGAGGGGTGACCGCCCCCGGTCTGCCAGATGAGGGCCCGGCAGGCCTCCATGTCCCGGTGGGCAAGCTGGAGTGGACGTTCTGGGACCAACATGAGTCCCGTCCCACACGTAACTCAAATGCAAACATGTTTTGGAACAAGATGAGCTTTAAATTATGATGAAATTTTAAAAAATCCCCTAGAATTTCCAGTTGCAGCATTCTTGGTACGCTTGTCCAAACGGAACTTCTCTCCATCTGTTTTTGTTCTTGCTGCCTTTCTGGTGGGCCGGCTCTGCTGGGGTCAGAGCCCACGCCCGGCGCTCCCACTGGGGACTTAGATTTAGAGCTGCCGGCTGGCCCCCTCGGCTGCCCCGAGTAGCTGCCTCCCCCGTGTGAGGACAGCCTGCAGTCCCCACCCCGCCGGCCCTGAGCACTGGAGAGTTCCCCAGGCCCAGAGGGGTCGCGTCTGCCGGGTCCACGGCCCAGCACCCGCCGTGCTCTGTGCTCCCTCGCACCCTTACGAGCTGGTGGTCACGGCGACCCCGTGTCCAGCAGGCCTGTCTCATGCGTGGCTCTGCCACACGGCGGGAATTCCTCAGCATTTCAGACTTTCTGACTGCTGCCTTTGTTGGGGTTGTCTGTGGTCAGTGATCTGCGATGTCACTGCTCTGATGGCTTCGGGGCATCGCTCCCCTCCCCCATTCACATCGATAAGTGCTGAGTGCATGCCCACCGCCCCACGGACCAGCCACCCCACTCCCTCCTTCCCTCGGCCTCCCTGGTCCCTGAGACCTGATGAGACTGGCGTCAGGCCCGTCAGCTGTCACCTGGCCACGGCTTCTGCGAGTTCAAGTGAGAGAAAGAACCGCACATCTCCCACTTTAACCCAGACGCCAGAACCGCCGTGATTGGCCAGGTGGGCAGGCCGAGCTGAGGCCCCTGAGGGACATGAGAGGAAGACAGCTGTGTGGCTGATGTGCCGAAAGCGTCCCTGGCCTGGATGGAGGGTCACAGCGGCCACCACAATCCCTCACGCCGATGCCCGACCACGAGCCGGGCCCTCACAGAGAGTGACGGCCCTGTGCGCTGCATGTGGCCCTCCTGAGCTCGGTGCCCACCACAGAGCCAGCCCAGGAGACCCCGTTGGGTGTAAAAACCTTCGTCAACTTAAACTAAAATTGTGCAGAAGAGGTGTATTTTACTGGGTGTAAGTTTTTATAAGCACACAAATTGGGAAAAGTCTGCTTTTTAAAGCTAAAATCTGCGGCTCTGACTTACTCTTTGTCACGCACTGAGCTGAGAGGCACCCACCGCGTGGGGGCAGCTGCAGTGTCTCCTGCCAGGACAGCGGTTTCCCTGTGTGGTTCTCAGAGATTTCACCTGAAATTCCGTTTCAGGGTCGTGGATGGAAGAATAATGGTCCCAAAGACGTTCAC
>CM052541.1:190174105-190289874 GCA_028533065.1 Trachops cirrhosus
GGGCCCACAGACATGTGGGTTCGCCTCGGGAAGCAAGTCGACGCAGGGTTTCGGAGGCTGTGGGGGTGCCCGGACGCCCATGTAGGTCAGCGTGTCAGCTCTCCTGGCCTCCCGCTGTGACTCGGGGACATGAGCCTGGTGGAACACCAGTGCCCGACCTCTCCTGACACTCTCCTGGGACCTGCGAGCCAGGTGCCTGCTGACCATATGAGGCGGCAGGAGCTATGGGCACAAGCCGGCACTTGCCACCCGCCGGAAGGCGCCCCACCTGCCTCGGGCCAGAGGTCCTTCCGGAAGCCTTTGCTGAAGAGCCCGGCTGGCTCTGCCCTGCATCTCAGCCCCCGCCCCCCAAGCGCATGGCCACCCAGGCACAGGTTGGCAGGTGGGGCCCTGGTGGCGGCAGAAGGATGCAGACCAGCCCACTGCTCGGTGCTCACCCTCGCGGTCGAGTTTCAGGGACACGAGGGGGTGTCCCGTCCTGTAGTGTCACCTGGAGAAGTCTGGTGGCATCCACGGGGCAGACGTGTCCAGGGACCAGAGGTGGCGGCTGCAACCCAGCCTACCCACCCTCGGGGCTCCGGCGCCTTCCCTGAGCCCATGCCAGGCCCTGATGGTGTCGTCGGGGAGACCTGGCCCGGCGAGCCCTCGATGCCTGTGTAACTCGGGGTCGCTCCAAATGTGGGAGCTCAGGGTTTCCATGAGGGCCAGGGAGCAGGTCTCTCCACTCTGCGAACCCCGCAGCCTGCCGCCCAGTGGCGGGCACCTGCAGGCAGCCGGACCCACAGCACCGCTCTGTCCAGGCGCGCTCCCTCTGCGGGGGGCAGCTGCATCTGCCCACAGGGCTGCCTGCCTGAGCTCCCTGCGGGGGGACAATGGGTGGAGAGTGAGGTAAAGCAGAGTTGCTCTCCGGGTAGAAAGGGTCAGCGCTCACAGGGGAACTTCTGGCGGGTCTCACCCTCAGAGCCTCCCTGAGCCTGGCCTGTCTCCTCCCTGCCCCTCCGGCGTGGGTTACTCCAGCTTCTCCTCCAGGAGTAGCCAGTGAGGTCCTTCTGCCGGCCCAGCTTCCACTCCGCAGGAGAGGAGGCGGGCCGCCCGGGAGAGAGCCTGCCTCGATCAGCCGGGGGAGTGGCAGCTTACACACACTTTGCTGTTTTCAGTCCAAACGTCCCTCGCAGGCGGGAAGACGACGCCGAGCGAGACCAGACTGGAGCGAGGAGGCCAGTGGGAAGAGACATGCGGGGGCCGGGTGGCATCGGGGGAGCGCGGCACCTTGGACCGAGCCCACCCGGCGGCCCTGCAGCCTCCCCCCGCGCCGAGCGTGTGTGGGCGTTTCGGAACCTCGGTTCACGGACCCCCGTGTCCAGGCCTGGGCAGTGACGCCTCGTTTTCATCTCCCAGTGGCCGCTTGGCTTCCTCATTAGCTTTTCCCTGGGTGTGGGTCCACCCTGGCACCCCCAGTGTCCAGAGGACACGACCCCCGAAGGCTGCCCGGAAGTGGGCGTGCTCAGCAGCTCCCCTGGCGGCCGCGGGGCGCACAGGCCCGCGGTGCGTACTGACCCGCTGGCCCAGCTTCGCGTCCCTTTTCTCCTGCGGAAAGCACGTGGCCATCCTTCTGCCCCTGGGGGGCTTCCCTCGGAGCTCACGGCCCCCTTCCAGGGAAGGAGGCTGACCGGCGTCCCCAGCACTGGGGCTCCGGGGGGCTGGGCTTCGTGGACGTTCTCGGCGCCCTCCTGGTGGGTTGAAATCCCACTCACAGGCGCTTCCTCGTCCCCTCCCCGAGCTCCCCCTCCGGCTCACACGCACCCGCACGGCCACGTTGCTGCTGCCACGGCTGTGAACGGAGCTTAGCAGGTGCTCAGCCCGAGGACGGTGTCCCTGGGCGCAGGGACGCCAGCGGTGTGGCACGTAAGCCAACTCAGGACACCTGCGCACAGCTGGCTGCTGTGTGCCCACTATGCAGATGGGGAAACCGAGGCACAGGGAAGCTATGCCACCCTGCAGGCCAAGTGAGGATGGAATAGTGTGTCCCCCGAGAGGGGCGGTGTCCCAGCGGCCCCCAGTCAGACCTGCTGACTCCGGGTCTGAGCCGCCGAGGGGACGATGTGGGTTTGTCCTTGGGGTGGAAGCAGATGACTGTCTCTTGGTCACAGGGAAGCTGGGACATGGTCTCGCGTGTTAGAACCTGACAAATGGGTGACGGAGGGAGGTGTGTGACCAAACCCTCAGAGAACGTGGGCTTAGGGGTGCCGTCCCACCCGGGGCAGCCTGCGGGGGTGGGCGGACAGCCCTGCACTTCCACCACGTTCTCTGAGCGCAGAAGCTCCAGGGACGGGAGGTAGGGCTTCCCTCTGGCCCGGCTGGACAAACTCGGAGAGCTGCCACCGGCCTGGTTGAGCCTGTGGCCGAGCACCGGCCGCGACTGCTCCAGCCACGAGGTGTGGCGCAGTCTTAGTTGGGAGAACAAGAGGGAGATGACAAGGCCATGGCACAAGACCGGCCGACTCCTCACGTGATCAAGTCCGCCGAGGTCGTCCCCTGGGTCTGCGTGGGCGAGGACGTCGCAGACGGATGTGGTGAGAGCTCACCTGCCCCACCGCCCTCCCCACTCCCGGCCGCGGCTTCTCTCCCTGCTCTGGGAAAGGCTCGGACGCCGCCGTGAGCCCGCCTTCCAGACGTTTCCGTTTCACGCGCTGGCTGGCACTGCACCCCCACCCCGCCCTCCTCGGCCTGGGGAGCCTGCGCAGTTGCCTCGAGGAGCTGATGTCGGTGGGCGTGGCCGAGGAGCACCAGACGCTGCGCATCCGGGCTTCACTAGTCAGAGCCCCCGGGGCGGGGCGGAAAGGGCCCAGCGGCCGCCCCTCCGTAAACCTGTACCCGGCCCTCTCGCGTCTGGGCGCTGCGGGTGGGGCCTCCACGCCCCCCCAGTGGCCTCCCTCTGTGTGCTGTGCGTGCAGGGCCTCGCCGACCCTGGCGCACTAACTGCTGTGTAGCGAGCTCCTGTCGTGGCAGAGAAGGGCTTCGCCAAGCGCAGGCCCTGCTGGGTGCTGACGTGAGACCACGAGGCGCACGCACCCCTGGACCCCGGTGTCCTGGCCGGGCCTGCTGCTCCAGAACGCCTGTGATGGAACTGTCACCCCCTGGGTTCAGGGGACATGGAGATGAGGAAACCAGAGGACAGAGGTGAAGCCGGGCTGCTCAGCACCAGCAGCAGCTCAGGGTGGTCCCGCAGCCTGAGCACGAGTGTCCCCAGCCCCGGGCGACCCAGCCTCCTCCCAAGCTCAGCAGCCCCTCTGCTGAGGGCCTCCTGGCTTTCCAGGGCTCCACGCGGACCCTTGACATCCTCACGGTTCCCCGGGGGAGGCAGCCCAGAGCCGCTCACCACACTCCTCTCCCCACACCGCAGGATACCACACGCGGCCACAGCGCACCCCACGCCGCCCCCACCCCAGCCCCAGCCCGCGGCACCCAACCCGGGAAGGAGCGGGGCCATCCGCCCAGCTGGAGGAGGAAACAAATGTTTGTTTGGACAGTTTACATCCGCTGCCTCATGCTGCTCCGTCCAACCGGATAAAAGAGCGCGCCGGGTCACATACACAGAGACTCCGGCGACTGGCGCGGTCTTAAAATATTTACACCACGTGCAAACAACGCCGAGGAGCTCCCTACAAGCCACGCATCGACTCCATAAACACGGGGCCACTTTGCAGCGTTTGTCTTGGTCACGTGTGACAAGTTAATGACCCCGCAGAGCGAACCCCGGGGGCCGAGGCTGCAGGAGCGAGACTTCTGTACACAACGTGCTGCCCGGTAAGCCAGGGGCCGACGCCTCACACTGTTCATCTCAGCCGCCCCGGAGGCGCAGGCATGGGGGACCGAGGGGCCCCGTGCAGCTGGACGCACAGCCCCCCGCCTCTGGAGGTGGCGGGTGCAGCCTGCTCTGTGACCACGGCCGCTGACGCATCTCACAGGCCGCTGTGGGGGCCCCGGAACCCCCTGGGCGTCGCCGTCTGCCTGCGCCCCCTTGGTGGCCCTCACGAGTGTCCCGCATCCCCGCTGTCCACTCTGCTCCCGGGTGGGGCCAGCACTGCGTCCTCCGCGCCAGTCCCTGCTCAAGTCCCACCGGTTTAAGCATGAGAAGGAAGCAAGCTTAGCTTCTCCCCACAAAATAGTCTGGACATTTCTGAAGTATGCCTTTCATCTTAACATCCCTTGCCCCCAGGATAAAAAATAGCCACCAATTAGCCCAGGGGGAACCTACTCCATCCAACTCTCCGACACACCGCCGGGGGCCTGGTCGGTGCGGCGTGCCGGGCGTCTGGGACGCGGCGTGGGGGAGGGCCAGTCACCAGCAATTCTGTCCCCGACTTCACGGAGTTTTGTGTCATCCCAGGTGCCCCCCCACCCCGGAACTGTGGAGCCCGACCAGTGGCTGAGTGCAGGCCCAGATGGCGGGATGTGGTCCTGAGAAGGTCTGTCCTGGCGTCCAGGCGCCCGGCCTGTGGGCCCGCGGCCCCTCCGAACGCTGCGGGGTCAGGAGCCGAGCGAACGCGCCTCCTCTCTGGCCCCGCACACTCACGGAGAAGATGAGAAATGTGCGAGGTCCGGGCTGCCACACGGCGGAAGGCGGGAAGACGCCGAAGACGGGGGACCTCAGCCACAGCTGTGCACACCCCTGGGCGCAGACCCCCAACTGTGCCGCAGGGACTGTGCGTAAAAAGCAGGCTTTTCAAGTCATTTACGCTCTGTTGACATTAACGATCTAGTGAGGATCCAAAATGTACTTGTGTTTATAAAGTCCAAATTTGAATAAACTTCAAAAAATAAACATAAAAATTTTTTAAACACACTGTTTTAAAGTATGCGTTTCCTCTCAATGTTCAAAATGATATAAAAATAGAAATCCAAATTACTTAATTATATTTAATATCCAACTTCGATTCAAATTTATTTAAGTAAAACTACATTTTTAAACTTGTTTTAATTTAACCAGATTAAACACTTTATAAAAAATAAAACCTGTGACCCCCCAGAGCGGCCCACGCAGCGGCCGCGGCAAAGATCGGGGCTGAGCTCTCCCTGAGCTGCGCCTGCAAACGGAAATCTCCCTCCCTGGAGACCGAGGGCGCCGCGCACTCGGCCGACTCCCCGGCAGGCCGCTCGGACCCGCGGACGAATCCGGAGGCCCAGGAAGCAGTTCCGGCAGGGCCGGCGCTTCAGGATCCCTGGGAAACCAGCCAGACCGGCCGGCTCTGCTTTCGCCCAGTTTCCCTGCTGCTCCCGTCGGGCCCTCCCAGCACCTGTGGCGAAGACGGAGCACTTGTCAAACTCTCCTATTCAGCGTGTCCCACGCTTTTGAAGAGGACGGTGACAATGGGCCGCCAGGAGAACGTAACGAAACACAGGCACGTCGAAGGCACCCCCCGCTTGGTGGCTGCGCCCCCTCCCGGTGCCCGACTATCGTGGTCTGGGGGACGGTGTCTGTCTCTGGGGCCAGCGCAGCTCTGGCCTGGGGCCCGCTGGCTGAGGGCAGGCACCTGGCCGAGGTCGCCAGGGCCAGTGGCGCGGCCCAGCCCCTCGGTGACATGACATCCTGAGGTGTCCCACAGGGGGATGGCCCCGCCCTTGGCCTGGGGCCTTGTCAGTCCTGGGTGCCCCCGCCCCGCTCTGAGTCCCTCCACTGGCCCCTTGTTCCTAAAAAGCTCGTTTTCTGCTAGAGTGAGCTGCTCGTCACTGCAGAACACTAACGCACAGAGCTGGACGGAAAGCGAACCCCACGGAGGGCAGAGGGCGTCGGGAGACACCAGCCAGGCCACGCAGCCCTCGGCTGGCCTCAGACCAGGCCCCTGATCTGGGGGCGGACCCTCGAGTCGGCTCAACTCCTCAAGGCCACAAGGAGTCACTCTCGGAGCCACCTTGCTAGTCAAGAGGCCACTTTCCTCTCTGGCTGGACCATCCCCTTCCCGGGAAACGTGGCCTGTGTCCCCTCCCAGCCCTGAGTCGTCTCCCTTCACCTGAGGAATCGCATCGAGAAGCCGCTGGGCACCTGGTGGTTTTGCAGGCTGAGCCCCGGCACTTCCGGTGTGGAGTGGAGGTGACTCCGGGGCGTCAGGAAGCGGGCTGTGGCCCGGCCGTCACCCCGGCCGCGGCGGGGAGGCCAGCACCCAGCACGCGCTCTTTCGGTGCCTTTCCCTCCTCCGGTTCCCGGGTCCCAGATGAGGACGTAGCTCTCAGAAGTAGCCTCTAATTATTTCTAACCTGCAAATACCTCCTGGCGCCTCCACCCCCAGGTGTGTGTGGACAGCTCTCGTTATTTCAGCGGCCATTTGTCACCTGCCTCGAGGGTGCTGGGCCTGGGGGACATGGAGACAAATAAGAAAAGGCCCCTCTGAGCGAATCCCGAGCTCAGCACTCGAGGACCTACTCACACGCTGGGGGGCAAAGGGGTGGGGGCAGGGTGGGGGGCCTCTGCCTGGGACGGGAGCGGCCGGACTCCCCCTCGGCGTCGGCCTCCCGGAGGCCGGGGCATGTCCTGGGAGCACAGGCGTCTGCATGGTGGGATCCGAGGGGCGAGGGAGGGCTGAGAAGCAGCGGGGGACAGGGCCCGGGCCAGAGCCGGAGCCGCTGCCACACTTGGGGCGAAGGGGACGGACGTGAACACCTGTGGCAGCTCCGGGCTCCCTGGTGTTTTCGTGGGCGAATACCGTGAGTGCCCCGCCCGGTTCAGAAAGGACGCACTCGGGAAGCTACGCGCTCGCTGCTGCAGCGAGTGATCTGTTTCACAGAGCTCGAAAGTGCGTCCGGACGGCCTGCCGTAAATCCTTCCCCAGTTGGGCGAGGGAGGCAGCGCGGTGCGGGCGGCCCCCGGCTGGCAGCGGCAGCCCCGTTTGAAACGCCTCCGCCCGGCTGAACAGAAACAGATGTTCAAGCAGCAGTCGCTCTTCAAACAGCAGATTAAAACATCTGCCAGGACAGCCCCGGGGGGGCCCGCAGCTGCGCCTGCCAGTCTCGGGGCTGCTGGGCCGGCGCGCGCAGGGAGGGTCCTGGGGGGTGAGTGGCGCCCTGCCCTCTCAGTAGCTTCTCGTCAGGATTCACGGTGTCCTGTCCCACGCCCCGCTGGCCTGCCCCGCTGGCCTTGCTCGGGACTTCCTTGACCATGGGCTTTTCCCCTTCTCAGTCCCTGGACAGAGGACACCCCGCTGACCTCTGTGTCCCTGGCCCTGTGTGGGACCCCTGGGCCCCTCCTCCTCCAGGACGTCTGCTCAGCACTGTGACCCGGACGTGTCTGGTGGCAACTCGGCCTGCTCCTCACACAGGTGGCCTTGGCATCGTCACACAAGGAAGCGATCTCTCAGAAGCACGGACGGGAACAGCCCGGTCCCTGCCGTGACCCGCCAAGATCTGGGGGTCCAGGTGGGGTCGGAGTGCTGGGGGGGCGCCCCTCGTGTGGGTGTCCCAGCTGAGCAGCAGTGGGTTTCTGAAGCTGTGGATTCTGAGAATTGATTTCTGCAGCGGCACCCGGGCCTGGCTGTGGGGGTGGTGGAGAAGTGCAGTCACGCCGAGCAGCAAGGCCCCGAGGCCCGGGGACCCACTGGGGCGCGTGAGCTTGTGAAAGTGCCCCTTAACTGTGGGAGACAGAACTCTGCGGCCTGTCCCTGGTCGCTGAGCACACGCCTGCTGCAGGCAGGGCTCTGCTTGCAGTTTCTGTCCAAACCAGCTAACCCGGGAACGGGACCTGACCCCCAGGGCCTGACCTGATCGGTCCCCCCGCCCGGAGCAGAGTCCCTCTGGCTGGCGGCTGAGGGGAGTCTGCGACCCGCAGGCCTGGTGACGGACAGCAGACTCCTGCTGCGATGGCCTCCTGGCCAGGAGCAGCGGGGCCTCGGGGCACTGGGCAGTGTGCTCCTGCGGCAGGAAGGAGAATGGGACCCTCAGTCCCACCACCTCGAGGGTGTGAGTTCTGCCAGCGACAGGGAGCCCTGTGGGCCCCGGACCCCAGGAGCGGCGAGAGTCCCCCCGTGAAGGTTGGCCTCACCCACCGCGAGGGGCAGCTGGCTTCGGTGACTGAGTGTGTGGTGATCTGCGTGTTCCACGGCAGCTCGTGACAGGAGGGCCTCCCTCTTTGTTTGTCGGCACCCTAGTCCAGAGCGCGAGTGGAAGGTGCCACTTGACACGCCGAGCGTCCCCGTGGGAGCCGCGCTGTGGGGCCAGCGCTGAGATCCAGCGGCCACGCCTGGCAGCCGGCGCGCATCCGGTCTGCACTTTGCTGACTGAGGACAGGGCGGGGTGCTGGGCCCCGGGCCCATGGTCCATCCCTCAGCAGAAACGCCTGGAAATGCGTGCGTTCCTCAGCCGCGCCAGCCAAGTTGCAACTTATCTTGGTTGCCACCCAAACGGGCTGCGAACCAAGACAAACACGCTGAGATGTGATCAGAGGATGACTCAGGCCCCGCGCAGTGGTCCTGGGCCGAGGAAACCGGCAACAGGCCCTGGCCGCGCGCCAGGGGGAAGTGCGGCCTCCATCCCATGGGGCGGCCTGGGTCCCGCGGGGCGGCCGTGGCCGGTGCGTCCCTGAAGCCCACCGGGGGATCCATCGGACTCAGGGGAGCTGGACGGTGCCGGCCCAGGGGGACCGCGCGCTCCCGCGGGACGCGCACGCACAGGCCGGTTCCTCTTTCTGGGGCCGCATCACTCTCCGCGGTGCCCCTGTCGGCCGACGGTTCAATGAGAGTCGCAAACGGGGGTTTTCTGGCTCCTTCGCGCTTGCTTCCTGAAGTGCTCCTAGGAAGAGACAGGGCTCCCACGGACACGCGGGGGGCCCTGCGGTGGCGCAGCTCCCGGCCAGGAGGGCCCAGATGGAGGCCGGTGGCCGCGCACCCGCAGACCTGGAGCTAAGCCTTCAGTGCGAGAGACGTGAACATCGTGTAATGCAATTCTGCGTTTTAAACACTGGCACTCACACCCTGTCCACCCCATTGCATGCACACACACGCACATGCACGCATGGGATGGCGTATGGCTCCTCCTCACGAGGGAGCGTCAGGGATGGGTGGGAGTCTGGGGGAGGGGCAGGGAGCCCTGTGGAGCCAGACCACTGCCGTCACCATGCGTGGCCGGCAGGGCGCTCCTGCCGCCCAGGGCCATGTGCGTCGGGACGGACTGTACCTGGCAGCCACCGCCGCCGTGACTGGGCTGCTGCAGGGCCGGCTCCGGGTGGTTTTCCTTCCCGTTCGGTACCTGACGGCTTTGTTAGCCTCTCCGTACAAACCCACGTCTGAGAGTCACTTGTCGGTGGTCAGAACCGGCGGCGAGGCTCTGACCGTGGGGACGGCAGCCCGCAGCTTGGGGTTGGCCGGGCCGGCCTGTCCCGGAGGGGCCCTCGTGGTGGGCCGTGGCAGGGTCCCTGCTGCTGCCCAGTGGCCACTGCAGAGCCCACGGGGGAGGGGGCCACATGACCCCCGCCACGAGCTCGGCCTCACGGGTGGGCGGCAGGCAGGCTGGGTGCCAGCACAGACTGTGGTCGGCTGCAACGTCTCAGGATGTTGTCCTGAGTCATTTCGGAGCAAATGTGTGACAGGACAAGTCACGTCCCCTCTTTCCTGTGGGGACGTGGCACCCCCGTTCCGCTGGCAGCCCGCCCGTGGGCTTCCCAGCCTGCCTGGCCCTGGGGAGCAGCTGCTGCCCGGTGGGAAGTGGCCTGGGCCTCCACCTCCCGTGTGCGCGGGAGGGTTCCACTTGCCGCCTCGCTTCGCCACCCGAAATGCTCACGTGAGCGCTTCTTGTGCCGAGCCGGGCTGCTCTGGGTTCTGGCAGGGCTTTGGGGTGGGGTGATCTGCAGTGTCACTGCTGGCCTGTCATTCACTCACTGGCGCCGACAACAACCGCTGAGCGCCCAGTGACACTGAGCGTTAATCGACCCTGGCGATGATGAAGAAGGACGGGAGGTGATTTGGCAGGCGACCCAGGAGCTCAGTGGGCCGAGGAGACTCACCCACCTGTGGGCAGTGTCGCTGCTTCACACTCACTCCAGGTCCGAGACTTCGGGGCTGCCTCGCTCTCAGGACGGGCAGGGTGCGGCCCCACGGGCGCTGTAAATGGACTGGGTGAGGGATCGCGGGACCCCACGGGGAAGCTGAGGTCCACCTGCGCTCAGCCACGCACGAGCCGCAGCACCGACGGGCACGCAGGTGCCACCGACCGGGAGGGAGACGGGTGCGGCAGCTCCCCTCGCCGCCATGCGGGAGCGCCGCAAAGCACAGGTGTGGCCTGCTCTTAATGGTAACAGCAGCCAGGTCCTAACTGATGAAAACCACCTTTTTACTGCTCTTCAGAACGAACGGGAAAAAATTTCCAGAACATGAATAACAGAAAACCCAGGGTTTAAGCTACGTCTCTCTAGACATTGCCAGCCACGGAGGGACCTGATCCACATCCGTTCCGTGGGCGGCCACACCGTGCAGGTTGCCTCAGCGAGCCACGCTGCTCGCGTCAGATCCTCAGGAGGACGGTCCGGTCCCGGGAGGACACTGAGTCCTGAGACGAGAGCCAAGGGGAAGAGGCCAAAGACCAACAGGAGCAAGAGAGAGCCGTGTGCACGTGCTGTGTGCACACGTGTATGTGTGTAGTTGTGCTTTATGTGCACGTGTGCCCACGTGTGTGCTGCAGACACATGTCCACGTGCGCACACATGTGTGTGCTGCAGGCACATGTCCATGTGTGCATGCTGCAGGCACATGTCCACGTGTGCACACACGTGTGCATGCCTGCCGTGAGAACCGTGGGCGGCAGTCGCCTTGCAAGCTGGCGGAGCCCGCGGGCACCTGACCGGACCCCGGCTCCCCAGGAGGCTGTGGCACCCAGGTCTGAGGACAATGAGGAGTGAGAGCCAGAGAAACGCCGAGGGCTGGAGAAGGTTCCGGACACCTCCTGGTGCGTGTGCACACGTGCACATTCTGTAAGGAAGGGCTGTTTCTGCGTGTTTCTCCCGTGGGGCACTTGGCACATCACAGCCATTAAGTTGGAGTTTGCGCGTGTCCTTGTGTCCACCTGGCGTCCTCTCCTCTCTGGACGGCGTGCTCCTGAGTGTGAGCCACTGTCCTCCTCTCCGGTGACCCGGGGCCCGTCCCTGTGCAGCACGGCCAGGCAGCGAGAACCGGCCCAGGGCGGTCTCCTGGGCGCTGGCATGGGTGTCGCGCCGCCACAGTCCCGCGCAGGGTCCCGGCTCAGCGAGGGTGGCCTTTTGCACGTGGGCGACGCCTGCCTGTCCTGCTCGCCTCCCGGCTGAGGTCGAGGGCAGGCTCCTGGAGCCGGGACCTGGCTTCTTACCCCTCACCCCACGGCGCCCAGCCGCTGCTCTGCCCTGGACTGCCTTGTCTCCTCTCCTAGTCAAAGAGGAGAATGGATTTGGGATTTTAAAATGGTAAGTTTGGCTTTGGCAACCAGACACTGGATACAAGGTAAACATTTGTTGTTACTGTTGGAATTCCCCGATAGCCAAGAGGAGAGCCCCGCCCAGAAAACACAGTTAAAGTCCCTGCAAGACCCAGAAGGGGAGGTTCTGGCAGAAAGACGCCAGGGCCGCCAGGCGGGGGCAGACCGGAAGTGGGGTCCCGCCAGGAACGAGGGGCTGGCGGGCGTGGCCCTGCTGCGGTTTCTCCATCCGTCCGGCTCTCGGTCTCCGCCTCGTTATCAGAGTTGGTAGCGGTCATCACGACCTTTGTCGTGGCCCACAGGTCTCAACTGGGAGGCCACGGAAAAGCCGTGCCCGCCTTGCGAGTGCTCGCAGGTCATGCAGACCGCGTCGTGTGCCAAGACTGGATGTCGTGTGTCCGTGTCTTCGAATCAGCTCCTTCCGTGTGCTCTGTGCAGGCCCTCACGCCTGGCAGGACGTCGGCTCCCTGCTGTGAGCTGCGCTCTGCGTGCAGGGTCCTCGGGCGGTTGGAGCCAGCCGGGCTGGGACGCGCCTCGCTCATCGCCCACCGGGTTCCAGTCATGGCGCCCCGTGAGGGATCCGGCAAACTAGCTCGCCCCGGGGCACCCGTGTCGGCCCGGGCTTTAGGCTCAGACACGCTCAGAGTGTGGGTGTGCGTGTGACCCGCGTGGCTGCCTCCCACACACGTGTGCAGACGTCCACCTCAAGGTCCCAGCAGGAAAGTGTCTGGTGGGGACAGCGAAGGGAGGAGCCAGGTGTCCGCCGCCCGCCCCTCCTCCCGACCCCAGGAACAGGGGCCAAGCAAGGTCAGGAGCAGGCCTCCCGGCGGAGCCTCTGATTTCACGGCTCGCCCTTCCGGCCAGCGCTGTGCAGCGTCAAATTTACGGCCCCGGGAAAGGCTCCCTCTCGTGGGAACTGTCCCTCCGTCTCGGAGGAAATGGGACTGATGGCCCGTGTGCGCCCCGAAGGGCCTGGGCCGCAGGGACCTGCCAGGCACGGCCGGCGGTGCCCCCGCCGTCTGCCCAGCAGCTCCCGAAGCAGAGTCAGCGCCCCAACGGGGCACAGACGTTCGGAGGGCTGCACCCGAGGAAGCCCTGGCTGCTACGTGCAGCCAGCAGGACTTTAACTGGTAAACTCGTCACACCTTAAAGACAAGACTCGAGTTACCCAGACGCAGGCGGCAACCGTTTCCAAAACTGTCCGGTCACACCGGGGACGGTGTTCCAGCTCAGGGACGCCCCAGTGAGAAATGACGGGTAAACGCAAACAACAAGGCGGGCTCTTCCTCCGCTCCTGGCCGCTGGTGCCCAGAGCAGAGGCACTGCAGGCCAGCGTGGGTGGGGGGAGCGGGGAGGGAACGGGCGCGGGGCCCCTGGAGCCCTGAGTGGGCGTGAGCCGGGGCTGCACCCGAAGTGGCCAGCAGAGCGCCTGGCGCCTGTGAGGTGCCGTGGGGAAGGCGGCACCAGCCGGTCCTGCCCCAGGGACATGAGGAAGCGCAGGGGCGGCCCCAGGACCTGGTGTCACCATTTTTTTTTTCTGTGCGAGTTCTGTGAGGGCCGCCGAAACCAACGGGTGCAGAGCTGGACACAGGGAGACAGGCGGCAGTGCATCCGGCACCCAATACCCCACTGCGTGCCCGGCACTGCCCAGGGGGTGTGCAGGGCTGGAAGCTGCAGCCTGTTTGCAGAGGGGAAACTGAGGCTCAGAGAGTCCAGCTGGGCCAGTGTCACACTCAGGAGGTGCAGAGGCATGTTTGAGGGAGGTGACAAGCCCCAGGGCTCCCTGCGCCCACCACCACCCTCCCACAGGTGGCCCCGGCGGGGAGACAGCTCCAGGGACAGGGATGGGAGCAGGGCTGCAGCCGGGGGGCGGGGGCAGGCAGCGCGGGGGAGCCTCGCCGGGGCCCAGGAAGTTTATCTTACAGCTAATTTTTACACGTCTGTTTAATCTGTCACCAAGGGTCATTGGTCAGGCTGCTGCTCCTGTCCCGCCGGCCCGGTTCCCAGCCACAGCCGCCTGGGAAGGAGGAACAAAGCCCTCTCCAGGGCTCAGCAAACAGGAAGTGCTCCCAGGACCCAGGCGGTCACCCTGCGGTGTCAGGGTCCGGAAATTACTCGGGTCCCAGGTGGCTCCTCTGCTCAGTGGCCGGTCGCTGGGCCCTGCCCCCTGGGCAGCCACACGCACTCTGGGGTTTGGTTCTGGTCAGTGAATCTGGGGAACAGGAGTCAAACTCTTACTTCATGTAACATTTTAATTTCTCCGAAAACATCCGTGCTTATTTCCAAATCTTTCCAGAGGAGCTCACGCCCTCCCATGGTCCTGTGGGGCCTCACAGCGCCGTCCCAGCACCAACCGGGTGCACAGGGCTCCGGGGTCACTGGCACTGAAGTGGGGGCGGCCCCCACGGCTTCCCGAGCCTCGCCAGCTTCTGGTTTCGTTTTTTACACACTCACTTCTGGAAGGTCATTCAGAGATCGGGCTAGTCTCAAAGGAACAGTTCTTCCTCTTTACACTCACATAGCAACATTTCATGTACTTTAATTTCAAAAGAAATTCCGTGCCTCCTCGGAGCCGTAACTTGCAATATTGCAGCGGGTGGGTGCGTGGGGACAAACACAGGTGGCCCCGGGCGAGCACAGCTGTCCCGGGGCACAGGCACCCCGACCCGGTCCCCCCGGGTCCCACCTCCCTCCTGCCGGCACACACCCACATTCACACGCGCACACGCAGCCACACTCACCCGCACATGCACACGCACTCCTGTGAACACACACTCACCAGCACACACACACAAGCACACGCGTGCACACACCTGCACGCCCCTCCACCAGAGCCCTCGCTGCCCCGGTGACGGGTTTATCCCCGCGTTTCACAGGCGGTCAGCTGGCGGGAGCACAGACCTGGGCTTGTCCCAAAGACGCCATCATGAAGGTCGATGTTCGAACGAGCATCTTCCAGGTTCTGTGTTTGGAAACTTGTCTGTCGGGCCCAGCAGCGCTGGTGGGCCTCGTTTATCCGACCGGGGGGCATTTCGGGGCCCCTGCTGGGCGGCGGGAGTTGGTTACGCGTCACCGCGCACTTGGAGCCGGAGTGTGAGCCTCGCCGTCCCCTCCCAGGACCCGACGGTCACATGTCACCTGCGTGAGGATCTGGTTTGAGGGCCTCAGGTCTTAAGGTTGCAGGGACGTGTCCAAGACAGGCCTGTCCCAAGTCGCCAGCGCTGAGGCAGGAAGCTGTCACAGCCGCCCAGCGGCCACACGGCTCTTCAGGGACACGGAGCTCGGCGTGTCCACTCAGAGGGCGGCTCTCGCTCACCACATCCGGCTCTCAGTGGCTGGAGGGAGCTGAGCTCAGCGAAGCTCGTGCTCCAAGGTGGGAGGGGGCGTGAAGGAGCCAAGTCCACGGGTGGCGGATACAGCATCTCTGCACAGCCACGCAGCAAGGGCGCCTGTCACCTGCACTGCACAGCAGTGTCACAGATGTGGGGCCCGAAGCAGCTGGCAACCCTGCCTCCCAGGGTCCAGGCGTGGGGTCGGGTCACGGCCCAGCTGGGTCATGGGCAGGAGGGTCGAAACCAGCAAATAGGAGAACATCTCAGCACGACAGGTGTGACAACTGTGCATGATGTAATCGCAGAGGTACCTACGGGTTGGGGACAAGTCACAGGTGAGCACCCCCGAAGGCCTCGAGTGCCCGAGAGGGATCCGAGGGGCATCTCCACGTCCTCACTTCGTGGGTGTGTGGCGGCGTGGCTGTCCTCACGCCTGAACGCGGGTGGCCTGGCCGATGCAGCTTTAGGACGTGATGGGAGGGTGGGCGTGGAGCGAGTGGGGGACGCCTCTCTGGTGCGCTGTCACCCTGTGGGCAAAGGAGATCTTCCCGCCACCGCGTGGGGCAGCGGCCCCGGTTCTCGTGTGGCCGTTGGGAGAAAGGCCAGAGGCTCCCGCCTGCTGCTGGAGGGCCGGGGAAGCTGCGGTCTGAGCCCCGGGCCACAGGCGGTGGGCTTGCCGGCCGCGGCCGCAGGCATCCAGGCCACGTTCTGACACCTGGCCCATTGGGCTCCTCCCCTGGGTCCCACACCGAGCACCCTGTCCAGGCGCCCCCTGTAATGCCTGATGGTGGCTAACAGCAGCGACAGAGCCTGCATGACCCCGGCCCCTCCACTCAGCGGTCCTCACGCCTCCTCCACGCGTTCCCGGAAAACGGTGTTAATAAATAACGCCGCCGGCCAGGGGCCCTCCCGTCTAATTTGCTAGCCCAGTGGGCTGTGGTCTGGAGGAAACCCGCGGCCGTGGGTGAGCAGCAGGAGAAGCGATTCTCCGGCAGGTCCTTGCTCCTCACGTCCCGTTGGTAAAAGGTTAGCAAAGCGGGTGCAGCTCGAAGCGCAGGGAGGAGCTTCCAGCTTTGCTCCGGGGGCGACGAGCCTGCACTTTGGGAGGGCCTGGTGGGGTCCCACGGACACACACACCCCTCTGCTTTCTCCCGCATCTTGCTTCATGCCTGAAAGCCTATTGCGACTCTTTCCGCCAGCCGGGGTCTTCCCGACACCATCCCGGCCATTCCAGCCTCTCCTGGCAGCGGTGTCATGAGTGGGCGGGGGTGATTCTCAGGCCTCTGTGGGGATGGGGCACAGGGTGGCGAGTGCCACTGGCCGAGACCGTAAATGGGGACAGGAGCCAGGTCAGGGCAAGTGAGAGCTGCGAGTCGGAGCCCCAACACGGCGGCGCTGGGAGACCCGGCTGCAGGGCAGCGACAGGCTGGGTGTGCGCCTCCCTCCAGCAGGCGGGATCCCGCGGACTCTGTCTCAGGATCCACAGGAATCCTCTCGTCAGCTGGCGGGACGGGGCCGCTCACCTGCCTGGAGGGAAGCTGGGTCCCCCCCAGAGAACACGCGCGCAGGCGGTGAAGGGCCAGGGAGAGCCAGCTCCAGCAGCTGCGTGCGCGAGTGCGTGTCCACGTGTCTGTGTGTGCTTGTTCATGTGTGACTTGTGTGCGCGCGTCTGTGGCGGCGGCTTCCTGACCTGCACCCCTCTGCTCTTTGCTTCTCTTACTTGGGGGGCAAGGAAGGCCCTCCTCTGCCCTGGTAAACGGCCACGCGGCTTCCGGAGGTGCGAGAAGCGCGTTCCTGCTGGGGAACGGTGGGGGAGGGTGAGTCTGCTGGGTGGACTGGGCGGGGCCTGGGGCGGGGCAGGAGGAGGCGGGGCCGCCTCCCCGGGTCCCCTTCTGTGATCGGGCTGTGCCCTCCAGCGAAAGTCGGAGGACCTGACGAGGTTTGCCTTGGCCAGCGCTTTCGCTTTCTCAGCTGCGCTGAGCTTTGGGCTTGGGCGCTCCCCTCCGGTTCGGGAAAAGCGCTGTCACCTGGCAACTCCACGCAGCGCGGAGATACACAGACGCCCGCAGCTCCGACGGGAAGGGAAGCTCATTTCCTGCCGAAGGGAAGTCCGCTGGGTATGGTGACCCGGTGGTGGCCTCTGCAAGGGCCGTCGTCATCTCAAATCCTGATGGGTGTGGCCCCTCTTCACGTGGCATATCTCAGAACCTCCCGTGTGAATTATTAAACACAGTCAGTCAGGCCGCGTGTGACGTGGTGACCCCGGACCCAGCGACCGTAACCATAAACTCCTGACACATCTGAGCCCCAGAAGGGACATTGCAAAGGCCGTTTTCTCCTTGTTTCTGAAGCGTGGAGACACGGGGTCTTCGTGAAGCCGTGACTTTCCTGGGTGACGCCTGGAGGGGTCGCAGGCCTCAAGGACCTGAGGGGGGCACAGGGACCACCCTCAGCTCCAGCCGCAGGGACGTCCAGCCGGCAGAGAGTGCGGCGTCCTGGGTTTCCCCGGCTGAGCTGCCGTTCAGCCGATGGAAGCAGAGCCCCGTGGACACTGCAAGGCGGAGGGGCCTGGCCGAGCCCGGGGCCCAGCAGGCCGCTGGACGCCGTGCAGGTGGACAGAGCGAGAGGCGCGTGTGCAGCCCCACTGGGCCGATGGGTCTCCGGCTTGTGCCCTGCAGCCTCCGGGGGCCCCGCCATCTCCCAGACAGAGGGGGCGGCGGGGGGCAGCGGATCTGCCAGAGGACGTGGAACAAGGAGTTTATGGAGCGGGAAGGGAGGGCAGGATGTGGGACTTCCTGAATGACGGGCCAGGTGGCCGCCTTCCTGGAGCCCGGCCCTCCCAGACCAGCCTCTGGGTGCCCGAGCACGGGGGTGGGGGCCGAGCAGCCCCGCTGACCACCCCTGCCCGCCCCCCACAGCCGCTTTCCGCATAAGTGCTGGTCAGCCAGCCAGCGAGGGAGCAGCCCGAACACTCAGAAATGTCGCATCTGAGCCGGAGGTTACAGGACCCCCCCCGGCCGCCCCTCGGGCGCAGAGATCGCCCCCATGGGCCCTGCGCGCACATCCTGTCCGGCCCACCCTCAGGAGCAGGGCAGCGCCCAGGCCTGGGCACATGCGACGGCCACCCAGAGACGCGGGGGAGAGGACAGGGAAAGACTGCGCAGGAGGCTGCAGCCTCTTTGCAGCACCGGGTGGCCGTCCGGCCACCTCGGGAGTGCGTCCGTCACTCAGGTGACAAGCTCTCTGGGAGCCCTTGTGGAAGTGCGGGGTGTCCCCCTCACCAGAGCTGGGCTGAGCACAGACAGGACTCGAGGACGGGTGGGGGGTGGACGGAGGGCCTAACTGGGGTGCCGCGGCTGCACCCCGAGGGCTGCAAGCACAGCTGGACAGAGATGAACGAGCAGGTGGCAGGTGCCCCGTGGTGGGTCACCCACCCTGTCCCGTGCTGCAGATTTGTCCTCATTTGTAAACCACAGCCTCTGGCACTTGACCCTGAGAACCTGCCCGGGTCACTCAGGGCCCTGTTCTCTCGCCCTCGGCTCTGCCTCCCTGGCTCCTGGCTGGGCCTCCCCACACAGTCCCGGCCCGCGTCACAGCCGCAGGCGTTGGGTCGTGGGGCGCACCCTGACAAGTGCCCCCTGGGTGGGCAGAGGCCCTGTGCCCAGGCTCTGTCCTCACTCACTCTCCACATGGTACAGATGGGGAAACCGAGGCAGGAAGTGAGACGTGTCCAGGCCACACGCTTCCCTCCTCGCTGTGCTCAGCGGGAAGGTGTCCGAGCGGCCCGGGACCAGGGGAGAGAGCGGCTCTGACCTGTCTGAGGTCCTGGAGCCCTGAGCCTCGTGGGCGCCCTCTGGTGACCCTGCAACCCCACCCCCTCTCACGGGGTGGGGGCCGGGGGAGGGGGCACCTCAGGGCAGGGCCGGCACCCACAGCCCTCACTCCTGAGGGACCGAAGGGCAGACTCGGCTCTGCAACCCTGAGCCGTGGGTCACCGCCAGCCAGGACGGGAATCGCCCTCTGGGCCAGACAGTGTCTGTCCTCCCGCACAGGGACCTGGGACCTGCCTGGGCGTGCTCTCGGGACCAGGAAGCGTGACCTGAGGCTTCGCAGACCACAAGGCGGGTCTCACGGGCGCCCCACTTCGTGGGTGGGGGTGCAAGGCACAGAGACGGCTGGTGGGTGAGGATGGCCCTCGGCGCCCACAGGGGTCAGGCAGGGTGGAGGCAGGGTGGTGGGCCTCCACGTGCAGGGAGAGCCAGGACTGAGCACCCACGACCCGGGTGTCTGCGGGCCATCCCCGGGAGTCTCCTCTGGACGCAAGCCTGTGTCAAGCAGGCGGCTCTCCAGGTGAAGCGCTGGGCGGTGGGCAGGCAGCTCCGGTGCCCCGTGGCTAGGGGGGCCGGTGTGTGAGCAGGTAAGAGGCTGCTTGGAAACCACCAGGAGGCACAGCCCCCACTGCCAGTTTGATCCCCCGGGCTCCCGTCTGAGCGGCCCCCGAGGTGGTTGTGTCTCTTCTGGAAGATAAGAGTTTGACAAGTCCCCGTGGCCACCAGGGACACGGCAGGTCTGTGTGCACCAGTGGGGCCCACGAGGCAGAGTGAGGGCTCTCACACCGTGCATCCCCTGCGTCCTGGCCAGGCCACAGACCCGTCCCACAGGGCTCAGCGTCAGGAACGGTAGGAGGAGCCGACAACAGAGACTAAGGAGCTCTGGGCCGAGTCTCCACTCCGGGCCACAGGCAGGGGACCCGCCCACACGGACCCAGGGGCTGGGTCTCCTGGCGTTGGTCCGAGGTCAGTCGTGTGGGTGTCCTGAGGGAGCGCCTGCGGCTTTCAGCAGCACAGGGCCCAGCAGGGCCTGGACAACGCGCTCCTCTCCTTACAGGACGCGGGTGCTGCACAGAGACAGGGCGGAGCCGGGCCGGCCTCCTGCGGGGCCTCTGTGGGGCCAGGAGCCACGCTCTGGGGGCTCTGAGCGCCTCCCCGGGAAGGTCCGGGGAGCAGGGCGCGGCCTCCGGGACAACAGAGAAGGGAAGTGTGGTGAGTGCTGGGGGCAGCCTCCCCGCTGCTGGCCGCGGCCCAGAAGAAAGGCCGCCCTTTCCTGTTCGTCAGAGCCAGCAGGCCCTCCCGTGTCGCTCTGATCTCCGAACAAAGGCTCTGCCAAGAAAGCTGCCTCCCGCCACGGGCCCTGCGCCCCGCCCGAGTCTTCAGTGTGGTCTCGGGGTCCCGGGACACCTGCTCTGGCCCGACCTGCACCACCCCCTCTGACCGTGCCCTCTGCCCAGTGACGCAAGTGTGTCTGAGACGGCGCCTGGACTCCTCCCTCGTGCCCCTTTCAGGAGATGCCCGTCCAGTGCCGACGCTCCTGGGTGCGGCCCTGGGCCCCCTTCACGCCACCTGTTCTGGACAGGTGTCACAGCCACAGACCTGCTCGGCTGGTCATGGCCCCTAGAGCGGGGCCGCCCGGCCGGGGGTGAGCGGGGCCTGGGGCACCCTCACCAGCACCTCTATTGTCACAGCAGTGGCCCCACTGGTGCCACAGGCCACCCCCGGGGTTCCCGCTGTGAGTGGTCGCCCACATCTGCACGGCCCTGGTGGCGGCCAAGAGACAAGGGCTGCCCGGCCGCCCAGGACACGCGGGTGAGGACGAGGGGGTGACCGGCCCTGGGACTTTGGGCTGGGCGAGGGGGTTTCCATCCAGCACCACAGGGTCAGACTCCCAAGCCCCTCACTGGGACGTGGTCTTTTCTGGTCCAGGTGAGCGGCTTTCATCCTCTCCACACCCCAGCCCCCTCCCTGAGCCTCACGGGGTTGGGGGGGACCCTGTGACTGCGGCGTCTCAGTGACGCACCTTCGGACGCTCACACCTGGGCCTCGCACTCGGCCAGGGCGGCTCCCAGGGACCGAGACCCCCTCGCCTTCCCGAGGAGGGAAGCACACAGACCCTCCCACCCCCGTCGCTGGGAGACGGGCACAAGCCCGGCCCACAGCCTCCGTGGCTCCCTCAGGCTGACCCGTGAGCGAGGGTCCCCGCCGCGTGCACACGCTCAGCGGTGCCGCTGTCACGTGTTGCTGTGCTCGGCACTTTACTTTGCTCTTTACCCCGTCTGGTCCCCTTTTTACCGAAGAGAAGTGAGGGGCGCCGCCCACGTGGCCCTTCTCTCCGCCGCCGGGACGAAGCGCCGCGGCCGGTTCCGAATCAGCGCTTTGCCGAGACCGCAGGCTGGAGTCCGAGGCCTTCGGAGGCTCCGGGGAGGCTGCTCAGGCCTCCGGTCAGCTTCCGGGCGGGGGGGAGGGGGGCCGGGCCGGCTCGGCGTGACACCAGGGTCCACAGGGTGTCCCGTCGTGATGGACGAGGCCTCGCTGCCCAGTGTCCCCTCCACTAATCGCCTCTGCAGTGACACTGTTTCCAAACCACAGGCGGAGGGACGGGCCATTAGGGCTTCGACACTGAGTTTGGAGGGAGACAATGGAGCTCCACACGGGGCCAGAGAGGCGAGTGGCTGAGTACCTGCAGGCCATCGGCTCCAGGCTGGGCTGGGCGACCGCATGGAGCCACAAGGAGAACCGGGCAGAGCCTGTGCTGGGCGGGCAGCCCCCCTCCCCGCCCCGGTCCAGAGCTGCTGTTTGGAGGGTCTGTGCCCCCCACTCGCTCCTGGGCCCAGTCCTAAACGTGGCCATCCCTGGGGAGCAGGGCCCTGGGCAGAGCGTCTGCCGCAGTACACTGGAGATGACTCTTCCAGACCCATACACCTGAGCTGTTTTCCCAAAGGAAACCCCCACAAAAAGCAAGGAGGCGGGGTCAGGACCCCAGAGGAAGCAGGAAGAAGGTGGAGGCTGGGGGCGTGACCCTGCCTGTTGAGTGCCCTGCTAGGAGAGAGCAGGGAGTCTGCAAATCACAGCCGATGACAAGAGGGGCCTCGTAACCGTCCGCACCCTGAGCCTCCAGAGGAAGCAGAGGGGCCGGCCACAGGCGCCGGTCTGATTTACAGCCCAGAGTCGTCCCCAGCACAGCTTCCCCGAGCGGCCCTACCCCGGACGGCGTCTGGGCTCGCGGGTGCGTGCTGGGCAGGCGGAGGGAGACAAGGCCCGGCAGGACGCGAAGAGCTGCCTTCCCAGCGCAGGTTCACCTTTCAGAGAGGCTGGGGGGGTGGGGAGGGGGGGTGCAGAGGGCAAGGGAGAGGGACAGGCGGATGGAGGGCTCAAGGGACAGAGAGGAGAGGCACCAGGCGGGGAGGGACGCTGATGGACTTCCTAGCAGCCGACATGAAAATTGCCTAGATTGTATTTCCTTTCAAAAAAGCGTGCGCCTCGCTCGGGGAGGAGCCCGTCAGCCCCGCCTCCTCCGGTCACCAGGGCGCCCTCCGCGCAGGCATCCCCACCGCGCGGCCCCCGCACACGCACACGTCCTGTGGGTCGGACGCGGTCCCACCCACTTGCTCTTTTTATCTCACCCGAAGGACAGGTTGCAGCAGGAGGGGAGGCGGTGCTGAGACAAAAGTCTTCCGGCTGAGTGACCTGCTGGGCCGACCCCGAACTCAGGTGGGGCGAAACCTTGCAAAGTCTGGGTGCAGGTTGCTTCTCTGTTGAAGAGACTAGCTTTCTGAAACAGTAGCGGCCCGCAAAGCCCCTGGGGGCCATTGCTGCGACCTCGCAGCTCCGATCTCCAGAAAAGGCCTCTGAGCTGTGTCCTGGCCCCTGCTCGACGAACGCCGGTGGCCTCGGAGATGTTTGCGAGTGTCCGGAGAAAAAGGTGTCGGGCGAGGCGGGGAAACGCTGCGTGTTCCGTGCCTCTCGCGGGAGGTCAGGGGGTCCGTGCGTTAAGCTGGGAGAAGAAATTAGGGGGGTCCTGGCACTTTGCCCTGCGGCCGCCTGCTGCGGTGGTAGGGTCACTGCATCACCACAGCCGCCAAACCCCTCCGCCCTGCACTCCTCTCCAAAGGCCTGGCCTGGGCGCCCCGCCCCCCCGCCCTCCGCCAGGACCCTCTGCTGGAGTCGGGTGGGCTCCGCCGCTCCTCAGAGCGAGCCACATAGTTTTACAGCTGTTTCCAGTTTAAAAGCAAGCATAAAAAAGAATTTGATTTACATGTTTAATTGAGATATAATTGACATATAAAATAATATTGGTTTCAGATGTACAACATAATTTAATTTGCACTTTATACATTTTATTTTTATTTTTCATGTATTTGTTTTGTTGAGAGAAAAGGGAAGGGAGAGAGAGAGGGAGACATCGGTCAGCTGTCTTCCCCACGGCCGGCGGGGGGCCAAACCTGCCGCCCACCCGGGCCCTGACCGGGTGGGAGCCCACGCTGTTCCAGTTTACAGGATGGCCCGACCAACTGAGCCGCACAAGCCATGGCTCAATTTACGTGTTAAAGGTAGATGTAAAATTAAATTTAAAACTAATTTAAAATCAATTCAATGTTAATTTAGTCTTTAAGGAATTTTAAAGGCACAGAGGTTTAGGCAATGCAGAGTATTTCTCCTCACCCCGTATTAGTCAGGGTCCCACCCAGGAACCCACAGATCTGTGTCTGTCTGCATGCACACATGTGTGTGCACCTCTCTGTGTGTGCACATGCACATCTATGTGCATGTGTGCATGTGCACCTCTGTGTGCATGCTTGCCTGTGTGCACATGTGTGTGCATGTTGGTGTGTCTGTGCACGTGTGCACCTGTGTGTGCATATGTACGCCTGTGTGCATGTATGTGCACGTGTGTAAATCTGTGTGCATGTGCACGCACATGCACGCTGGTGTGTCTGTGCGCGCGTGTGTGCATCTCTGCGAGCACGTGTGTGCGGTCCTGTCTGCAGTGTGTCTGCGATGGAACCGAGCCCAGGATGGTGATGGGCT
Source organism: Trachops cirrhosus (assembly GCA_028533065.1). Lineage (NCBI taxonomy): Eukaryota > Metazoa > Chordata > Mammalia > Chiroptera > Phyllostomidae > Trachops > Trachops cirrhosus. The sequence goes on from CM052541.1 coordinate 190,197,726, forward strand.
GCTTTTGGGGCTGACCACCCAAGTCCAAGGCGAGACATGTGAGGGCGGCTGGGCACAGCGGGAGGGAGGCCATGGGGCCGCCTGCTCTTCCTCCCTTGTGATCCCTACGTCACCCCTGCTGGGGCGGCCGGGACACGTGAAGGGTGAGCATGGGAACCCTCAGAGCCACCTCTAACAGTGAAGCACGGACATGGCGGCTCAGAAGCAAATCCCAGATGCAGATAAACCCGGAGGAGAGAAAAGCAGAGAGAGAAGAGAGGGAAGAGGCCGATTTCACATCGAGAACCCAGCATCTTCCAGCAGCTGAAGGGTGTGCTGACCTCTCTCCACGCTGCTGACAGCGTCCCCAGACACAGCGTCCCCGTCACCCGTGTCCAGTGCTGCTTGCAGGGGCCCCATGGGGGAGTGGTGTTCTCTCGTCCCCGCCGGCGTGGAAACATCCAGCCCGTGACAGGGCCTGTGCCCGGCTGCCGGTGGGAAGGCAGCCCGCACGGGCGCCTTCCCCAGGAGCCCTGCCGCACTGGCTCCGCCCCTTCTACTCCCGGTGTCCTCCCCCTCCGCGTCTGGAATGACTGCGGACCTTCATGGTCACCCCGATCCTGTGAGTCCAGGCTCCTCCTGGTCTGCACGCCCCTGTCAGGTGCAGGTGAGGTGGGGCCCGGGCACGCAGGGCCCGCAGGGGCTCCCAAGCACGCCCACACCTCCTGGGACGCCCCCACACCTGGCACGGAGCCTGGCGCCTGCCCTGCCCCCGTGGGCCCCAGGGGCTCGTTCTAGTAAAGGGAACCGGGCAGTACTGGGCGGAGCCGACCCGGAGCTCGGGAGGACACAGCGCTCTCCCTGCAAGATCTCTACCTGGTCACCACACGTCCAGGAGCTCTCGGGTCCAGAGACCCCAGGAAAAGAGAGAAACGCCTGGAAGCCTCCACACCAGCCCCCTGAGGGTGTCCGAGGGCAGCTTCGGCTCCAGGCTCCCAGCGGCATCCGCCAAGCCGGAAGGACAGAGGTACAACGTCCCCGCTGGGCCCGTGGAACCTGCGCGGCAGCGAGAAGCAGCCACACTGTCGTTGGAATCCACCGGGTGCCGAGGTGGTCACGCGGCGTGAGGGGCCTGAGCAGCTGGGGAGGGTCTGGCAAGTGAGTGCCGTCCCCGCCAATTCTGCAAGTTCTGTCTGTGGTCCCGTGGTCATCGCTGGGTGTCGGTGTCACCGTTCCAGGCCTCAGGTGGCCCCGTGGGAGAGAAATCTTTGGGGTTGATCTGCTTGGGTGCCTGGTGGGCTTCAGGGTTGAATCTTCACTGTCTGGGCCAGATTCTCTGTCGTTCCCCTCCTCCGAGAGAATCCCCCACTGTCCGCGCTGTTGGGCGTTCAGCTCCCGCCTCCCCCGCAGTGCCAGACCCCTAGCTGCGGCCCGCCGGCTTGCCTGCCTGCCTGCCTCCCTGCTCTCCTCTAGTCCTGGCTGGTGTGGGGCTCCCCGCCGTCAGCTGCTGTGTGGCTGGAATCAGACGGGGCTCACGCTCCCCAAGGGACACTGTCCTGCAAGAAAAAGGCGGGAAGCGCCGAAGCCAGCTGCAGCAGGGCAGACCTCGAAGGCTGCCTGGTAGTTGTTCCACCAACACACGGTGTTCAGGAGGGACGGGCGTGCGGAGACCCAGAGGAGCTGGGTGGTTGCCAGGGGCGGGGCGGCGGGCGGGGAGTGGGGCTCAGGGGGCAGGATTTCTTTCCGGGGGGGTGGAAGTTCTCAGCTTGTGACGGCTGCACATTTCTCACGCAAAAGCCAGTGAACTGTGCATCTTACGTGGGTGAATGTTACGGCATGTAAATTGCATCTCAATAAAGCTGTTAAAAAAACTCACTGCATAGTACTTGTTAAATTTAAAAATATTTATAGACGAATTTTTACAACTGTTTTTAAGATGGTGTTTCACCAAATGTTCACGTGTGTCTTGCAGAGCGAGAGGGGAGTTCGGGGAGTGCTGGTTAAAGGTGTCGGGCGGTAGGCGGGGCTGTCGAGAGGCAGGTGCTCTGGTGGGGACGGTGGGGGGGCAGGGCAGCTGCCCGCTCTCCCCGGGAGGGCAGCCTGTGGCTCTCCGGATGAGCCGCTCCAGCCCCACGGGCCAGCACAGGCTGTGGCGGTAAGGTGGCCGCAGGCCGCTGCCGGCACTCTCCCCAAAGGCCCCTGGGCAGGAGGGGCCCACGCAGCCCACTCCTGGGCCGAGCGGGTGGCAGGGGTGCAGGACAGAGCCAGGTCACTGCTGTTCTGAGGGTCCCTGGCAGTCCGGACCCCACTTTGCGGTGGCCCCAGGGTATCCGGGGAGCTCCCGCAGCAGCACCCAGGGTGCAGCGCCCGCGTTTCGGAAAGATCTCTCCCAAAACTCGGGGAGCGAACCCACTCCTGTCTCCCTCAGTTACGAGCTGACCCTTCTAGTTTGTAACTGAGTCCCTCCCCCGGCCAGGTGCTTCCGGCAGGGGGGCTGATGCTCGGGCGATTCTGTGGGTGGTGCCGTCGAGTTCACACTCAGATGTCCGGTGGGCGTGTGGCCGGTCACGGCCGGATTTCCGAGTCTGAGACCCAGAGGTGGTGGAACCCGGGCGTGTCCCAGTTTGAGGGAACGGAACCGTCTGCGTGAGACCCCAGGCTCGCCACGCAGGAGGCCGGGTCCATCGTATCGCGTGACCTTTCCCTTTGTCTGTTTTAGTGAAATGTTCCCTGGAATTCTAGTGGACGGGGCGCCGGTCAGCTTCCGAAGGGCGGTGGGTAGGACTAGGGGCTCGGGGCTCCCGTCCGTAGGCGGCTCAGGAGGGCTCAGGTGCGTCTCCTGGCAGGTCCGGAACCTGCCCGGCATCCGGACGCCTTCCTCACGGGTGGCTGCCACACCTCGTAGCTGGTCCCACGCCCGCTCCCCACACTGTTGCCAGACCAGCCGGAGGCACCTGCAGCCCCTCGATCTCCGTCCAGCGTCCTGAGCGTCGGAGCAGGGTCCAGAGCCCGGCCGCTGGGCCTCACGCTCGCTGCTGCTGCTGCTGCTGCTTCTCAGACGAGCTCGAGTCCTCGGTCTCCAGTCCCCTGGGGACCAGCCGGTGACAGCGGCACCCGCTGTCTCGTTGGGTGGCTGTGAGGGGGAACCGGCTCGCCGGGTCCCGTGGTGGCTGCTGTTGGTCATCAGTAGGACCGGCCCCACTGTCCTGCAGGGCTTCCGGGCCCGTGGTCTGGCCTGAGCGCCCCCGGACTCAGTGCCCGTCCACCCTGCTGCCGTCAGGCAGCCCCTCCTCCCACGTGTCCCCTGGACCTTCCTGGACCTTCCTTCGGTTCGCCCTCCCGCCTCCCGTGTTTGGTGGGAGTCGGGCCAGTGGGAGATTTGGAATTATTAGTCAGGTGGACATTTTTTACAAAGAAAAGGTATCATAGGTGATTTGTTCTTTGGACTTGAACCTGCACTCTGAGTACCAGGACCTTCACTCCCACTCTCTGCAGGGCCCTTGGAGCCAGCGCTGGGCAGCTGGGCCGAGGACCAGCTGCCGGGGTGGGGGGCACAGCTGGGCCAGGGAAAGGCCTCGGAACTCAGCAGAGGTGGCGGCTGCCCGGCGCTGGGGACGAGGGCAGTGCCACCGAGCTGCTCCCTTGAGCGCAGCTGATTCTCTGCTCTGTGGTTCCCCTCAGTCAGAGGCGCCCGGGCCCAGCCTCAGATTTGCCGCCTGTTGCTGTGGCTTTGGGTTGCCCCAAACCCCTAACGCCCGGGAGGGAAGCTCCCGGCCTGAAGGTGGTTCGGGAGATCCAGCCAGAGCGTGAAAGCCCCTCTGGGTGGAAGGCTCCCAGAAATAGCCCCTCTGGCCCCCGACTCGCCACGACAGGCCCCTGCCCCCTGAGGAAGAGGCTGCACCTGCTCGGTTTCTAAGATTCCACCTCAATAAACAGAGAAGCAGCCGTGAAGACCGACCACCTTTGAAGGCAGGTCTAGAGGGGGCATCCCCCCATCCCGGTGAGTGGCGACCGTGTGGGGGACAGCCCCGTGGCTCCCCTTACAGCTGAGGGCCTGTTTCTGGTGCCGGCTTCACATGGGAGGGTGAATCCTTCCATGCCCCCAATCCCCAGCCCCTGCCCGGGCCCTGAGCTCTGTAGGAATTCAGAGCCCCCCGCCCCGGTGTCCCCCCGCCCCGGTGTCCCCCCTCCCGTAATGCTCCCCACAGAGCTGCCCGGTGGCACAGGTGCAGGGCTGGGTCAGGCCACCTGACACGGTGTGACAGGCCAGCAGTGAAGGAGGCAGCCCTCGGGCAGCCTCAGCTGCAAAGCCCATTAGACCCCCCGGGCTGTTTGAACAACCCAGGCCAGCAGCAAACGCTGCAGGAGGAAGGAGGAGGCAGAGTCCCCTCCGAAAAGGCGCTTCTGGGAAAGACGTTAATACAGGAGGGGAGCAGGGCGAGGTGGGCTGTGTGCGGCGGAAAGGCAGCCTGGGTGGGTCAGGCACGTGGGGCTGGGGCCCGAGCACCCCGGTGCCAACAGGCCAGGGCCACGAGCCTCCGCACCCAGCGGGCCGGGCCACTGAATGTCACGAGCCGGGGAGGGAGGGAGTGACACGTAATTAATCTTCAAGCCCAATCACTGACCTCTCTGCCTCGGGGGAAAATTCGAGATGCTGCCTCGGACTTCAGCCCTTCCACCTCTCTGCTGGAGTCATTAGCCCACGGCCGGCCCTGCGCTGGACACCCACGCGGCGGGGCTGGAACGGCGGCCCCGAACAAAGGAGCCCACTCCCGTGGGCGCGTCTGGGAACCCTCAGGGCCCGGGCCCCAGACATCTGCCGAGTGCGGGGGGGGGGCGGGTTTCCGAGCAGCTTAATTGGACACGTCTTGTGTGTGTCCTGAAGACCATTAACGGGGTTCAATTAAAAGGAATTCAATTTAAATCAATTTGGCAAAAATTTATTGAGTGCCCACTCCAAGCGCAGCTCTGAAAAGGCTGAGACAAAGGGCTCTTTGCGCAGCGAGGGTGCTTTTGAACTTCAAGTGATCGGCTTGGTGTGAAGAGCGACAGGAACCCTGTTATCATCCATCCAAATCATCAGAGTTAATGTCGGGTCTGGTGGCAAACAGAGCAGATTGATGAGCAGGAAACGAGGAGAAATAACCAGGTTAACCAGGACAAGAAACGCAGTTGCATTTAACTTGCTCCGGGCTGCGAGGAGAAGAAGAAGAGGAAGAAGAAGAGTCACAGCTGGGCCGCGGGGCCCAAGGGGTCCCAAGCTGCCGGCTGGAAGCGAGCCTCCCGCCGGTCCCTGCGCTGGCGATCGCCTGCGGGCGCCCTCCCCCGAGGGGCGCGGCTTCCAGTGTCCCGGGGAGGCGGGCCGGGGTGCGTGGCGGCAAGGCCTCCACCCCCCTCAGGGGGAGCGACGGGGGGCCCGCATCTGTGACCATGTGGATGCTCGCTGCCCACACGTGTCTGACATTTGTTTAGAAAAAGTCCGTTTGAATAAAAAACGCCCCGCTGTCCGTGTTGGTGGTTACGTCCTACGTGTTCCCCCGCCTGATCACAGGAGGTGGAGGCCGGGGGCCCTCGCCTCAGGTGTGCCTGCTGTCTGGCAGGTGAGGGGGGACCGCGCGTCCAGAGGGCGGCCGACCCCGGGAGCCGGGGCCGCGGCCGTCTCTCGGCGGAGCCGCACGCAGCTCGGACGCCAGGAGTCCCCCCTGTCGGGTCCCGGGCGCAGCGCCCGCCGAGGGGCAGGCGCAGCCCTGCTGCCCTGGCGCCGGCTGGGGGCGCAGACCCCGGACCCCGAGGCCCCAGCGGGTCTTTCTTCCTGTTCCACGGCAGCGATCGCCAGGTGGCTGGACAGCCCCGCTCAGCGTCCGCCCTCCGCGTCCTGTCCGACCGCCCCAGGGCCCACTGGCGGGACGGCGGTTTGCCTGGGCCTGTGACTCCCGGCCGGGCCTCCTGCCCCTCGCAGCTCTGGGCTCCTGAACCCGTGCCTTCAGCCAACGGCCGCACGATAGGAGAAATCCGCTCAGGAGGCTGAGCCTGGGCTGCTGGCCTGGCGGCCCCTCGGAGGCCCAGTTGCAGGGACCGCAGCTCTGCTGGGCCCCTATCCCTGTCTCGCTCTGGTCCCCAGATGCCACCTCGTGAGGACCCAGCAGTGGCCTGGCACAGCCCGGCCTGGATCCTCACCCCACGTGAGCCGGAGGGGCGCAGGTGTCTGCTCTGCGGGTGGCAGTTCCGGGTGGTCACTGCCACTGGCCACTGGTGACGCTGGTCAGACGCTCCCTTCGCCACCCACGCCTGTCAGCCCTGTGACGCCCTGAGGGGGCCTGGAGGTGGGGGCGGGATGAGAACGTGGGGTGCTGCTCAAGGGCCTGGATGGGCCCCCCGCCTGGCACCGCGCCGGCCGCTCCCCGGGCGGCAGCAGCTCCTGCGAGTCGAGCCTCACGGGCACTTCAGTGGCTCTCCCGGCTCGTCGTCGGCCCGACAGCGGACGGGCACTCCTCAGTCCTTCAAAGATGTGAGAACCAGCTAAGGTCACACTACGTGTGACCTCAGTAAGTTTCACTACTAAGGTGAAACTACGCAAAGTCTCCAGCCCAACCCGCCTGCGCCCGCCCCGCCCGTGCACACACGGGGCTGCTTTCCTGGTGGCGTGTCCCCTGCAGCAGGGACACTTGGGGACGCGTGCACTCGGGAGGGCGCCGAGGGAGCGGTGACGGCCCCGCCGGGAACCTGAACGGGGACAGGACCTCTGGGCGTCTAAGTCATTGTCACCGTCTGCCGGTCGCCGGCCTTGCCTCTTCACGGCGGGCGCCCCGGAGTGTCCCCAGTCAGCACCAGGCGGTGCGCCCTGCAGGGACAGGTGACGAGCGCGGAGCTGGTGGAACGGGGGCTCCCGGGACCTGCGCCCACCTGCCCGATTTCCGCTGCCGCGCGGGGTGTTCCCGTCGGGTGACAGAGCTGCTTGTCTGCCCCACGTGCGGCCCGGCCGTCGGGCGGGGGCTGGGGTTGGGGGCCCCCGGCACCTGGCTGTGTGTCAGGACGGGCCAGCCGCCCGGCCGGTGCTCGCTGCTGGGACGCGGAGGCCAGGCCGGCGGCACCGTGGACCCTCGGCCTCCAGAGCAGCTCACTCCGCTCTGCCCGTGTTTCTGCCGTTTGTCAGACTGGACAGCAGACCCCGAGGTGCCCTGACGCTCGGGGCTTAGCCTCGCCCCAGCCTCCTCGCCGCGCCGTCCCGGTGAGCGCGGCCCTCCTCTGTGGGAACGTGGATTCTCCCGGTTAATGAGGTTCTGTTGTTCGAAGCCATCTGCCCGCTCTGTGATTAATGGGCCTCTCGCGCGCGGCGCCCGCCGCAGGAGAGTCCTGGAGGCGCTCCCAGAGACGGAGGCTGGGTTGCCATGTGGCCCGGCGTCCCCGCGGCCCCTCGGCCTGGGGCTCCCGATGCCTGCCTCCACGCCAGGGGCTCGCCGTCGGGGCCCCCAACACCAGGCCCCCGGCAGCATGGGGCGCCGTCAGCAGAGCCGGCCCCGGCTTGGCTCCCCGGGGACCCTCTGTGCCAGCTCTTCACGCTGACCGCGGGGGGCCCGGGCTTGTCCCACCCAGTTGGTGAGCAGCTCCCACTCTGCTGTGAGCTGGACCCCCTCCGGTGACGCCCCTGCTGGCACCTGGAGCCACACTAGGAGCTGCCACCTCCCTCGGCCATCGGGGCGGAGCCTCTGGGACACAGGAGCACCGGGGACAGAGGGCGGGGCTGCAGTCGAAGGCGAGGTCTGACTTTCGCTTGACCCCGGGGCTGCGTCCGGGAAGAGGGCGGCAGCGCAGTCCTGGGAGCCCGAGGCGTGCACGCACCTCCTCGCCCAGCCTGAGGCCCCGCGGTGCGCTGGCACTTTGCGCCCTGAGACCCGCCCCCAGGGTGCCCCGCCCCATGGGCTCTGGACGCTGACAGGGGTGCCCGGCTGCTCCGGGCGTCCGGGACCCCAAGGGCGGTGCGGAGTCGGGCTCGGAACACACACGGGGAAGGGCGTGGCCTCCCGGACACAGCTCTGAGCCCCGCCCACTCCGGCCGTCCCCGGGGAGCACTTCCTCTCTAGGAAACACTTGGGGGGTGTCACCTGAGCGGGTGGCCCCGGCCAGAAGCTGGACCCCATCGAAGTGCTCGTACTGCCGGATCCCCCGGTGCACTGGGCGTGCACCGGGCCAGGGCCGCTTGGACCTGGACAAGGCACCCGTGGGAATGGAGGGCGGGGGCCGTGTCCGCAGGGCAGCCCCGTGAAGCCTCCGGGCCGTGTGGGCCCCCCACGGAGGCCCAGCGTCCGCCTGGGACGGTGACACAGCCCGGCGGTCCCTTTCTGTCTCAGCCTGGGTGGTCAGTGCGCTCCAGGGGTGCTGGCCAGCGGCCCGGGACAGAGCCGAGCAGGAGTCCCGAGTCTGCAGAGCCCGGGGGACAGGGGGCGGCTCCCGGCTCGTCTGAAGTCTGGGGCCCTGGACCCTGAGGACGGAGGGGGAGGAGGCACCTCGGCGGATCGCGCCCACTCGCACCAGCATCGCGTTTCACCAGCCGGGACGCCGGCCGCGACCCCACGCCCCGGGCAGTTCTCAGGTGTGTCCAGGTCAGGGCAGGTGACCGGGGACAGGACTCACACGTCACTGCTGACTGGACGTCCTCAGGGGTTTGCTCAGGACGGAGAGGGTGCGGGCGGCCCGGGGCTGGGGGCCGGGACCCAGCCCGCGTCCTCGCCTACGGATGACCGGCCCTCCCCTCAGTCCCCGAGCCAGCGAGGAGCTGCCGTCTCGGCCTGTGCCCCCCACGCGAGGGCTGGGGCCCGGTCTGCCTGCCCTTCCTCCCCAGGGCCCCCGACCCCCAGCCGGTCCCAGGCCGCCGACAGGGGTGTGGGGCCGCTCACCCTGCACCGGCTCCTTGCCTCTGCTGGGCCCTGCGCCTCTCGGCCTGCAAACTGCCCTGTGAGGGGGGTCCGCGGGGGCCTGGGCGCTCCCCTCCCCGGGCCCCCAGCCCCGGGCCGACCCCGGGCTCTGATCCATCTCGGCATCGACCGGAAGCCGTGGACGTGCGGCAGCTCGGAGCTGCCCTGGGGTCCTGACCTGCGGCCCGCTGGGACAACGAGCTTCCTCTCTGTCCAGGGGCTTCCGACCCCGGGCAGCGAGCCACCTGCGCCTCCGCTGCCCTGCCCTGTCCCCAGAGAGGCCCTGGTCTCGCTGCGCTGGCGTCACTGTCAGTGAGTTCCCGGAGGACAAACGTGGAAGGCCCTGCACCGACTCTCCAGGCTGCTGGTCGCCGGACGCCCACGACCTCCCCGACGCGCTGTCCTACTGGGAGCGTCCTGGGGGCTCCCAGCGATGGCCTGGCCGGGCGGGGGTGTGCAGACGGGCGTTTGCCGCTGGGCCCCTGCTCACCGAGGCCCCGGGGCCTGGGCAGCACCGGGCCGGGCGGAGAGCCCGTGTCCCCGGGACCCGCTCAGCCTGTCCTCACCGAGCTGTCCGGGGCGTCTGCACAGGTGAGAGCGTGTCCCTTTATTGCAGGCGTCACCCCCCCCCGCCGTTCCTTCCAGCAACTTCCCTCTTCGGGGCAGCCCTCTGAACCCTGACCTCAACTCCCCGGGGAGCGAGAGCCGGGAGGCAGGTTCTGAGCCCCTTCTGTCTCCCGGGCTGTTGTCGGGCCGGGGTGGGGGGCCAGACCCTCCTCCCGCTTCCTGTGCCCCCCGACGCCGCGCGCTCCGCTCCCCGCAGGTCCCTGCGGCGTCAGCACACGTGACCCCGAGACGCAGAACCAGAGGGGCTGGCCGGATGCGCCGTCGCCGCAGCCGCCGCGGGTCCGATCCAGGCGTTTTGTTCGCTGTGGGTGAGTGACCGGAATCTCAGTCCCCTCCTTCTCCGGCCTGCAGGTGCGGCTGCTGGGCCGGCGCCGCCACGGTGCGCCGAGACCCTCACACCTCCCCTGGCCCAGAATCTGGGTCCCCTGGTCTTCTTCTGGGTCACGCACGCTCCCTCTCGAGGGCCCGGCGGCAAACGCCTCGGCTTCGGGCCCCTGTCAGTGTCGCAGCTCCCACCGCGCCCTCCCCAAAAGCAGCCGCGGAGAGCGCGTGCGGGCCGGCCGCAGGCTGTGCCCACCACGCGTCACTCACGAGCAGACGGTGACCGGCACCCTCGGTCCCAGGCCTGCGCCCCACGGGCCTGCGCGGCCTCGGGGCTGCGGCTGCGGGCGGCCCTCCTCGGGGCTCCCCCCGCGCTGGCCTCGGGTCTGGTCCATGGCATTCCCGGCCCCCAGCGTGTCCCTGGCCTCCTCCCCGGGTCCGGGCCGTCTGGGGCTGTCCCGCCAAGCGCTCGCTGAGGCAGGGAGCATCCATGCTCGGATTTCTCACGCCCGGGCGCGTGTCCATCTCTGGCGTGGTGTGGGGAGGGGAACCCGTCCGGCCAGGCCGGCCAAGGCCGGCACACCTGGGGCACGGCGGACACTCAGCAAGACCACTCTGTCCGTGAGCTCAGCAAGTGAGACTGTCCAGGCCCACGGTATTGTTTTTAATGGGAACCGATGCCCTGTGAGGGTCCTGTCCCCTCCTGTCCCCTCCTGTCCCCTCCTGCCGGAGGCCGGGGGTGTCCTCCAGAGCGGCAGGACAGGGCCGAGTCGGAGACATCCTCAATTCACAGCGGCATGGAGCTCGCTCGTCCCTGTGCGTGGCAGCCGCCCACCGGTCCCCACGTCGCTTTCCGTGTCCCCTGCCCTGGCCCGGCCCGGCCCCGCCCTCCCTCCTTCCTGAAGCCATTGTATCCCTGATTAGCAGAGCCTCGGAGAGCAGGCCCAGGGTGCCAAGTGCAACAAAGACCCAGCGCGGCCCCAGGCAAACCCGTGGCTGCAACGGGGGTCCGGCCCCTTCCCGCCCTGAGGCCCCGGCCCCCCGCCCCGGAGAGGGCGGTTTCTCAGAGGCCGTGTTGGGGGCAGGGGCTCTGGGGCTGCCGGGCAGACAGAGCTCAGGACCGGCCGCGTGGGGGCGGGTGGCAGAGACCCCCCCGAGGGTAGGTCTGAGCCGACCCCGCTGGGGGGCGCCCGTCCGTCTGTAGGCCACAGAGGGCTCCCGTCCCCTCCCGGAGCCTCCCCCCTCGCCCCCCCCAGACGGCGGGAGCGATGGACTGTCACACCTGAGTTGTTACCAGCTTCTTTTGGACTCCGTGACTGGGTCATAATTTCTCGTCGTCTATTTTGGTTTTAATTTCAATCTGTTGTAAGTTTTCATCAGAACCGCGTGCTGGGCGCTGGGCCCTCCGCTCACTCAGTCCCGGAGCGTCGCGCGGAGACCGGCGTCTCCTTCTCAGCTGCGTCTCCCATGCTCTGGTCTGCCCGTCTCCGTCTCTGCACCCACAGCCACCCCTCGGGGCCACGTCCTCGGTCCAGGCACCCTGCACAGTGTCACACAGGGCTTCCCAGGCCCTTGGGCCCCACGTCCGGTCCGACGAGGCGGTGCCACAGAGAGGCCCACGGGCAGCCCGGGCCCGGGGCTCCACAACGCCCTCCCTGCCTCCTGCCTGGAGCCCGCGCCCGAGACGGGCTGCTCGGCCATGTCACCCCGTTTTTGTTTTGCCGGCCGCGCCGAGTTGCAGGAAAAGTGCGGCCCAGCGAGCGAGAGGCAGTCCGCTTCGGGGAGGCGGTCCGCTGTCCAGCCTGGAGACCCAGGAGGGGCCGCCTCCCCACTTTGAAAGGGCGTTTTAAGAAGAAAAATAAAAATCTGGCTGTCTTCGCCTTCTGGAAAGAAATAGATGTTTTTAATTAGGAGACAATGAGAGAACACACTTTGGAGAAGAAATGGATGCAGCGCGCTCACGCCCTCTGAGGACAATCGAGGTTGGGCAGCCACCCCGGCCCGTCCTCGGGCCCCTCGCAAACGAGCCTCTGCCTGGACGCAGCCCTCGGGCCGGGAGGGCCAGCCCCTCCACTCAGGCCAGGGACCGCCCCTCCGGCCGGGGTGCGGCTCGGGCCCCGACGAGGCCCCGGGGGGAAGGCGGCCGGGGCTGCTCCCGAAAGCCGGCCTGGGCTCAGGCGACTACCGGCAGGGAGCCGCAGGGAGGGGTCTCCACCCGGCCGCGTGTCTGGGGGAGCGCCGTCTCCCCGGGGACGCGGGCCTTCTGTCCCGGGGACCAAGGCCAGCGCCGGCCTCACAGCAAACGCCGCACCTGGACACAGGTGCGTGTGACCTGCACACCGGCTCACCCCTCCAGCCCACACTCCAGGGCCGTCCGCGCGGGAATGATCGGTCGCTCGTCCACCCTGGACAAGCGGACAGAGGCGTGCTCCTGGGGAAGACGGCGGGCAGCTCCGGTCTGTCACCTACAGACCACCAGGGGGCTGGGGCGAGGCAGGGCGGGAGTGGGGCTCAGGGAGGGGACGAGACTGTGGCCCGAACAGGAAGGAGCGGCCCCCCACACCCACGCCTGCTCCGCAGACCCCAGGGCCGGCAGGCTCCCAGATCTGGCCCCTGGCTTGTCCGCGTTCTGCACTGTGTCCGAGCAGAATCGGCCGGCACGGCGTGGTCAGACCTGGGGCTTGAAGGAGGAAGGGAGACAGACAGACAGACAGACAGACGTCCGGACTTTTCTGGGGCCCGTCCGGGGCGGCAGGCTGGTCCTGCCGTTTCCAGGCGGCATCCAAGGCGGCCTTCACCCCTTCGCCTGTGCAGTTTCCAGGGCAGTAGGAGTGGGCTGAGTGCTGAGTGGGACCACAGAACGTTCCGGAGGGAAGCACCGAGGCGGAGCCTGGGCTGGCAGGCCCCGTCTGGACCCGGGCTCGCTGGCCTCCCCCGTCAGTCTGCAGCCCCGGGGCCCGTGGCCCAGGGCCCTGCTCTGCCCAGGAGACAGAGAGTGGCGGGGGGGGGGGGCAGGGCTGACAGCGGTGAGTTGTGGCTGCCGCTGGGGAACCCATCAGCACTCAGCGCAGGGGCGGGCGGGTCAGGCTTCCCGCGGGGAGGACCAGCGAACGCCCACGTGTTGTCGTCACTCACGGGGGCCCCGGCGCCCTGGCGGGAGCGAGGACACGGCGACTGACCGCCAGGCAACACGACACCGGTAAGAAGCTGTCGCCAGTGGCGGCTGCGTCCAGGAGGGATTTAGATCAAAGGCCTGCAGCTGTGCGGGGTGGAGGGCGCGCCCTGGCGGCCCAGGGCCGGGCGGCCGCAGCAGCTGAGCCGGTCCCCCCGCCTGACGGTGACGGGCAGGTCCCAGGGCGTCCCCGCAGCCGGCTAGGCCACGCTCCCGCCGGAGGGGACCGGGAAGCTGCACGCTCACCGGAGGGGGAGGGCGGCCCGCCTGGCGTCAGGCGTGGGGGCCGGGGGGCCATGGGGGCTGCTGGCCGGCCCAGCGCCTTGTCCAGGGAGCGTCCGGGCTGGAGGACATAAGTCACCTCCTTCACGGCTCGGTTCCGGCCTCTGTGAAATCAGCTAATCGAGAGTATCGCGTGACCGCCTCTGTCCCCCGGGAGCAGAGGGCCACCCAGGGCAGGGCTCCGGGCAGCGGGGGCCTCTGCTGAAGCCAAAACAGCGTCACGGATTCAGAGCGCGGCAGCCGGGCCCTCCGCCGGCTCTGACACCGAACGAGGCCTCGATCCCACCGAGTCCCCGAGTCCTTCTGCGGCCAGGTGTGAGGGTCACGTGAGGTCGCTTGTCCGAGCGAAGCAGAAACGGCCCCCGACCGCAGGGCCCCGCTGAGGCTCGCGTCCTGGCAGGGCCCACGGGGCAGGGGAGCCGCTGGGCGGGGGCCTCACCTGTGTCCGCACCGGTACCCGGCCCGGGCGGGAAGGGGCCCTCGGAGGCTCGAGGGTGACAAGGGACCTGTCTCTCGGAGGCCACGCGGGGGCTCCAGGCAGCAGGACAGAGCCGGTCTCGGCGTGTAGTCTCCCGCAGGCTGCCGGGCCGGCAGTCCCCGGACCAGGCCGGGGGACCCGGGGTCGGGAGCCTCTGCCCGGCGGGCCTCAGGCCCCGTCACCGACGCAGAGCTGGGGGCGGGGGCCAGCCTGGCCGGGCAGGGTCCGCCTGCCTCCTCCGCGGCCATGGCTGCCTCGCAGACGAGGGCCGCTGGCGTGAGCGGGAGGTGGCCCCCGCCGCCGTCTCGGGCCGCCGGGCGGGGGACGCAGCCAGGAATCGGGGCTTTCGGTTTGGTTCAGACGTTTAAATCAAAAAGCAGAGAGCGGCTGTCCCGTCACGCCCCCGTGAGGGCCGCAGAGGGACCTGGGGCAGCTCTGGGTGGGCAGAGGGGGCCCCCTGGCCTCGTTCGCCCTCGCCCGAGACCGCGGGCTCTCCAGGTGGCCTTCTGTGGAATAAAGGAACGAGTTCCTTCTCCCAGTGCCTCTGCCCCTCAGACCCGGGTGTGAGGTGCCAAACTCAGGCCCGCTGAGGATCTCTGTCCTTGGGAGTGACTTCTCAGTGGATCTGACCCTGAAGAAAGTCCCCACGGCGAGCACCGTCCCTGGGACCCGAGGCAGGGAACGCTGGTCACCGGACACAGACACCCCGAAATCGAAAGTGAAGGGCCGTTGGGGCGGCTTCCTGTCAGGAACCCCAGCAGGGCCCTCTTGCCCCAGGGCCCTCCTGTGTCCACGGAGCCCCCGTCCGATGTGTGGGTCCGAGCCTCGGTTTACCCGCTCGCTGAGCAGCCCTCAGCCCTGCGTCCTGTGCAGGACGACCGTCCATCCTGGCTCCTCCATCCCTGCATGTCTCAGCGGTTGCCGGTTGCCGTGTCTTCAGAGCCCACCTCCTCCTGTGTCTGGAGGGGCCGGCAGGTGGCTTCCGAGGTGTGAGTCCGAGAACCCTGGGCCCGCACGTCCTCAGGGAGTGACCTCCTGCCCTGTGTCCACTTTCCCCAGAGAGGCCTGTGGCCACGTGGGCAGAGGACCTGAGCCTCTCACAGTGGCCACCACGCTCATCATGCCGCCGCCCTGGGCTGCGCAGGTCGGTACTGGCCCCGTGGCCTCGGGGGGCCCCCCCCGTGTCTGCTCCAACCCCTGGGCCTTCTGACTGGGCTGCTGACAACGCGGTGAGAACTCGGGGAGCGGCCACACTCCCGTCCTCTGCCCGCCTCTCTGTCCCCACAGGCCCCAGTGAGCAGCTGGTTTTGCCCACGGGGCGCACGCCTCCAGGCTGTCCCCTGCTGCCGTGGTGGCCCTGGCCGGTCCCCTGACAGAGGGAGTTTCCCAGGGTCGGCCGGGGCCACGGGCAGCTGCACGGAGGGCGGGGAGACCAGCCGGCCTGCCCACGGAGGACACACGTGCCGAGCGGCGGAGGGGACAGGTCCTGAGTCCCTCCGACACAGCAGCCCCGTCCCTCAGAGCCTCGGGGGGCTGAGGGCCGGCGGTGCCTGCGCTGGGGCAGAGCCCCCGTGGCTGGTGGGGTCCCGCGTGTCGCCCCCGCTCTGCCGTGCGGTCAGCTCCAACGGTTCCCCGGGACCTCCCGTGGCCACAGCCCCCCCAGGGCCCAGGGGGCCGCCTTCCCACGGCCCCACAGCCCACCGAGCCTCGACCCCGAGCGTGGGTCCTGCTGGGCGAAGGGGGCTCCCGCTGGTTTACACGGCCTGTGAGTAATTTCTCTTGAGTGCTGTGCTAAAGGGTATTAACTTCTATTTGTGTTGTGGTATTAAAAACAGATGAAGCACCATGGACCCACCGGGACGCTCTTTGGGGGTTACAGACACAATAATTTGAAAGACCTTTTTAAATGTCTTTTAACTGCAGCTCCAGATGGTGGCTGAAGGCGTGTTGAAGGGACTCGCATAAATCAAAGGGGCAACAACAAAAACAAAGGCGACGACAACAAAAGAAACACACGGGTGAGTGCGGGTCGGGGTCCGCGTGTCCAGGGCCCCCCGACGGCGGGGGGCGGGGCGCGGCCCCCACCCCCGTGCCCACTCTGTGAGCCGCCTACAGGCTCTTCTAAAAGCAGAAAAACCCACCCTGAACGTCACGGGGAGCCTCGAGGAACCCCCAAAACGATCCGCAAGGCAGAACGAAGGCGGAGGCCCCACACCCTCTGATTTCACCGCCCCAACCGCGCTGCTGCGCTGTCTGAATGGCGCGGTGCGGGCGGCACGGAAAACCGGAGACAAAGGCCCTGCAGCGCGTGGCCGCCCGACCTCAGACAGGGGCCAAGGCCACTCGGAGGGACAGGACAGTCTCTCCACCGGGCGGTGCTGGGGGACCGGCCAGCCACAGGACGACGAAGGGGGCACGGGGGCCCTCGAGTGACCACACAAACAGAAACTAACTCCGGTGGGTGAGGGACCAAACGTGGGACCCGAGACGACAGCAGTCCCACCAGAAAGCAGAGCTGACGGCCCCCTGGACACAAGGCGGAGCGCGCAGAGCAGAGGAGCTGAGAACGGGGACGTGGGACCGGCCGAAACAAGGACCACGCGTCACGGGGCACCGCCTGCAGGACAAGGGGGCTGCGGGGCCAACGGAAAGAGCGGAGTCACATACTTAGCGAAGGGTTGACGTCTAGAACCCACAAAGGACGCTTACAACCCAACAATAGGAAAAACACTTGATCTTCAGAGGACCAAAAACCCGAACAGAAATCTCCCAAAAGTGCGGTTCAGAGTCCCCTCAAGCACGTGACAAGGTGCCCCACTGACAGGTGGTCGGGGAGGGCGCGTCGAGAGCCCAGCGAGGCCTGGCGGGAGGGTCGTCACCGGACCGAGGACCTGCAGGGGCGCGGGGGAGCGGCAGGCGGGCGCGGCCCAGCTCTCCGGGCAGCAGACGGCGGTGCACTCGGGGTCAGGTCCTGAGGGGTGGAGCGCCGAGTCCCTTCCCATCGCTGTGGGTGAACTGAGGGAAACATCTTGTCTTATTTGTGTAAAATTTTATGTGCAACATGCACTTGTTAACTTAGTCACTCATTGATCAAATGCTTTCTGGGGACTCATTTCTGGTCATACACTTGTCCTGTGTTGGGGCTCACGGGGTGCAGCCGTGGGGGCCTGTCCTTCCTTGGCCGATGGACGGATAGACAGACGGACGGCTCAGGGAGAAGGAGCGGTCCCAGAACCAGCTCAGCCGTAGGTGCTGGAGCCGGGGTCTCTGCTGACTCGGGGCCCTGACCTGAGGGCAGGCTGCGAGGGGAGGGGGACCCAATGCTGGAGAAGGAACGGGGAGCCACGCCTGTTTCTGCGGCTGCCACGCGTGTTTCCAAAGTGCGGGAGGCGGTGTGTTCTCTGGACGCCCCGCCCCCGACGGGCTCCTTCTCTGAGACCCGGCTCAGCCTCTGAGCCGACACCTGGGCAGCCTCCTCGGGGCCGAACACTAGTGGATCAGCAGGCTGTGTTTCCGTTATTTATTCAACCGAAAATGAGAAATGTGGACCTGGGACGCGAGGTGGGGGTGTCAGCACACGTGACCACCGGGGACCCGACAGGGGACCCGCCCTTCCTGGGCCGGGACACTGCGAGAAGCTGTCAGCAATCCAATTCTTCACGTGTGACGAGCAGATGGTCACACCGGCCGATGCGCCCGGTGCTTTAATGAGCGGGTCCCCTCGTCAGGACGGTCTCCTGGGAGCTGCAGGTTGGCGGCTCTAACAGCACCCGCCCCCCAGCCCTGGGGCAGCCTCAGGTGGAACCTGGAAACCTGCCTGGACATTAGCATGACACAGGGCCGCCACCTGGGGCCGCTCCCCTGACCCAGCCGGGCTGAGGGTTTACTTTGTTCTCCGTTTATGTTGTTGTTCTCTGGAGGACGCTGCAGGCCTCCGTCCCGCCTGTAAGGGCGCAGCGAGTTCATGCTCGAAATAAGTGTGGTTTGTGCCTGTTCTCCCCAGTCACCCAGACGTGTCTCCAAAGGGTTCTGGATCCCAGCAGCCACCTCGCCCCGTCAGGGCCCGCAGGCCCTGCTCCTGGAAGGGATAATGAGCTGGGGTCACTCCCCGTCCTTCTCCCTGATTACTGCTTATTAAGCGAAGTCTGTGTTTTCCCCGAGCCTTTTATCTCCCAGCGAGTGAGAGCCCCCGCACAGGGAAATGCTAATTTGCGGTGCACAGCCGAGCTGCCCCAGGCAGAGCTGCCCCAGGCAGAGACCCGCAGGGACCGGTGTCTGGGGAGCAAGCAGGGGTGGGGTCTCGGAGACCCCCGGGAGAGCAGGAGGGGGTCAGGCGGGCAGCAGGCAGGGGGGCTGGGCCACGGGGCAGCTCTGGGTAGAGCGGATCTGGGAGGGACTCGGACCACAGAGAAGGCATGTGTCCGGACACCAGCGAGGCCGGTGTGTGCGAACCCCAGGGACCGGCCCCACGGCCTCTGTCCCCTCGGAAGCAAAGCGCAGGCAACCCTGTCCTCCGCCCGGGTGCTGCCAGCAGGGCTCCTCTGCCCGCACGGGCGCCAGGCCGGTCGGCCTTGGACATCTGTGTCCGGGGGCCTCAGGCAAAGAGTGTGAGGGCTTCCGACTCTCAGGGTCACCTTCATGGAGCCCCCGCAGGGAGCCGAGGGGCGTTAAGAGCAGAGCCCTGCGTGCGCCCATCTCCAAGGCCGACCTGAGCGCCCCGGGTGCCCCCCTCGGAGGAGGAGGTGTGGTCCGCACCTCCCGGGCGTGGGAAGGCCAAGGGTCCCATGCGCTGAGTCAGGAAGGCTTTAAAGGGAGAAGTCGCAGCTGGTCGGTCAGCAGGAAGACGGACAGTGACTGACCTCCCGAGCTTTTAGATAATGGACGTGTCTGCATTTCCCAAGTTTCTGGTAAAATGAAACAGAATTCTGGAATCCTGGGCATCAGCCTGGAGCGGAGGGGGCCCGGGTGGAAGGCCCCTCCCAAGGGGCGGAGCCTCCGCAGAGCGCTCCCGGCCGCAGGCAGTTCAGTTAAAAAAAAACCGCGTCTGCTGAGCCTCCTCGCTCTCTGCATTCTGTATGAGACACGTATTTAAAGTTTTCAAGATTAAATCTGTTCATTCATGAAGTTCAGGCTGTAAGAAAAAGTTCTTTCATGTTGGATTCATGTGCCACTTTCTCTGAGATGAAAATGGAGCAGTTTAGGGAAATCTTGAATGAATATTTAAAGAACAGGTAAATCAGAGTGTAGCACCTTAAGGCTTGTAAATGCTCAGTTGCAATAGAAGGTACTGAATTTTTTCATTGATATTTCAAAAGTTGTCTGCAAGCAAAAATACTTTGGCACCAAATATATTTATTTTCCTTGTAATCTGCATTCTCTGTCCAAAAAATGGCCCAATGAGTACTCACGAGAATATAAACTTCACAAGAACAGGTATTTCATTCTTGTTCAGACATATTCTCAGCTCCTACCACACAGCATTGGCACCTACACCTACTCAATAAACACCAGAACACGAGAAACACACCCAGACCGCACACACACGTCGCACGCACACACACGTCGCACGCACACGCACGTCTCACGCACACATGCCTCACACACATCTCACACATGTCTCATGTGCACACATGCCTCACACATCTCGCACATGCACATGTCTCGCACACATCTCACATGCATGTCTCATGCACACATCTCACACACACAACTCACACATGTGTCCCACACACATACATGTCTCGTGCACACACCCGCAGTGGGACTTCCCTCTCACAGGCTCTGCTCCTGAGGAATCTGACCCATTCCACCCGTTTTGTGTAGGTTTTTATGAAATGTAGGTGGTTCTTTTGAAACTTTATTCTAAAACAGAGGAAGCTATGAAGCCTTTTATGATATCGTACCAAGTGAAAAGGCCGTATCGCACGGTGCGCAGTGGGGTAGAAGGTGCAGCCTCTGTGGTGTACGGACAGACAGACAGACAGACCCCGCCCCCGCCCCGCCAGCAGTGCCGGAAGGAGACCCACCCGCGTCGGCCGAGCGTGTGGAGCCGTGTTCCTCCATGCCGCTGCGTGTGCACTCTGCCTGATTTCTTTGTCATGCGTGCGTGCAGCCTTTGAGGGGGAAGCTG
Organism: Trachops cirrhosus; assembly: GCA_028533065.1. NCBI lineage: Eukaryota > Metazoa > Chordata > Mammalia > Chiroptera > Phyllostomidae > Trachops > Trachops cirrhosus. The sequence goes on from CM052541.1 coordinate 190,217,627, forward strand.
TCGGATTGAAAGGAAGAAAAGGGCAGGAATGGATGGCTGGACGACGCTTCCTTCTGGGGGCTGGGCCCCCTCAGGGCCAGCGGGCCCCTCACGTCTGAGAGCCGCCCACTGCTGCCTCCACTTTTCCACGTTTTCTCCTCAAGGGTGTAGACACCCCACCCCAACACGCGCACACACGCACACGGGACCAGCTCAGTCACCCGCCTCTGGCACCCAGCTCACGGGGGGAGGCTGGGCGGTGCCCCTCTGAGGTCTGGCTTCTCCTCTGGGGTGGTCCAGGCCACCTCCTCTGACCCCCTGGCCACCACCGAGCTGCCGTGATGCCAAACCGTGGCCCCGGGACCCTACGCTGGCACGGACGGGGTCAGTCCTTGTCCGCTCTTTAGTGGAGGGAGGGGGGCAGGAGACAGGAGTGAGGGGCAGGGAGGAAGAGGAGCGGGGAGGGGCAGGCAGAGAACTGGCCGGCCCGGGAACCCAGCGCCGAGGGAGACGGACGGACTCAGTGGGTGAGCAGCAACCAACCAGCGTGTCAAGGGACCATGGACCCGTGACGGAAGTGGCGGCCACAGCAGAGGGCAGGCGAGGCCGGTCTGGGGGCCTCTGCCCCAGGGCCCGAGGGCGGACTGTGGGCCTCTCAGAGGGAGGAAGAGCACTCCTGGCCCCCCCGCCCTCCCGCTGAGGCTGGCTGGCCACCCGCCAGGCCTGCCGTCCCGGGGAGGGTGCGTCCTGCCCGCTCGCCCCAGGCCACTCGGGACCTGCTCTCGGGGGCAGGAAGGCCGGCCAGCAGCGGGAGGTTACGCGGCCGCTGTGAGGTCCTCAGGCTGCACCGGAGGCTCCCGGGCAGGAGGAAGCTGCTCCCTTCCCCACGAGTTCCTCCCCAAAGGACGGTCCCGGTTTGCAGCTGGCAGGGAGACAAGCAACACACGGGCGCTGCCAACCGGGAAGAGTGCAGGGCGAGTCACGGCGACCGGGCGCGACCTCGAGGGGAGAGGAAGGAGGTGAGGTCTGCGTGCCCCTTACGGTGCTCGCCTCGGCAGAAGCTCGTCGCCTGATGGGGCAGGAAAGGACAGTGCAGGCCGAGCGTGACGGCACCGTGCCACCAGAGAACGGCAGTCAGCAAGGGCCTGGAGGGCCCGCCTGCCTGAGTCAGCAACTTGCGTCATCCCTGCTGGACGTCACCCGTGTCCACAGGGACAGGGCTGGCGTGTCCGCCGGCCCTCGAAGGTCAGAGGGACGCACCCTGGTGCACAGCCCGCCTGGGCCACAGGTGACACTGTGACCAGCTGACAAGGCCTCCTGGTGAGCCCTCCCCGGGCCAGGAAGGACTCTCAAGTATTTCAGCCACCGTGCAGGGGGGTGGCGTCCCCTGCCTGGGTCAGCAGGAGAAGGAAGGGCTCTCTCCCCTCGGTGCCGTGGAGACAGACAGACCTCCCTCCTCAGGGGCTGAGCAGGAGGGTCCCCGATGGGGCCGGAGGCAGGGAGGGCCCCACAGGCGTCGGAGGCGCAAGCGCGTCTCCAGGCTCCCGTCAGCGGAGAAGCCCACTGCGGTCAGGTGTGGCCAGGGCCTCCCCTTTGCGCCCGGGCTCCAGGAACACGGGATGGCAGGCACCCACATGCAGAGTCCAGCAGCAGTGACGCCGTCGAGTGCCTCTGTCCCCTGAAATGTGACGTGGCGTGCCCGGGTGCGAGGAATGTCGAGTCACAGAACGACATGCTCGTGACTGGGTAGTGCAAAGGGGCGCTACGCGTGCCGACCCTGTATTGGGTGACTGTCAGAACAGGGGCTGCAGGGAAAGGCCCGTGGGGGGAGCAAATGAGGAGGAGCCCTGTCTCCCTCCCGAGGGCACTAATGTCCAGACGCACGGGAGAGAAACTGCAGGCCCCACTTTTACAAAAACATGATGACCTCGGTTGAAAGCCGCCCCGAAAAGGGCTGACAGGAAACCCGGCGGAGGAGGGGGGCGGTCTGCGGCTAAGACCCTGGCGCGCCCCCTGCTCCGGGACTCGGCAGTTAGCCAGCTCCTGGCGGTGGTTGCCCGTCTTCTCGTCTGTGGACTGGGGACGCCAGGACTCAGGCCGGCCACGCACGCGAGGCGGCGAGAATGCTGCACGGCACACGGCGATCGTGATCCTGCGTAGGAACTGGGGACAGGAAAGGGCTGTCCTGCGAGCACAGAGGGAGGAGCCCGGCGAGCCCAGCAGGGAGGCCTCCTCCTCGCTGGGAGCTGGGACCCGGCCGCCGGAGCCGCTCCAGGCCGCTCGGCCGCGGGCGCTGCCGCACAGGACCGTCTGGGAGACCATTGCTGCCAAAAGCGAAACCCCACCGTTCCTTGAAATGGCACGCAGTCCCTAATTCTGGGGTGTCTGGAAATCCCCTTGGAGACCCAGTGCCCTCATTTCCTCACTTCCCGACACTGGGCTTCCAGCCTGTGTACGAATCAGCATCGCTAATCCATGGCGTTGACTCACAGGGACGCCTCTCGGCTTCCCCAGAAAAGCAGCAGGAGCAGAGAGCCGTCACCCTTCCCCTCCCGAGACCCCCTCAGAGCTCGGGCATCATGCCGGTGCAGGCGACCCGGACAAGGGTGTGGGGCAGCGGCCCCAAGGACCTAGCAGCCCCTCGAGTGGCAGGACCCGGCGAGCGGCTTCATCCCTGACCAGTTCGTGGGCGCTGGGCCCTGCACCCAGCACCAGGGGCGCGGGCCCCATGGGACACAGCCTGGGGGACCGTGTGCATGGGATGGCCCCGAGAGCTCGGGGAGAGGCGGGGCGCCGGCGCCCAGAGCCCCCCTCCCAGGGCCCCGGGGATGTCTGTCCCTGCGGGAGGCCACAGGCCCCGGGCAGCTGGCAGCCCCCCCACAGGAAGGATCTCCCCTGGGTCCGGAGCCCAGGCTTCCGACAGCAAACGGCAGCGCTGCCCGGCTCCGTGGGAAGACCGAGGGGATCGGAAAAGGACAAATGGCGCAGAATCAGAGGCCGCGAATGTGGTGGCCTGTCACTGTGTGCCACCGGGCAGGGGCCTGACAGACTGCAGGGGAACCGTGGCCACGTGTGTGTGGGGACAGGAACTCGGCCTGCGAGGATTTGCCGTGAGTCCCTCAGCCTGCCGTGCCGCCTCTGGGTCAGCACAGATGAGCGCACCGCACCCGTCTCCCCACCACCGACCGTCCGCATGGCCACCCATCTGTCCCTGTGTCTGCCCGTCCTTCTTTGTGTCCCTCTATCCATCCGCGCACACCCACAGAGCGCTGCCAGGAGCCGCGCTGGCTGCTGAGGGCTCAGGAGAGGCCTCCTCTGCCCTCTGCGCCGCACACGGTCCGCTCTGACGGGGGCGTCCAGGCACCGTGATGCCCTGAGGAGGGAAGAAGGGTTTTCCTGGAATGGATGCAACGCGGATGTGACTTGAAGGACGAACGGAAAGGATCGGTGGGTGGTCCCTCCAGGTGGCTCCGAGGCTCAGAAGCAAGAGCAGGTGGCCTGTCATCTGGCTGCTGAGCACACGCCCGCCCACCGCCCCTCTGCCTGGTCCCTCCACCCCACCTCCTTCTCCAGGGCGGAGCAGAGGCTCACGGTGGTCACAGGAAGCTGACAGGCTGAGTCTGGAAGCCTCATCTCCGGCCCCCGTGTAAGCGGTAGCCGTCTGCACGCGCCGTGGACGCTGCGTGCAGGGACCTCCCCTGGCCCAGCAGCTGCATGGAGGGCAGACCCCAGTGGCGCCTGCAGCAGACACCCGTGCCCTCTGGTGCCCCCTTCCCTTTGCCTGTTACAAAATGGCATCGGCCACGCTCCGCCACGAACACGGCCGCGTGGTGGAGCCACACAGCTGGATGCTAACAGGCCAGCCCGGTCCCCGCCGTTTCGCCAGAGTGTGGGGGCCAGCTCGCGAGGGGCTTCCCGGGGACAGTGTCTCTTCACAGCAGACATTCGGCCCTGAGACCCAGCACGGGTCTGATCAGGGCGGGTGCTTTTCTTCCCACGTCAGAGCCACGAGGCCGGCGCGTGGCGAGGAGACCACACCTGCAGTCTCGCTCGTAACTCCACAGTGTGCAGCCTCGGGCTCTGAGCAGCCGGCTCGCCCGGAAAGCCAGGCTCCAGGCAGCCGCAGCTCTCAGGCCGGCCCACCGACGGGGCTCCTGGGACCCGGGTCAGCTCTGCCCCGACCTCCGGAACCGGGCCCCGCGCCGGCCGCACACTCACGGCCGGGCTCCGCCCAGGGGCTTGCGGGCACCTCCCAGCCCTGTCCTCTTGAGGGGCAGGTGGGTGCCCTGGCAGGGCCAGCCCCTCCTGGACGCCAGCCTCGCCCCACCCTCTCCCGGCCCCTCCCCGGGCTCTGCGGCAGCTGCGGTGACGCGGCTGCCGTCTCCACCTTCCCTGAGGCTGTGCATTTAACTCAAAGTCAACATTTCACCGACTCGCCCCAACTTGAGGTCGGCAGGCTCCAGCCGGCAGCGCTCCAGCCGCGCCTGTGCCGCCCGGGCCGGGGACGCGCCAAAGGGAGGGCTGGGGGCCGGGGTGTTCGGGGACACGGGCGGGTCCCCGGGCGGCACACAGGCCTGCGGGCATCGGAACACAGCTCGTGTCTCTGAGGACGAGCAGACGGGGGCGTGTGCAGGCCACGCGTGGGTCTCGGGGAGGCGGCCCTTGGGGCAGGGCGCCAGGAGAGGCTCCATCCCTGTGTTCAGCCTCAAGCCCACCCCCCAACGTGATGCAGGAGGCCGGGCCCCCCGCAGATGGCGCTGGGGGCTGAAGGCCCTTCAGAGGCCGTGTCCGATGTTCCTGTGGTTTGGCTCTGTTGTTCTGTCTGGACGTGGGCGTGGCTGCCGTGAGGCCCGGTCGGAGGGTCCAGGCAGGACAGCAGACCCGGCTGGTGCGCCCCGCCCCCCCTCAGCACCCTCAGGAACCCCCCCTCCCGGAACCTGCCAGGGCTCCAGGTCCTCCTCCACCCGGCACGCAAGCTTCCTCCGCCCGGGGTCACCTTGGCCCCCGGTGGAGCCCCGAAGTGGGGGATGTCCTCAAGGCCGTGCACGTGGGGACCCACCCCCTCAGCTTACCTGCCGCGTCCCCACAAAGCAGCCGGCTTGTGCTTGGGGCCGGGTATGGGGCCGCCCCACGACGCGGGGCCGGGCACTTGCGACGGCTCGGGCGGCGCGTTTTACGTTGTGTCCCTTCCCACACCCACAAGTTGGGTGAAGAAGGAAATGCCAGCCTCCCAAGCGCCCTGGCTGAGCCTGTGGGTGACTGTTCTGCTTGTTAGCCTGTCACAATGGGAGTCACTACGGGGCCGAGACCAAAAGACAAAACCTGTGCGGTTGTGGGTGACTTCGAGCCTCTCTTCTTCCACTGCATCCTGGGGACAAAAATGACGTGTTCACGGGGATGTGGGGACAGATGACAAGGAGCTGCGTGTGAAACTTCTTTGGAAACTGTGAATGGTATTTCAATCAGTTACTAGTTACTGTAACTTAAAGTTTAATCAGTAACTTAGTTACTAAACAGCAGCCTGCTGCGTGGTGGCCCCACCCCCGTCGGGGACTAGCCGAGCGGCAGTGACAGCAGTACTCAGCCCTGAGTCGGGTTCGGCCCAAAACTGGCAGCTGTGTCCCCTGCAGACCACAGGTCACGTGGGACCACGGGTCACATGTGGGACTATGGTTCATGTGGGACTGCTGGCCACGCATGATATCGTGGTTCATGTGTGATGCCACCGTTCACGTGTGGGACCACAGGTCACATGTGGGGGCACAGGTCATGTGGGACCGTGGGTCACGTGTGGTGCTGTGGGTCATGTGTGTATCAGTGCAGGAGTGTGAGTGTCTGGTCCGCAGTGTTGTCATATAAGAAGGGTCTCGGTTCCTATTTGGTCTCGGTTTTCCGCGTAGATTTCTGTGCATATTTCTGTGCATACAGCCTCCCTGACTGACCCAAGTCCCACGTCCCGTGTCTAGATAAAGGCTCAGCCAAGCCCGTGAGCACGAGGAGCGAATAGTCTCGGCAGAGGCTGAAGCTCCCAGCACCTGCCACCCCTGCCCCGCGACGCCCGCCCCGCCTGGTGCCCTGGTTGCCCAGGGGACGGAGCAGAGCACAAAGCTTGGCCGAGGGAGCTGAGACAGGCCCCAGCAGAGAGCTGGCCACCTCGCCTGGTGGGGTGGCGGGTCTGGGACCCTCCCTGGAGCCTTGGAGGAGCTGAGAGCCCTGAGCAGGGATGAGGCTTCGAGAACCTTAACTTTCCTCCTCCAGGCGGGGAGCAATCTCTGCCGTGTGCCTCTGACCTCATAAGACCACGCAAGTGTGTGCGCACAGGGCAGCTGTCCCAGTCAGCAGGTCAGTTAGCGATTATGCCGCTACCAAGGAAGAGGGTGTGAGCGTGGCGCGTGCCCACGGCGGGGGCCGCTCCCCCCAGGACTGCCTGGGTTGCCCTGCCTGGCCCTGGAGGCACGGGCTTCCCTTCAGTTCTGGGTGTTCATGGTGGTCAGACTGGGGTTCAGTTTTGCTTCTCCCACTTTAGTCCTCCCAGGCTGCACCTGCACCCCAGCAGGGTGGGTGGGCAGGTGGGCAAGGCACCCCTGGGGCACAGCGGCCTGGACAGGGCTTCCTGAAGGGTCTGCATTGCAGTAAGAGACCTGCCCCTTGTCCAGAAGCCTCTAGGAGCTGCAGGCAGCATTCCTGGGTGAGTCTCGGGAGGCCCCGCCTGCCGGAGGCCTGGGGCTCAGCCCCGCCTCCGCCAGCACCCGGATGCTGAGTCATCTCCACGGAGCCCCATTCCTCAGCGCATCCACCGCCAAACACCTGGCCCCCGGGCCTGCCTGCTCGGGTGGGGGCGTGCAGGTGTGCACGCGTGCGGAGTGCGGGCGGGCGGTGGTGCCACTGCAGCTGAGAGCACGTGTGAGACTTAGCACGTCAGTACGTGGGATTGTGCACTGGGACTCGCACACGCATCCCCAAGCCCACCCGAGCTCCCGCGCTTCGGAGAGCTCTCGTGGCGGCTCAGGCGGGCAGGGTCCGCATCACCCCCGCGCCCCCCACCACGGCTCTCGGCCACGCACCTTGCCAGGCCCCTGCAGTAGTGCCGATCCTCACGGCAGATGCTCATGGCAGGACACATCGGCGTGTTTCACCTTTGACACTTGAGGAAACTGCGGCTCAGGGACCATGGAGTCCCAGGCCCCGTGCCGGGAGCAGGGGTGTCACGCGGAGGTGAGCGGAGCCCGGCTGGGGTGTGGGAGCTGGGCCCTCAGGCATTGCTCCCCCATAGCCCCGACCCCCCAGCACAGACCAGGGAGCAGCCCAGCACTGCCCGCAGGCCACCGTCCCCGAAAGACAGGGGTGCTACTTGACAGGGAGGGGACTCTCAGTCAGTGACCCCGGGGCCGGCTGTGGAGCCCTGACACGACCTTGGCTGTGGACTTCCCACCGTCACCTCCCCAGGACCCTTCTCAAAGGCGCCTGCCCGGCCGGGTCTGTGCCATGCAGCGCCCACGGGACTGACACCTCGGGGCGCCCCCACGTCTGCCAGCAGTTCGGGTCTTTCTCTCTGAAGCGTGGCAGCTGCCGTTGCCCCCAACCACACCTGCCAAGGCACTGAACAAAGGTACAGGTATGCTCAACACACCTCCACAGACAGACACGTGTGTGCATCGCCAGGCACACACACACAGGCACAGATGGACATGTGATCGTGTGCAACAGTCTGTGCATGTGTGTGCATGCACTTGCACCATCGTGTGTGGGCACGCACACACACGTGTCCACACATGGGCATGTGTCGCGTGTGCATACACCACATCCAAACATGGGTGTGGGACTCACATTGTCACGCGTGCACGTGTGCACTTGTTTGCACGTGGGCACGTGGGTGTGCATGTGTGTGCACATGTATTTATGCAAAGATGCGTGTGTGTGTCTTTGTGTGTGCACACACGCACACACCCGCGCCGCCACTGCCATCCGATTTTCGGGAACTTACCGGCTCGATTTCTAGCTTATTTTGCGATGTTGCAACAGCCCCACGTCAGGCGGCCCCAACGTCCCCGTAAATATTTACAGAGCGCGGCTGCCGGCGCTGTCCCTGTGCAGCTGGTCCCGCCTGCGGGGCGGGGGCAGGGCAGCAGCTCGGGATCCAGAGGCCCTGCATGTGGGCGGGTGCTGGGAGAGTCCCTGCTCCGTCCCCTCTGAGCAGCAAAGACCCTGTCACCCCAACAACCAGCAGCCCCTTGGTTCCGGAGCGCCATCAGTGAACGGAGGCACGCTGAACCCCACGGCCCTCCGCTGCACAGGCCCGCCAGCCACAGCTCCCGGTCTCGAACACATTTTATTTTTGCACTGTTAACGAAGCCCCCCAGCGACGCGCCCAGTGGTCCCATGGCCTGTGTGTGTGTGAGCTCCCGCACCACGGCCGCTCCGAGCCCACCTCAGAATCGGGAGCACAGGACGCGAGGTCCTCAGGGATCCCGGTACGTGCGGGGCAGACGTGGCATGTGGGGTCCACTGCCATGGGTGTGGGTCACCCAGGAGGGTGGCAGCCTCTGTGTCACCAGGGGAAGGGCCACCCCCCGCCCCGCTCCACAGGGTGGTGAGGAAGCAAGTCACCCGGGAGCTGGGTGTCACCGGCAGCCGAGGCCTGTGTGTCTGACCGGCCGCACCCGCAGCCTAGGCCAGAGGAGCATGGCCGGCGTGCCCAGGGCTTGAGGGAGACCAGACCTTCGCGGGAGCTGAAGGAGCCCATCCGGGTGGGCTCACGGCCAGGCCTGCCTTCGACGCCCTCCGGTCCACGAGGCAGAGTCAGCGCAGGGCAGACACGTCCCTCAGAGCCGACGCCGCGCAACGCCCAGTCAGGGGCATCCCGAGCGCCCTCGGCCAAAGGTCTTGAGGCTCAGCGCTCCTGGTGTCTGGCGCAGACCTCGAGGCCCCCCTCCCGTCAGCGTGCGGCTCCCTGGGGTGGACTACAGAACCCCAGTGGCTCTGCGCGGAGGCTCAAAGCAAGTCACGGGTGACAAACAGCCTCTTTAAATTGATCTATTGTTGAAGATCGCAGTGTCAAGTTCGTTTAAACCTGACCTTTACTCAAATTCATAGTTCCTCATTAGCAAGTCATATAAAGTTTACTTTGCTTTTCACTAATAACGTAAGAAAACCCACGATGTGTCAATAACCCTAAGCACTGCGCTGTGTTTGATTTAGGGATCGGGCGAGCTCGTGACGGGAGCGAGGCAGCGTGGGCCTGGGCGCCTTCCCGGGGTGCCAAGCCCCCGGCAGCCTCCGGCCCAGCCTGCCCAGCACATCCAGCCTCAGGCAGGAGTCCTTGCTCGAACCCTCAGCTCCTCTCGCTGCCTCCAGGGACAGGGCCTGGCCTTTGGAGCCTGCCCAGGGCGGGGTGGGGGGGTGCGGGCGGGGGCTGGGAGCTCGGCACCCGTCCTGGGGTGCACCTGGCCCCACCCGTCCCCTCAGGAGGCCCCGCCCAGGATGTCAGCCTGGGGCTCCCTGCTTTCGCCCTCACTCCCCCGCTGCCCGTTCCTGGCTGAAAACTGTGGCATTCTGAGAATTTTCTTGGTGCCTGACCCTGTGAAGGTTTCCAGGATCCTAACTTTCCAGCAAGTAAGATGTTGTGAAAAGTCTTGTTTATCTTAGCTAAATATCTCAATTAAAACCTTCCATTCCGGAAGCATGACCCAGAGTCTGGCCCCTTCATGGTTGCATGAAACAGCTGGTGTTCATCAACAACCACCAAGAAGCCACTTCCTGCCACTTGGTCGCTGTCACGGGGGCAGGGGGGTGACGATGTCCCCGTGTGAGATGAGGGGTGAGGACTACCCCACCCCTGAGGTGAGGGGCATCTGACAGCTGACCCTCAGGCTGCCTCCTGTCCCCCGGCGGCCTGTGCGGCTGGGGACAGCCCTGGACAACCAGCCGCACAGCCCATCTGTGCGGGAGCTCCGGCAGCTTCCTCAGCCCCGTCCCTGTCCCCGCCTGCCTAGCAGGTGCACTAGCCGACTGGACGGGCCTGCCCCAGGGCCACAGTCCAGGGGACCCCGTGCAGAGGGGGCACAGGTGGCACTTCCGGGCAGACCTGTGAGGGGTCTGGAAGCCAGACTGACGGGGGCTTCGTGCTGGGTGCACAAGGAGGCCCCTGGCAGACACAGGGCGAGAGGCTGCAGCTGGGGGTGGGAGGAGGAGGCGGGAGAGCGAGGTGCCTCGCTCGGCCCGAGGCAGAGGCCCCTCGGCGGGGCTGGGCGTGAGCGCTCACCCAGCACAGAGGACAGAGTGTGGCCCCTGCCCTGGGGGAGGCTGGGAGTGAGAACACAGCCCAGGTGACCTGGGTCTGCGGTGAGCAGCCAGGTGGAGGGACAGGCAGCACCGGGGCGGGGGGCGGACTCTGCTTACAACAGGCCGGTCACCGTCCTGGGGCTCCTGGTCCGTGGGCAGATGTGGACCCAGCAGACAGACATGACTCATCACTGGGCACAGGGAGTGCCAGGGACTGTGCTCAGCGAGAGCCGAGGGGACGGGGCTGGGACCCCAGGGGTTGACGGGTGTCGATGAGGAGGGAACCCAGAAGTCTGACGGGGACAGAGACTGAGAGAGTGGGCTCCCCGGAGCTGAAGGCACAGGGCCTCCCGGGAGGAGGGGCAGGTGTATCTCCTGCCGGAGATGCCCCTCACGGCAGGAGGGGACCGAGTGTCGGGCCGGACAGTTGCCGCTTCAGGAGCGAGCTGTGAAGGGCAGGTGTGCAGGTGACCCTGAAACAAGGCGAAAACCAGAGAAGCACCTTTGGGCCTGCCTGGTCCCTGCCTGAGCCCCAGGCGCCCAGTGCCACCAGGTGTGGGTGACGGGACAACGCCCGCCCTTCCCGGCTCTGCTCGCTCCGCCGCACGTGGCTGGGCTCCCACGCGCCTCCCCACCCCTGGGCACCGTGTGCAGGCCATCACCGTGACATCCGTCACATTTCAAGCCTTCGGGGAATGTCCCCAGAGCCTCAGGTGCATTTTGCAGGACAGGTGCTTTGCTCCCTCGTGCCCTGGGGAGTTTTACAGAGATGTGGGTGCCCCGTCCCCACTGGGGTCCCACCGGGGAGACGCAGGTCCCTGCTCACCTGAGCTCCATCGGAACAAAGTCGAAACAGGAGCGAACGCTACTGGTCCCTTCGGATTTGCCTGACCCAAGTTAACGCGCAGAAGGTGCAGGGAGCTCACCCCCATCGCCCACATCCGGGTCCCCATGGACGCGATGGGGACTTGGAGTGAGGTCAGAGTCGCCTTTGTTCCTTCACTCTCTATGTGGCACTGGCATCAGTCTTCAAGAAGATCCCAGCAACGCGGCCGCACGTCCCTACCCACCACCCCCCTCTCCTGGCCTCCCTGGTGGTGGATGCAGGCAGCCCTGGGACCAGACCGGTACCTCCGAGTGGACCTGTGCCCCTCTCCACTGAGGCCCCTGTCCACACCGCACGTGGCCTCCTTCCGTCAGAGACGGTCCTTCAGTCTCACCTCCTGTCACCACCTCGACACAGCGAAGAGTGTTGATCAGTGATTTTGTGGAATTTCCCAAGGTGTGGGGCTGTCCACTGTCACGTCCCGATGCGCAGCTGTGTGCGCCCTATTGCTGGGCTTTCCCGTGACAAGGTTACAGAAGGGCCCCCTACGTGTGTCCTCTGAGCCACCTGCCTGCCACATGTAGCCACACGCAGAATTTGAAAGCTGAACGTCACTATCTTCCCAGGTGAGAAACAAGCCCCACCCACTGCCACCCTGCAAGTAGAGGGTTTCATCGGAAAACTGATTCAGGAAGATCGGGAAGGGTGGAGGCCGGACACCCCGAAGCATTGGGTTTGCTCCGGGGAGGGGGGGGGCAGGTAGAAGTCATGGTCAGGAAGGCTGATTTGCTCTTTATCAAGTCCAGCCCCTGGAAATAAGTGTGTAAGTTAAAATATCACCCAAATCTCCGTCTTGACAGGTGCCTGAGAGCCGTTGGTCAGGGGGAGTGGCCTGGGAGGACTCCGCCCCAGCAGGGGGCAGCTTCAGCGGCGGAGGAAGAGGGCCGGAGGGGCAGCTACCAGGCGGGCGCTCTTCCGCCTCGGTTTACTCGCCCGGTGGGCACACAGCCGAGCAGAGTGTGGCTTTGGGGCGGGGGTGGCAACAGAGAGGGGCGATTCCGTCTCTGCTCTGAGTAATCGCCGCCGGTCCTCTCACCCTCAGAGACACTGAACGCAGACAAAGACGTGGATTGGGGAAACGTCATGTCCCGCTGGGAGACGCGGACTGTTTGGCCAGGGCAGCGTGCCGTGGGGGCAGGGAACCAGAACGGGTCACAGGGTCACGCCGCTGCTGCAGCGTAGAAGCGGGCGTGGATGGTGGCAAGGCAGTGCTCGAGGCCTGTTGGATAAAACTTTATCTGCAAAGGACGGTGGGCGGAGCCTGCACTTTATTCACAAGGGCGGCGGGCGGAGCCTGAACCTCATTCAACAGGGCGGTGGGCGGAGCCTGCACCTCATTCACAAGGGCGGTGGGCGGAGCCTGCACTTTATTCACAAGGGCGGTGGGAGGAGCCTGCACCTCATTCACAAGGGCGGCGGGCGGAGCCTGCACGGCCAGCCCTGCTCTGAGCCCTCGCTGCCCAGAAGCAGCATGGCCGCCTGCAGGTGTGAGGGGCAAGGCGAGGACTCCATGGGCAGAACGGTGCCGGGGGCCGAAGTGCGCCGGGGCATTTGATCCTCGGGCGCAGGTTCTCCCGCCCTGGGACCTCGGGACTGAGCACGAGGGGCCAGGTCCCCACATACCGGCCCCCGTTCCCTCTGCACCGCAACCCGGCAAACGGCAGCATTATCTCTGTGTTACTTCTCCGACAAAACAGGCTTGCAAAGCTCAGTTACTTGCTCAGATCCACAAGCGTTCTGATCGGCAGAGCTGGATCTGAACCGAGGCCGGCCCTTCTTACAGCGAAGCAGGCGACACTCCGCCGCCTCAGGCGCTCTCACCAGGGCACAGTGCCGCCTCCTCCGCCACATCGTCCTCACTCATAACCAATCTGTCTCCCTTTCCAGCCTCTGGACTTTCGACTTTACCGCTGGATAGAAATAAAATCTTAGGAATTTCTACCAAAGAAGAAAATTTACTTGAAGTTCATAAAAAGATTTGGTTCAGTCGAGCAAAAAGGAAAAGGGACTTGTGGACATGGTGTGGTGATTGCAGGCGGGAGGGTGTGCACGAGGGGGAAATGGCGATGGAAAAAATAAAATAAAAAATTTAAAAGCATTTGGTTCAGTTCGATCTAATTCACTGTGTGTGGGACGGCATCTCCACCTTAGTGGTCAGGGATTCGCGTGGGCCCCTGGAATGTGCCCCCAAAACTTACATAGCGGAATTCTCACCCACGGTGAAGAGGGGTTAGCAGGCGGAGTGTTTGGAAGGTGATGAGGGTGGGAGGGCGGAGCCCCCTAAATGGGGTCAGTGTCCTTGTACCAGGGACCCCACAGAGCTCCCCACCCCCTGAGGGCCAACCCACGTCTGCCGGCACCTTGACCTTGCACCTCCAGACTCCAGACAGTGAGACGTGTTCACGAGCCCGCGGTGGGCAGCGTTCTGATGCAGTGACCTCAGTGGACTGGGACCTGGGGTCTGGTCAGAAGGCCCCTCTGTCCTCGGTGCTGGGACAGCAGAGGAAGCACCGTGGCCTTTTCTGGGAGGTGTGCTCTGTTTCCTTTGCATTTGTCCGGTCGCTGGCTCTCTGGAAAGGCGTCACGGAACAGAGAGGCACAGACAGATGCCCACGGTGGAGCTGGGCTGTGGGCATCCCTCGGCCTGTGGCCGCCACACGGACGTGGCCCAGAGCCAGAGCCCGGCGCCCTCTGGGGAAGAGCGTGCCGGGCCCCACACGCCCGCGTGGCAGACCTCCAGAACGGCGCCTGCTTCCTCGAGCGTCCTCACCCCTGCACTGCTCACCTTTCCCCAACCACACCTGCGCGTGTCGGGACAGCGCTGCCTCTGAGGAGCGTCTCCCGCCTTGTGCAACCGCACTCGCTGGCCCCAGGGCGGACTTGTCAGCCCGTGGGCGGTGCTGGCACCGGGCAGAGATGGGGTGGGGGACCCTCCGGGAGAGCCGCACAGGCTGGGGGGGGCGGGGGGTGGGGGTGGTCCTCACAGCATCTGGCTCTAGAGCGTCTGGTCTCAAGCTCCCGCCACCCGGCCTCGCCAGCCTCCTTTGTGCCTAAATGCTCCCTTGGAACCTGGCTGGCCACCTTCCAGGTTGATAAGAACATGCGGATGGGAGGGAAGGGAGCCAGCCAGGACTTGCAGTGAAGGGCCAGGAGCGTGGGCTCCCGGGGACCGGTTCCAGGACCTGCGTCTCCCAGAGAAAATGCAAATGACGGGCCCTCCGCATGGGGGTGCACAGGCTGTGAACTGCTGAGCACTGTCCCTGGAATCTAAGAAGATCAAGGAACGCCAGCCAGTATTTCCGCAGAAAACAGTGATGAATCACACAGCACTGCCCTCCTCTCCGGGTGAGGAAGCTTCCTGCAGCCCCAGGCTCAGGTCTTACGGAAAAGGGAGGGACTCTGTGCGGTGACACCACTCACGCCAGAGCCCGAGGAGCTGGGGTGGCCGCCCTGTGGCCGGGGCTCAGGGTAAAGCTGAGGGCAAAGCCTCTTGCCAGGGGAATTCAGGTAAGAAAACGCATTGCACAACAGGCTAGAAAATACCTGTGGTCCTGACGACGGCCAAGTCGGAGGCCTGCATCCACTGCCAGGCGCGTGTCCCTGCCCGACAGGTAGACAAGGCCCCGGGGGAGACCTGACGCTGACGCACGTCCCACGGGGCCCAGGTCCCGTGGTTTCACAGCGGCCTCTCCTGTCTCTCCCTGGGTGATAAGGGGAGTAAGGGGGGAACAGTGGGCCCCCTCACACCCCAACGACCAAGCGTGACCACGTCAGCGCTCTGCGACCCGTCGTCACACACAGCCCTCTCTGAACCCCGAGGAGTCGGGACTCGGGCGCGAGTCTGGGCGTGCAGTCAGCCCAGAGCATCCTACTTCCGACCCCTGAGCAGGCACAAAGAGGGACAGGGATGCAGGGGGCAGGCTCCGGCCCACACAGCTCCTGGCCTCGAGGCAGATGGGACCCAAGTGCCACCAGTGGCTGGGGACAACGTCAGCTGCCCTGTCAGACGGGGACAGGGGTGGCGTCTCCAGGAAGGAAGAGCATTGAGCTCCGCTCTGCACCACGACAGGAGGCCACGGCGTGAGGGGCAGGCACTTCTGGAGAGAATGGAGCGTGGACCGGGGAGCTGAGACACGAGGGGACCTGTCAGGCTGGAGTGTGAGCCTCACGCCAGAACACGGGGGGTGGGGGTGGTGACGAGCCAAGAACAAATGCACGAATGTGCCCTCCCCGTGGCTCGTGGCCGTCCCCGAGGCGGGAGCTGGGTTTGCAAGGGTCCCAGGGTCTGTGTCCTTCCTGCAGTGCCCAGATGGCCCTGCCTGTGCCTTGGGGCAGAATGTGTCAGTTAAAGAATCACTTGGGACCCGCTCATGTCCAGCTGGTCTGTTCCCCTCGGGGCCACCTGGGGAGGGTGTGGTGGTGGTGGCTTAATGAGAAATGGACCTCGGGTCTTTGGGGGGACCCCAGTGTCAGAAAATGAGGGAGAACATGAGGGCGAGTGGTCAGCCAGGGGGCCTGGACCCTGGGCAGAGGCAGTGGAGCAGCAAGAAATCAGGCGCCTGGTCCAACGTGCTCGTGGGCTGGTGGCAATGCAGAGGACGGGAACCGAGGGGACACTGTCCCTGTGTGCGGGGACCGAGGAGGGGCCCGGCCCAGCCTGACGCTGGAGGGGAGGGGGTCGGGGACCTGCCTGGGCCTTGTCCCCTCACAGGGCCCATGACAGAGGTTGCTGCCCCCAGAGGCCCTGCCCCCAGCAGGCAAGGCCACGGCGCAGAGGACTCTGGGAAAGGCTGGGAGCGAGGGCCCGCTCTGCGCAACAGTCGGAGGGCGGGGAGCCCAGGTGCGGGGCCACAGACAACCCCGAACGGCAGAAAGCCGCGGCCGTTTCCCAGCTGGGGTCTCAGAAGTGTGTTTAGGTGTCTGACCCAACGGTCCGAGGTGGAAACGCAGCCTGTGTGTGGCCCCAGCGTCCCCTCCCCTCGGGGCGGACCAGAGACAGTGGCGTCGCGGGCACCCGCCTCCCGTCAGAGTTCCACGACAAAGTCCCCGTGAGAAGTGGGAAGGGGGGGAGGGAGGGAGGCAAAGGGACAAAAGGAGAAGGAAGCAGCACTTCTGCTGAGTTTGCTTAAAACTGTGGCGTGACTCAGGGGAAACCCGGAGACGGACGTCAGCAGGCGTCAGACCGCGGGAGGCCTGCGCCCGAGGGCCGAGGTCGTGGGGAACGCGGGGCAGGGAGTCCCGCAGGGACGGCCGCGCGGCCGGGGGCCGTCTGCTCACGGCCTGCAGGTCTCCCAGCCACAGGCGCCGGTTTCCGTCACCACGGAGCTCCCGTGTGCTGCCGGGAGCAGAGACACAGACCGGCGTGTCAGGGAGTCGAAGACACGCCCTCACCCCGGCCGCCCCTGCCCTGGGCCTTCCCCACACCAGACAGCACCTCTGTCTGTCCCTCTGCCATCTGTCTGTCTCCGCACGGGTGCGACCTCACATCCACGTCTTCTGACCGGCGTGTGACTTCAAAGCAGGAAACACGACATCGAGAGCTGGGTGCCGCTCACGGGCAGCCGTCCAGTGCGGCCGGGGGCTCCCTGCTCCGTGGACAGTGGTGGCCGTGCTGGGCACGGTCACTGTCCCACAGGCCGGAGGGCCTGCGACAGAGAGGTCACACAGGTCAGCGGACGGGCAGGCCCTGGAGCCCCGCCCCCACGGCCAGCCCTCTGCTCAGCTGCCTTCTCGACCTCCCTGACTCTGGAATTTCCGCCCGCGAGCCTCGGCGGATTTAAGCGTTTTCTCGTTCCGCCCTTTTCCCTGTCACGAAGTACATTGCGATGAACCTCTTACAGCAAGTTTGTGTTTGTAGACCTAATGATTTCCTCACCCCCGTGCGACCCCCAGTTCCAGCCGTGCACCTCCACGTGTGGGGATGCGTCCAGCGTGGCGCTCCCCAGGCTCCAGCCCCAACAGTGGGCGGAGACCCCGCCACGGCCGTCAGCCTGGGGACCGCTGGCCTTAGAGGGAGGCAGGCGCCGTGTCCTCCCCGCTGCAGCCGCCCGTCCGGCCTGCAGTGGTCCTCCGTGTGGCCAGGCTGAACACGGACTCGATGTCCCTCCCAGTGCCTGCTCGGGACCCGGTCCTGCAACTCAGCACCCTATTGTCACCGACACGGCTGCAGGACCTCTGGTCTCTCCGGCCGAGTCACGGCGTCTTGCACCTGGCAGCAGCCCGGAGGGAGTGTGCGAGTGTGCGTGGCTCCACGGGCGCCGCTGCTGGGCTCTGCCTCGGGAGCAGGTGCTCACGAGCGGCCCCAGGAAGGAGCTGGGCCCTCACGCCCTGAGGTGCGGAGCAGCTGCGCACGGGCGGAGCCCAGTGGGCCACACACGGCTCAGCCTGGAGCCTGCAGGAGGCGCCGCGACCCCGCTGTGCGGGTGCCCCACCTACCGTGTGAACAGGGCGGTGTGTGGCCAGCCTGGTCGGAACCTGCGAGAGTCTGGCTGCTGGGATTACCTGCAGGACTGTGGTGCCGGCTGGCCGTGCACACAGCGCCTGTCACCTAGCTCGAGACCAGGACTCAGGGTGGGCACCTCACCAACACCAAGGGGCTGCTGTAGCCCAGTCAAGGCGGTGTGGTGACCCCCTTAGACGACGGGGAGCTGTGGCAAAGGCCAGGAGGAGGCGAGGACCCCATGAGGCCAGGGCCCAGAGGGAGGCGAGGGGCTCCTGCTCCCACACACACCCCAACCCCGCCTTGAGGCCCCACCACCCCGCTCTAGCCCTGAAGACGTAGGGACCTCGAGGCTCCTCAGCCAGCAGGCCGCAGCTGGGGCTGGCCCGATTGCATAAACACCGGGGAGAAATTGTTTATCTCTCCAGGAGCCCCACACGGGCCTGGGTGCGCTGCTCAGCTCTGCTCAGGCTGAGGGCCTGGCAGCTGGGACAAGCGGAAACGGGCTCCCGACCCAGAGGTGGGGCCATAGGGCTGAGGGGGGACAAGGGGACAGCACACGGAGAGATTAACCCAGGGCCTGGTGCCCCAGAGTACTTCCTACACGGCACCGATGGCACGTTTCTCCGTGAAGTGCGTGCACACAGCCCGTGCGTGTGGCTCCTGGGGCAGCCCGTCTCCCCTGGGCCCCAGGCACTGACTCACTGGCCCCTCGTTTCTGGGCCCAAGGGCAGCAGGAGTGGGTGGGGCTGCAGCCACATTCCTGGCTGTCCGGGGCCTCTGCAGGCATCTCCGTGCATTAGTTTTCGGGGGTGTCTGCTTGTCCCCGAGACATGCGGGCATGATGAGGGGACCATCTGGAGTCACAGACGGGAGTGGCCACGCAGAGCCTCAGATGCGCAGGAAGTGGTGGTGTGGGGCCGGGGGGTGTTTTCCTGGGCCCCGGGGAGCCCCGATAACCTCTGCCCTCCAACTCCACAGAGACGGGGAGCTCTGGGCCCCACGGCCACCGTCCCTGGGTGGGGCCGGGCTCTGGGTGGGTGGACGGCAGTGATCGCTCTGTGCATCTGGAAGGTGTTAGGGTTGCAGCTGCTGGCTGGGCCGCGCGTTTGCACAGAACTCATTTCGTGCGAACGTGTGACTCCAGCCGACGACCGGGAGGGCAGAGCTGGGACCCCCCCGCCCCCGCCCCCGCACTTAACTGAGCCAAGGTGCTCCTGACGTGGACCAGGGTTTCCAAACTTGCCCAATTCCCAGAACTGTCGGCTGAAACAGAGGTGTCCCTGCAGACTCTGCGTGGGCCCGAGACACGGACCTGCCAGCCCCGGAGGGCCAGGGCAGACTGCCCCCAGCACCGCACCCCGCAGGCCCACTGTACGCTCGCTGTGCATCCCGGGCACGAGCCGCCGAACCAAAGGCTGCCGCTGACCCACCCAGGCCCCCAGCCCTGCCCCGAGGACTCTGCCCTGGGACCCCGAGCTGTCCTGGGGGCGCCCTCCTGACGGGCGTGCAGACTCCCCAGCGCCCCATGCAGCTCGGCGCGCCCGGCTCCAGAGTCTGGGCGCGGCCCTCCGGGAGTGGGCCCCCACGCGGGAAGCCCCGGTCTGTGGGTTCGGGCACACGCTGTGCTCGGGCCTCACTTCCTCTCTGCACAGCCCAGGAGCACGGACGCCTGTGAGCTCGCACCCGCCACGCGGCCCCGGCCACGCTGCGGCTGCTGCCCCTCTGAGGGAAGCCGCCACTCCTGACCCTTGGCGGGCAGCTCCTGTGCTCTGACAGGGCTGCCCGGCACTGGGGGCCTCTCCACGGGACGGGCCCGGAAATGGCAGAACGAGGGATCAGGGAGGCCACACGCTGCCTTCTCCCTTCGAGGACTGACCCACAAAAAGCCACTGAGCTCTGCTCGGTGCCTCTGGGTGAGCCAGGGGGACCACAGGGCTGTCCTGTGCGGCTCAAGGCCAACCGCCCTGCTGGGCGTGTGGCTCCGGGACCGTCAGGCTCCTTCGGCCCCTGGGTGACAAGGTGGCCCCTCTGCCGTCAGAGCTGGGTGTCCGGATGCCCGCCCTCTGTGGGGACGCATGGGGCCCTCCCTGGGCGGGCCGGGCAATGAACAGGCGTGGCCCACACACCCTTGGGGGGGTCACGATTCTCACCTGAGTGCATGTGCAGGTCCTGAAAGCAGCCCACCTGAGGGGAAGACAGGAGTCTTCCCATGGCTCCTGTCCCAGGTCACTGCGGCCCCACAAGGAAGCCTGTGCTGACGCCGAGTTCTGAGGACCGGCCTGGAGTCCTGGAACCGGCACAGTGAAGCCCCAGGCAGCCGGCGGTTCAGTCGCTCAGGCCCAGCGGAGCAGCAGGGAGCGAGCGGCCGCGGGGTGGAGCCCGGCGGGCCACCGTCCCCACCCTTCGCCCTCGCGTCTCCTCCGCTCAGGTCCCCTGGACCCCCGCCCCCCACCCCAGGGTGCGGCGCAGCTGCCTGGAGGCTGACTGCCCTGAGGGGTGGGTCCTGTTTCCATTCCCTTCGCCCCACAGCCCCGTGGAGCTGTCCGGGACGCCCTGTGCCACGTGCACGCCGCTCCTTCACGGGCCCCAAACCACGCACGGGCCACAGTCACGGAGCCCCGTGGGAAGGTCACAGACGGAGTGTGGGGGCCGTGGGGGCTCGGTCAGCAGTTTTCCTCTGCGCCAACCGGGACAGGGCCCGTCCCCTGGGACCAGTTCCAGGAAGACACCGGCATTTACGCTTTGGACCCCCGGCGCGCACGGCGGTGCGGGCGGAGCCTGATTTGCAAGGAGCCTCAGCCGCTGTCCGGCCGTCCAGCCCGGGCATCTGGACCTGAAGGTAGCTGGATCACAGGGCGCGGGCGGTGGCCACAGCTCCCGTGACCAAGCACCTCAGAGGGGACCTCTGCTGCTCCTCGGCCACGCAGGACGTGGTCAGACAGGGACCCGGCACCGCTGCCTCTGGGCCGGGACCCTCTGGGCTGGGGGTGGTCTCGCGTCCTCCAGAGCCCTGCGAGTCTGCCTCCCGACCCCGGAGCGCTGGCCTCCGCGCAGGTGGGCTGGCGTCCCACCCTGTCCAGTCTCTGCCTCACTGAGGCCGGGGGTGGGGAGTCGCTTTGTAACCAAGAGCACACCAGACACCGTTTGTTCCCTTGTATGTGGTCTGTTGGAAAACCAAGTTTTCTTTTAACAAAAACAATGGGCTTGGAAATTAATCAACCGCTGTAATTACTCCCAGGAGTTTCTGCTTTTCAAGGACTGGAAACAAAGTAGCACTTCTCCTCTACCCCAGTTTGCTCCCGGTCTTTGTCTCCGAACAGTTTCTCCCCTCCTTTCCTGTGTCCTCCTCCCCGCCCTCCGGGCGCCGCTACGGCCCCTGCCCCACTCCGTCCCAGTGCCTGCCCTGGTCTCTGGCAGTGGGCACCCAGGGCCTACGCGTGTCCCCGGCTCGGGGGCCCACTCGGGGTGGGGGGCTCCCCCGCCCATCCTGCCCTCCCTGTGAGAGTCGGCGGGGAGGCTGGCGGGCCCTGATGTCTGGGCGCTGGCGGCCGGGGGACACCGAGGCACAAAGCTTGTCCTCTAAGGGACAGTCACACCAGGGCCGCCCTGCTGAAGCATCTGGGGGGTGGGCCCTGGAGCTGTGACCCTCACAGGCTCACTGCTGACCGTTAGCGGGGGACAGTGGCATCGTGGGGGGAGGCCCTGCCCCTCTCTCTGCGTGCTCCTCGGAGTGGCCCGGGCAGCAGCGGGCACCCAGGGTCGGGCCGCCACCTGCTGCACTGCAGCTCAGCGCGGGGCAGTCCCCTCACCCAGCGGGACCCTCTCGGGGACACGGCTCCGCCGACGGCTCTGGCCCACAGCGGGTGAAGCCTGCGGCCCGGGCTCCTTGCCTTTTGCTGCCAGTTGTTCAGACGGAGCCGGGCCCCTGAGCCCGTAAACACCGAGGGCTTGGGGTCGCCTCGGAAAGCGGAACGTCGGCTGCCACGTTCTAGATCGAAGCTGCCGCGAACACGGCAGCTGGCTGGCAGCCTTTTACGAGCCCCTGCTTCCGCCCATCAGCTCACTCACGAGGCTGTTTTCTCTCGGGTGACGATAACTGTTACTGAAGCGCAACACAGCAGCCGCCCGCGCCCCTCAGTCCGACCCGACGGCGGGGCCGGGGAGAGGGGCTCGCCTCACAGAAAGCGCCCGCCCTGAGCGCAGGGTCCCCGCAGGCCGTGCTTCCCCCGGAACCGTGGCGGCTCCTTCCGCGTGGCTGTGAGGGGCGTGGCCCCCGTGGCCGTGGGAGGTGATCGCTCGCTAACAGCCACTTCGACGCGCACACTTGCCGTGAACCGTGCGTGGAGTTTGTGTGAATTGCTTCCCACTTCCCTGTTTTACCTCTGCTCTGATTTTACTCTGAAACCATTTCACGTCTGTTAAATATAAAGTCAGGGGCCTGTTTCTTGTGTCTTTGTATTTACATGTTTCTGTGGTACCTCGTCTTTGTCACGGTTTACACGAGTATCCACCGACCGGAGCCTGAAATGCTCGGTCACGGGCCAGTGTCTCGGGGCCCGGGGCTGCAGGCTGGAGGGAGCCCAGGGGCCTGGGGGCCCCCCAGAGCTGCGGGGCCTTGTTGGCAACAGCTCTGGGACCTGCGGCCCAGGGGCAAGGCCAGGTCGCCGTGGGGTCTCAGGGCAGCAGCGCCCTCCTCCCCTCCTTTGTGAGCGGTGACGGACCCTCTGGCCAAGGAGAGGTGTGGGGGCCACCTCCCCTCATCCGTGCAGGGGCCGGCGGCCACACCAGCAGGTGGCCAGTCCCACGGGGCCAGCCCCACACGGAACATGGAGGGTGCTGCTGCCCCGTCGCCAGAGGCTTCTTCCAGGGCAGCCTGGCCCTGGACACCACCCCTTTCCCCCGGGGGAACGTCCACCCGCTGAGGCCTGTGCTCCAGGAGCAGCCCGCAGCCCGGCCAGGCAAGGGCTGGAGGACCGGGGCTCTGCGGCAGAGGCCGCCTTCCCCAGACACGCAGGCGGGGGCGCAGCCGGGGCAGGGCGGCGACTGGCACGCTCACAGAGAGAAAGAACGAGAGAGGAAGGGGTCGGGAGGGCGCCGCTCAGCACAAATTCCAGCAGACCGCGCAGCGCAGCACAGGGCCCTGCTGTGACCGGGCAGGCCAGTTCCTGCGGCCGAGCCTGGCCGGTGGCCTCCGGGGGCAGCACAGGTGCCGCGGCTCCGCAGTCAGGGGTCCGGGAGGGCCTGCCGGCCGCGGGCGGCGCTGTCCTGGGCGTGGCTGCCCCGGGGTTGCCCGTGTGCGAGTGGGGGGTCGGCCTCGCGGCACAGATGGCCCTTTGTCCCGCCGACACCTGCCATCTGCTCGTTTGTCTGCACAATGCTGGAGGGGCGGGGGCCCCCAATCTGCTGCCGGCCCCCACCCACAGCACCTTCCTGACCCCGGGCTGACGGGGCCACAGAGGGCTGTTCTGTCCCCATGTCCCGGCCCCTCCCCAGGGCTGCAGCTCGGCGCCCAGTGGTCCGTGCCTGGCGCCTGGTGCTCGGTGCTCAGTTCCCGGTGCTCGGTGCCTGGTGCTCGGTGCTCTGAGCCCTGCTCGCTGCACACACACCTTGCCCATCGCTGGCACAGCAGGCCCCTCCCATCACGTGTCAAACAAAGGAGCTGAGGAACGACTCAGAAGCCTCTCCTTGCCTTTTGATGGAGCCACTTTCTGTCCGAGGATAAAGGACACTTGGATGCAGACATCACTTGGGCTTTCCACCCCGGCCCCGCCCAGGCCACCGTGCGGCACAGCCACAGCCACAGCCACAGCCAGCCTCCCCGTGGCTGGAAACAGAACGTGCTGCGGTAAACCGTGTGAGACCCGCCGGTGGCAGGGTCTGTGTCACATCCCGTTGGCACTGTTCAGTTGTTCCCACTGCCTTGGCACTAGTCCCTCGTATTGACCGCAGACCTGGGGGTGCGTTCCACACAGAGAAACGAACAAGTGCAGTCTCCGCCCCACCCAGGGGCGACGGCAGGAAGGCGACTTGTTCTCCTGGGTCCGAGGAGGCCACTCCACCCACAGGGAGCCGGGGGAGCTGGGGGAGCCGGGCGTTGGGTGGAGAGCGAGGGGACAGACGGGGCACGGAGCTCGCCGATCCGGAAGGAAGGGGCCCTGCGGGCTCGTGCCGCCCCGTCACCCACCGCGCAGGCTGGACACTGCCGCCGCCGCCACGAAACCTCCAATGCAGGAGCTGGTCGCCTGGCTGGGGAGACAGGATGGAAATGCAGAGAAATCGGGGGCCTCGCTGTGGATGCACAGTCCAGTGCTCACGGGGGATGGGACCGCGGCCCGGGTGCGAGGGGCCGGGCAGCCCAGGCTGGGGGAGCAGCGCGGCCCAGCACAAATGTGGGGCTCCCGCCAAGGGCAAGAGGCACCTCAACATCCGGGGTCACGGGGCTGCGGGAGTCGGAAGACCGGACTGCGGGCGGCCCGCCTGGTCTTGCCTCCGGCCTGACCGCTCAGGTCGCTGCCTGCGGGCCCACCAGCTGTGACCCGCGCCTGGAAAGTTCATCCTCAGGACCCCCGCATCCCACCCCACAGACGTCACCTGAACACAGTCTGCGAAGAGAACACAGACGCACCAGGCGAGCTCCCAGGACACCGCCCGGCGCGGCATCCCGCCCCCGCCGTCATGGTGGGGCGCTGCGCACGCTGGTCTCTGGCTCCAGGTGCGCCCCTGTGCACGCAGGTGTCCCTGCGGCTCCCTCACCTGTCGTCCTCCGTGACGTCTCCTGAGGGCCCGTGTCCCCACATGCTGCACCTTCGTCTTCCCAAGCCCCGGCCTCGGTCCCCAGGACAGCCCCGTGGCCAGAGACTAGGGACAGCCCCCAGTCAGCACGCTGGCCGGCCCCCGAAGCACCTGTGGCGTGGGCCCGTCTTCCACGGGCCGGCCAAAAGGTTCCTTCGGTTTCCCCGCACGCCGGCTCTGGTAGCAGGTAGTTGTCTGTAACTTCTTTTGAAATGGGTTTGTCAGATTGTGCTGTGATCGCTGTCCTATCAGTGCGCATTGAAGAAAACACCAAAATTGGGGACTTTTTGTGTAACCGCTTTAACGCTGAGGATGGAAGAAAATGTGCAGCGTTCTAGGCGTATTATGCTCTGTTATTCCAAGAAAGGTGAACACGCGTCTGGAACACACAAGAACGGATTTGCCCTGTGTGTGGAGAAGGCGCGCTGGCCGATCGAACCTGTCAGAAGCGGCTCACAAAGTCTCACACTGGAGAGCTCGCGCTGGGCGATGCTCCGCGTCCGCTGGACCAGGTGACGTCGGCAGCGACCCAGTCGAGAGGTCGCTGAGAACAGTCAACGCTCCACCGTGTGGGAGAGAGCCGGCACACTCAGAACACCCAGATCAGCAGACTTCCTGGTGACGGTGAGAACCGGGTCCTTCACCGAGAAACCACACGGACTCTCCAGCCAGCTCAGCCGAGGGTCGGGAAGCGAACGGTGGGGGCTCCGGGCGCCGCAGAGAATGCGGTCGGCGTTCCTTCTCACCCGAGGGAAAGCGACTGGGGCTGCCCTGATCTCCGTGGCGCGAGCAAGGTTGGACCGCTCGCCGGTCGTTGGCGTTTCTGGGTCTGAAAGCCTCCCGCTCACGTGCATTTCCTGCCGGCTGCTTTCTGGACCTGGGGCTCGTCTCTCCCGCTCAGGAACAGGCGTGTCCTGGGTGCTCGGCGCTAACCCGCGCCTGCCGCTGGCCTGGCCGGACTCCTGAGGTCGCGGCTCTCACCCCCGTGGGAGCCAGTCCCCGTCTGCTTCCCGCCCTTCGGTTTTTCTGCGCTCTCCGAGGAGGATGGGGTCCCCTACCCCCCACCCCGTTATAAAAATACTCTCCCGTTTTCTATCACTCTTGGATCCGTGTTTCCTGGGTCTGCGCCCTTCACCTCGGTGGCATGGAATTTTGTAAGTGGCACAGCCAGGGACGTGGGCGAGCGGAATCCTTCTGTGCCGCCCGGCTCCATCCTGCTGCCCGGGGGGCGCCTGGAAGGGCGGCCGAGGTGGGGCACTTCCCTGCAGCCGGGGTGGCACCGGGACGTCCTTCGTGCAACCTTCCGCGTCCCAGCCGCCCTCACCTCTCCAGGGGCGCGGGAGTGGGGACGGCAGACGGACACGCCCCACAGAATGAAGAAGGTGTCAGACAGCGGGGTGTCCGCCTTCCCCTCCGCCAGGGCGGCGGGGCCCGACCCACCCGTCCCAGGAAGGGCGTCACCAGGCCGAGGGGCAGGGGAGGCAGAGCCCCAGCACGTGGAGCTGGGCCCACTCGGTGGCTGCTCCTCAGCGGGGCCTCCTGTGCGAGCTCCCGCCGTGCGGCCTCCTCACGCCCGCCGTCCGCTCTACAAACAAGAAGGGGCCGGCCGTGGGCGACACCTCCCTGGTCAACAGCCAGTGGATCCAACAAACAGCAAAATCAAACGCCTCCGTGGCAGGTCCGAGGCACAAGCGCAGCACCAACCACGGAGACGGCGGAGGTGCCCCCGCAGGCACTCCCCTGTGAGTGCCGAAGGGGAGGCTCGCACTGCTCCCCGGGGCGGGTGTCACGGGTGTCACCGGCCGGACACCCAGTGGAGCCCTGAGGCGGCGCCCGTGGGAGAGAAGGCTCGGGTGCAGACGAGTGTGGGGCCCATGCCCTGGCAGGCCCACAGGCAGGGAGCAGGGAGCCGGGGCTGCGGCGGGACTTGCTGCTTCAGGGGCGGACCCCCAGCCACCCGACCTCAGCGTGGACACGTTCAGACTGTTGTCACCCGCCGAGGGACACACGGCACCTTCCCAGCCCTGCAGGTTGGCAGGCTCCCGTCCTTCAGGTGCAGGCCGGAGGGGCCTGGCTCCTGGCTGGCTGGAGCTGGAGGCCACACCGCGGGCCCCACGCAGGGGAGGCCCGGCCTCAGGCAGAAGCCAGGCCTGCAGCGACCGGCGGGGGGGTTCCCGCGAGGGCTTCCTCGGGGCGGCCTGCCGCTTGGGGGACACCGTCGACTGAACCCTGGCTAGACCATCCCCGGCTGCCCACAAGGCCATGGCCTTTGCTCTGAGCCTTTCCTTCTTCATCCTGAGCGGACGTTGCGGCGGGAACCCCGAGTCTCCACACGGCTCATGCTCCCTGCTCGGCTCTGGGAGGTCCCCCCGCACGGGGTGAGCCCCGGCACCCCCTCCCCATCGTGGCGACTGCCTCACGTATGGTCTCTGGGTCGAGCATCGACTCTGCCCCTGGTCGTGTGGTGACTTCCTGCCTGTGCCTGTGGGTTTCCCAGCCCCCGTCCCGTCCTCCCCAACCCCCCCAGGACGGCCCTGGACAGGAAGGAGACGTGCTCCCTGCCCCACTATCGCCCGGACGCCGCCAGCCTCTCTTTCCTGCTCTAAGCACTCTCTGCCGCCTCCCCCACCCCCCCTTTACAAAGTTAATTGCAACCTTTCACATCAAACAGTCTGAAAAAACACACGGCTCCATTTTCCGACCCGCGCAGTCCGTGTGCTCTGCGAAAGTAGGACAGAGAGCCGCCTCCCTCCTCGGCATTGTGAACGGGGGCGCGGCTCCGCCAGGGCCTCGTAGGGAAGCCCCCGGTCCACACCACACCGCCTGTGTCCCTCCCTCCTGCCGTGTGGGTTCCCCGGGCCTCCTGACAGAGAGTCACTTCCCTGGGACACCAGCCACCAAATAAACACCCGCCCGCCCCGTGGGGGTCCTGTCAGTGCACCCCAGAGGCAGCCGTGGCGCAGGCCTGTGGGCTGGATGGGAGCAGCAGCCCACGGGGGTCACGGGGCAGGGGGTGTGGATATGTGGGGCGCCAGGTGGCTGTGAGGTGGGCCTGAGGGCCCCACTGGTTTGATGTTCGAGTCTGAATCCCCTGGGTGTGGGGCGCGGAGAGCAGCCCGCTCCCCCTACTGTGGGACCCGTGCTGGGGGTGCCCTGCCCGGGGTGCCCGTCCTGAGGGTGCCGGCGAGAGGCCGGGGGCTTGTCTCCGCGAGGACAGTGGCCACGGGCCTCGGGCGCCGGGCTGGGGTCCAGCCCCCGGCAGGGAACGGTGGAAAGGCAGTCACAGCGCCAACAGCAGGTCTCTCGCAGCTAAACAAGGACCCTGGTGGCTCCTTCTGCGCAGGCCTTACGGGGACAGAAGCAGCTGCGCTTGTGTCCTCGCAGCCACCCCCTCCGCACAGCCGCCACGAATGCGCCCCACACTGCCCCGTGCCCCCCGCCGGCTGAGTCTCCTGCTCGTCTGCTCACTGTTTCGGTCTCCTTCCGGTTTTGACCCCGTGTCCCTCGCTAGGCAATCCCCCTTCAGCCGGTGGGCTCTGTAAACGCCGCACGGGGAGCGGGACGGTGACTTTGCTGCCGCGTCACCTGACTGTGCCGAGAGGAGGCCGCTGGCGGGTCCCTGTCATGAGTGTGTGTGACTCGAGGCCGATCTGCGGACCAAGCACCAGCAGCGGACGTGTGTGCGCCTCGGGCCGTCACCCGCTGCGTCCACTGTGCCCGCCTGCGTGTCTCTGTCCCTAAACCCGGAGCCTTGGGCAGGGCCGGTGTCCCAGGGGACAGACGCTGGCACGGTGTCCCAGGGGACAGACGCCGGGCACCTGGCTGAACGCCTGTCCGTGGGGGCCCGAGAGGGCGGCTCTGAGCCTGGGGCTGAGGATGCTGGAAGTGGGAGAACCGTCAGCCCACGCTCGCCCGCTGGTCGAAGCACCCTACGTCCGCTCTGCCTTGCAGAGCCCCTGGGAGCTGCT
Organism: Trachops cirrhosus; assembly: GCA_028533065.1. Taxonomy (NCBI): domain Eukaryota; kingdom Metazoa; phylum Chordata; class Mammalia; order Chiroptera; family Phyllostomidae; genus Trachops; species Trachops cirrhosus. The sequence continues at coordinate 190,245,975 of CM052541.1, forward strand.
GCCTGGCCAGACAGACCGGCGCTCGGCCCACAGCACGGCCTGGGCAGGGCGGGGTCCCCCTCTGCCTTGTGGCCATAGGCCCCGAGGAGGCAGCGATCAGACGGCCCGGCTGGGTGCTGGCTGAGGAAGGGACACACAGAGGCGTCTCCGTCCTTAGCATGGGGGCCGGGTCACACTTGGTTAGTACAGGTCACTCACACCTGCCCCAGGTGAGACTGTGGGTGGGCCTGGACACCAAAGCCCATGGGGGTCGCACTGTGACCTCTCCTCAGGACCGAGCACGTCTGAGCCCATGGTCCTTCCCCACGCGGGTGGGAGCTGGGTCCCTGTACTGTCTGACGTGGCCTTGCCCTGGGGCGGAGTGGGCCAGGGCTGTCCCACGGCTCCGTGCAGGCCCCTGTAAGCGAGGCCCTGTCCCCTGTTTGGTGCCCTGAACCGACTGAAGTTTCCTTCGGGGAGGTGACCTCACCCGTGTTGCCTGGCACCGGTCTGACCCGGTGACCCCCTTCCCAAGGCGAAGGCTGCCACCGCTGTGCCGTTCTGCTGGGTCATGTGACTGCCAGCCCTTCGTCTGCAGAACCGCGCCTTTCCGAGGAACACGGCCTGTCTGGCGGGCCGCGTGCACGGGGAACTGAGTTCCGTCCGGAGTGAGACGGGCAGGTGGGTGGCCTGAAACAGCCACACACAAGCTCGGTGCCGTGGGGCTTCACACCTGGCCGTCCGCACACCTGACCCGAGGCAGGTCCTAGGCTGCGGTCACTCAGAGCCTGTCCCCAGCGCCCGGCCGAGGCTCTGCTGCTCCCAGTAACTGGTGCGGTCTCCTCCGCCTGCACGGCCCCCTCCCCGGCCCTCCTCCGGACTCATCACCCCTGTGAGCCAAGGAGCCCTTCCCGGGCGCCCGTGGGAGGCCTGCACTCGGACTTCTCGGCAGGCACCCAGGTTCCCCTGGAGCCTCAGCCCTGGGCTGTCATCTGGGGCTCAGCACACAGCTTTGCCCAAGTCAGCAGTGTCACACTCAGGGGACCCCGTGCCCCTGTGCCGTTAGAGCCACCAGGACACGGCTCCTTTGCAGAGAAGGAGAAGGGCAGCCACCCTGGCACGGTTCCCGGTAACACGCTTAACCGTCGCGGGTCGGGGCAGGGGCTGGTGGTGCAGACGGGCCCCTCCCTCCCGGCAAACGCTTGTCTGCCTTCCCGCCCCGCCCTGGGAGCCAGGAGGGGACTAATCACAGGCCCTTCTCTGTCGAGCACTCGCAGCCTCGGAACAATGGGTGCACTTGAAGGAACCCTATCATCAGCGTGAGGAAAATGCTATTTTTCTGCAGCATGTGAATTCAGCTTTTATGGCTAAATGACTACTTAAACCTCAAAACCCTAATCATCACCATTTGCTTCCTAAAAATAACCGTCTCCCTGGTCCGAATTTAGAACAGAAAGCACTGCGTTTGGAATGCTGGTGTGGGAGGCTGCTTCCCAGAGTCCCGTGTGCCCTTAACCCCTGCCTGGCCGGGACCTGGCCTCTCAGCCGCCCCGCGTGCACCTTGGTGAACGGACAGCCAGGGACAGGAGATGACAGTCACCTCAGGTGACGGCCGAGGGCTAGCTCCTCTAAGGCAGCAGGTCGCGGGGCCTTGCTGGGCCTCAGTTTCCCCCCAGTGCAGCACGAGGCTCTCGGTTACTGAGCTACACAGGGCTCATCTGTCCTTCCAATGGGGCTGAGGCTGGTGGCCCTGCCCCCCGGGAGGGACTCCAAGCACAAAGACCCCTCCCCTCCGAGGCAGGAGTTGGTGAGGCCCCGTGCAGTTGTCCTTGGAAGCTCCGAGGGGAGGGGACACAAGTGCCGTATGTGGTCTTCCTCCCCTTGGCAGTGTGGGGGGTCAGGCAGCTCCCTTTCCAAGGAACAGCAAACGCTGACTCAGAGTGAGTGACTCAGCCCGCTCTGCTTCTTCCTGCGTCGGAGGAAGCCCGGGCATTGGCAGAGCCCAAGGGAGGTGGGGCAGGAAGGGGCAGGGAGGGCGGGAGGTGGCCTGGGAGCTGACACGTTTCCTCCCCTGCAGCGGGCTTCCTGGGAGTCTCTGGAAGGCGGCCATCCCCCCAGCTCACCGTGACTAACCAGGAACGCCTGACCAGGAGGGCAGAGACCCCGGGCCCGGACCGTGCCGTGCATTAGGCCGCTGTCATGGCCTGGCCAGAGTGAGAGCGTCTTCACGCATGAATGGCGGGCCATGCATGGAGTGGCCCTCTCTCCCTCGGACCCCCGGGCAGCTGCCTGCCAGGCTGTGGAGGCCGAGGTCTGTCCCCACGTGCTGGCTGACTAGAGAGGCAGCAAGGTCAAAGGTGACACGAGACCCCTGGGTCAGAGACGAGGCTCCGACGACAGCAGGAACCACCACCCCAGAAACTCTCGGCGCTTTCTGAGCCGAGTCCCCAGCCTGCCCCGCAGGCCACCCAGAGCGCCAGGTGCCACCGGCACACCCGTGCCAACAATAAGTGCCACAGGGGCAGACCCTGCGCCGAACGCCCAGGTCCCTCAGACACACCCTGTCCTCCGCTCCCCAGGGACCCGAACACCTTCCAGGCCTCCCACTCTGACACCTCCCGGAGCAGAAGCGCCGACCACCCTTCTGCTGGAGAACGGAGCAGAAACAGACGCAGGAGGAACGGCCTCCAGCACCCGGAGGCCCATCAGGCCCGCCCCTCACTGTCGTGCTGCGACGCCACAGCGAGCCGGTCACACGCGGGCATTCTGCCCACGCAACGGACTGGCACGCGGTACTCGGCCACTAAAAGCCAGGCTGTAGATGTGATTAGGAGCCTGGAGAAGTAATCAAATTATTCTCCGAAGTGAAAAGGTAGGCTACAGGTTTCCACTTTGGAAGAAGAAAAGGTAGAAAACAGAACAAAAGGGTACTAGTTACGTCGGGTGAAGGGTTTCTGAGTGGTTTCTGTCATTCGCCTCTTGCTTACCTCTGTTTCGTATGCTAATAAAGTATAATGAAATGCATTACTATGGGAAAAACTGGGTAAATAAACGGAAGTCTGTAAGACGGAACCGTGGCTCTCGCACAGGACGGAGCTGATTGCTGGGGACACGGGGACTCCAGGTGCGGCTCCACTCCCATCTCGCCCCTCGTGTGGCCCGTGGGCGGACCCCCACCAAGGTCAAGTCCGAAGAACTAGCTTCACAAAGAGATGACTGCAGTTATCAACACGCCGTCGGCACTCAGAAAATCCTGCGTTTTTCGCCTTTTCTATGGTCACAGAGACAGTCCCCACCCAGGGGTTTCGATCTCGGAAGCACAGGTGTCTCCTGGCCCGGAGCCTCTGCAGGAAGCTGGCGGGGTCCCCATGGCCCGGCCTCGCCAGGCACCCACTTTCCCGGAGAACGGGAACAGACACACCGACAGTCTCATAGATTTTTCTTTCATTCCCCATTTTTCGTCGTTTGATTAGTAACAATTGTTTCTACCAGTCGCAACATCATAGGTCCAGAATTTGGAAGGAATTGCCCTCAAAATAGAAGGGGGAAATCCAAAGAATGTTTAACAGGTGGTGGAAACACCAGCCAGAATTTAACTAAGATAACTCATCACTGCCGTGTTATTCCTGTGAAATGTTTGATAAAGAGAGGAAGGAAGGACGGACAGAGGGGGAACTCAGACGCCTGCTGACCACACGGGGACACGGAGATCCCTCCTTGCCCTCCTCCCCCAGCTCAGCCCGCACGCCCTGCACAGATTACTCTTCCGCACACTTGACACCATTGTGTCCTGATGCTCATCTTCTCAAAGACCTCCAGAGCCTCCCCATTTCACGTCACGGGCGATGCTTTCATTACATCACTGCCCTCCTGAGGGACACTGGAGTGCCTTCCACCTGTCTGCCGCTGCTCCCGCCACCTCAGGGCGGCTGCCCGCCCAGACCCCAGCTGCTCCGCCAGCCCTGTGGCGCTTGGAGTCAGGGATCCCTGAATTCAGCTCCAAATCGTGTGGGTCCTCTTATTTCACGAGTGTCTTCACTCCCCGTGTAGATTGCAAGTGATTTGGGGAGAAGCACACGTGGACAGGAAATACCAAGGAGCACATGCGGACTGGGATGGAGATGCGAGGCCTGGGAAGCAGTCGCAAACGCAGTGAAGTCCCAGATGTAACCCCCCCTCAGGAACTGGGGGTGTGCTCGTTTGCTGGCCACAACGAGGAGCAAACGTTCAGATCACACACCAGCCGCCGTCTGTGCGTCCGCTGTGCCGAGGACGCGCAGCATCGTGGACCAGGCTGTCCTGGAGGGAACACCGTGAGTTCCCACCAGAATCTGCGGGAAGGGTGCCTGGGGCAGAGAGGACGCAGGGGCATGGCCAGTACCGGACCGTCCAGGACCCGGGTGCACATCCCGCCCTTTGCCTCCATTTGCTGTTTGACAAAGAGCGTGAGCCACAAAAATCTAGGCCCTCCGGCCCCTTTGCTCTGGGGTGGGGGAGCGGAAGGGGAGGAATGCAGGCGCCTGGCCTGCCGGCCTGGGAGGGCCGCGGCCTCGGGAACCCAGCCAAGGAGGATGTGGGCGCCGTGACCAAGGGGGCAGGCGCACTCGGGGCTCCTCCGAGAGGAAGTGGGCGCTGACTTGGGACGCCCCTCGGGCTCCCACACCCTTTGAGCCCTGTCTCCCCATGCCTCGCCCACCCTGGCCCGGCAGAACCAAGGACGGTGCGGGGAGCGCCCGCCATGGGTCACAGCTGAACTGCCGAGAAACAAGGACAAGGACCTTGAAGGGAAGGACATGGGCTCCATCGTGTGTGACCCCGAGATGAGGGCAACAGTGAGTCCATGTTACTCGGAATGAACGACTACACTCACGATGTAAGTATCCCATATGTGGTAGGACTTCAGTAACAGAAGCAGTAAGTACTTGAAAATACCTTGCATTTCATAATATTGACCCAAACCTTCCAAACCCCCAAAACCACTCAGTTCAACCCTGACGTGCCACAGGAAGGACCTCGAGAGCAGCTGTGAAACACTGGGACCTGGGTGCCCCCAAAAAAGCACACAGTAGCTGGTACCCGCCACCCATGTGTGTCCCAGATCCTCCAGGCGCCTGTGGACCTGTGGCTGTTTGCACCAGCCCTACGCTAACAGGAAGCCCACAACGTGGGAAGCAGTGCAGAAGAGATCCTGGTGCAGCGTGAGGCGGTACACAGCAACCAGGAAAGCCACAGGCAGGGTGGGGGCGGTGGGGGAGGGTGGGGTGGGGGAGCAGTCTTGGGCCCCGCCCCTTTCTCCCTAAACACCCGGAACTACAGTGAAGCCAAAGGTATGTGCTGGAAGTCCTCCAGAAGGGATCTGATGGACAGGAGTCCCCACCCCTGGTCCCTGATTGGTCCATCCTCAGGCAAAGGAGAACTCCAAATCCGTGCACTATGATTGGCCCAAAAGGCACTGTCCTCATTGGTCAGAATGGAGCCACTCTGATTGGTCAGTCATGATGCTAATGGTTATATAGCTGGGCAGCTCTGATTGGATGGGGAAAGCCCCAGTCCTATTGGCTGAAACAGGATCCCGGGGCTCCTCTATAAGGGCTCCACCAGCAGGGACAGTGGAGGCAGGTAGGAGTTTAGTGCCCGCTGCTTAGTCAGTTCCGGTTGTGTGAGGGACCTCTGCGTCGAAATGGCCGCGAGGCTCTGCCTTCTCACATTTGAGCCCCATGGGCCACCACGAGCCCTTCTTAGTCGGTGTCTTTTCTTCTCTCGGTATTCACGTGCCTAGTTTACTCGAAGAGCCAGACTGTCACCAAGCACGTGTGTTGCACGCAGCCTGGTGTGCGCATGTGCCTGCCTCCCAGCCCAGCCCTCGGTTGGGCCAGAGCAGAGGTGAGGGGAAGGTTTGCCTCCCTCCCTGCGAGCCCCTGCTCGCTGCTCCGCGCTGCGGGCAGGCTGCCAGCCCTTCACACCAGAGCCGCTGGACACCTGCCAGCCGGCTGGCTCCCTCCGGGTGCCGCAGAACGTGCTGCCTGGAGTGCCCGCGCCGCAGCTGGGCCCTCGCCCGGCACACCGTCACGCTCCGAGCAGCCACAGGCACAGGTAGGGAAGGATCGCTGGGGGTCCCGAGTCCCTGTGAGACGGGGGACTTCGCAGACAAGGAAACTGGGATCTCAAGTGCTGAGGCCTGTGTGGCGCGCAGCCGGCACAGGGCGGGACCGGGTCGTCTGACTGTAGTAGCTGGGTTTGCATTGCAGCCCCTGATGCGGGAGGAACGTTCTGTTCTCGTTTCTGGCTGCTGGGCGGGAGCAGGAAGGGGAGGATGGACGAGGTGGACAGGGGACATGACCCCCTCCCCCTGCTCGTTCTCAGAACAGTTTTGAGAACACCGTGCACGTGTGACTCCTGCCCCCAAATTCAGTGAGCTGGGGCCAAAACTGGTCTCCCAAAGAGAGGACGAGCCCCGGGGAACAATGCCGGGAGCGCGCGGGGGTGCTGCAGGGGGGCCGCTCTGGCGTTTCCAGGGGCGGCGCGGGCACTGCCCCCGCTCCGCACGGGTTCCCATGCCCGCCTGTCAGCAACGAGTCACGTTCACTGTCACCGCGTGTTCTAGAGAGAACACGGTCTCACCTTCCGGAACACACCGGCTTTGCTCCCGCTCGTCCCAAGTGGGAACTGAGAGCGAAGGGGGTTCTCCGTGCGCAGGTCCGGCCTGCGCAGCCGCCGTGTGCACCGCGGGCAGCCCTCAGCAACCCCGCCCCCACACACGCGCAGCCTCGGGAGCTCTAAGCAGTCAACACACGCGTCCCTGATCGTCCCGCTGTGGCACGACGGGACTTAGCTAGAAGGCTGCCGTGGTGCCCGGGGCTCCTGGCAGGGACAGGTCATGGTCACCGCCCCCCGTTCCCCTTGGCGGGAAGGGCGGGGCCCTCGCGAGGCCCGAGGATTGTCTGCGGCACAGGATCGTACCCTGTGTTTACTGTAGTGACATCGTTGAAGTTGTTCAATAATAGCTTGCTTTTGTTTTTCTGACTATGGAAATAATGTGAACATTTTAAACTAGTCTGAAAGCAATAATATAGTCCCATCCCTACAAAACATTCACTATTAGGACTTTGGTGCCTACTTTTTCAGGCCTTCCTCTGCATAACAAACATGCATCGTTATTTGTCTTACAGAAGTGGCGTCCTGGGAAACATTCGGTTGCAATTTGCTCCTCAGAGTGCAGTTCCACTTTCGAGAGAGCTGAGCGTCTGACCCAGGGCTATGCAGTCAGCTCCGTGGGTATCACTGCGGCGCCACAGGGGTCTCTGCAAAGACACAGCTCAGCCTCCTGGGGATGCTGGTTCCTATGCTGCGGTCCAGGTCCCCCAGACACACTCATGCTCACACACGCGTCTCACCCCTGCTCACGCTCACGCACACACATCTTAGCTAGAAGACTGTGCTAAGGTGACATCTGGTGCTACGTTCCACACCGGCCAGGCCATGTCACTGTGGCTGGTGTCAGACCAGAGGTCCCTGCCTGGAGACGTTACCGAGGACCAACCATGAAAGGTTTACTGCAGCACAGGTGGGGGGCAGACACCCGAAGCCGGGCGTGCTGCTGGGCAGGTGGAACCTTCCAGGCCTCAGGAGGCGGAGTTACCTGGAACCAATGGGTTTAAACTTCCCACGCTTTCCTGGCACAGGGCATTTCTCAAGTTACAGTGATTTTATATTCATGATTTGAAATTTTGGTAGCAAGGAGGCTTTTAAGTTATGTAACTTTCAGGCACTTCAGAATCTCGGTCCGCCCAGCCTCTCAGGTGAGAAAACCATCTCTAGGTTTTCCTGGAGCTGCCTGGACTCCTGCTCCGAAACGGAGCCCGGGACAGACACGAGGATGTTTTCAGCCCCTGTGGCCGGAGCTCCCAGGAGTGCAGAGTCCACCAGGGTCCCCAGGGCCCCGCCAGGCCTGAAGTGCTGTGTCTGCCTCGGGGGCAGGAGGCAGGTATCCACACCCAGGCAGGGGTCTGTGTACCTTTATAATGCCCTACAGGTGAGGCCTTGGCTAGTTTTTATCTGTAAAGGGCCAGAGGGGAACTGTTTCAGGTTTCAAAACCCGTCTAATCTCTGCTCAGCTCTGCTGGTGCAGGTGAGACAGTGCAGACTGGGATGTGCGTTCTGAAACATTTATTCAGGCTGCTGGGTCTTCGGCTCACGCGCTATAGTCTTGCACTATGGGGTGGTCCCCTCCCTACGAGAACATCCACGCACAGAGTAAAAGTGTGCGTGATATCAACTCTGTCTCCGCCAGAGAGACTGACTTGTATTCCAGAGAAACTCATCCTTCTCCGCTTCACTGTATTTAAGAATCTAAATGAGAAAAATGGATTAGGCTGTGGCAATTCCCAGTAAGTAGATTTTTTGCTTTGCAAAACGTATCTGTCAGGGTTTTGTCCAAGAAATGGCATGTTCTTCCAACACAGGCAAGCATTTGCTGCCTCACAGTTGGCCCAGGAGACAGGGGAACCAGGTCTGAACCTTAGGCATCGCGCCCCTCACAGGCCAATCAGTGCTGAAAATAGACACTGTTTCAATGCAAGTCGATGAGAAAATAACTCAATTCCACCGAAATCCAATTTTCAAAACTGCATCTGGGGGTCTGGCTCTGGGTAAGATGGAGTAATTGCACCCTGTGGCTGCCTGCAGCTGCCGAGCTTGGTGGGGGCACGGAGCAAGGTCCCCCAAATGCAGGGGCATTACCTTTTTCATCCCCGGTGTCCCCAGCTTCACTTAACGTAGCCTCGTGCCCAAGAGGGGACATGGGACACGTGGAGAGAACCCAGGAGAAGCCCCTAGCCCTGGCTCCTGGAGCAGGAGAGGGGGCTCCTAACACCCATAAGGTGGGAGAACCCCATCCTCCCTTGTCTTTCTGTTCTCTGTGCCCCACCCCAACTGTCCCAGGGAGGCCCCTGTGGCAGGAGGTGCCCCCAGGGCCCAGAGGTCTGGGGAGCGGGACCTTCCTTTGCGCCTCCAGGGCTGAGGCCCCAGGCGGCCCACTGGGGTGCACGTGCGGCAGACCCGAGGGGCATTTCAGAAGTCTGGAACCGTCAGAGCCACGGCCCACAGAAGGCAGGTTGGAACTGGCAGGTCTGACCTCCTGCCCACTCAAAAATAGCGTTTTCCAGGGGACTTAAAGATGATCCAGAGTCTCATGGCATAATTTTTAAGTGCCTAGGACGTGATTAAGAAATCACTTGACACATGAAGAACCAGGAAAACTGCAGCATCCACGGGGGTGGACCACCGACAGGCCACACCTCCGCTGCGAGGACAAGGCCGTCGCACGGTCTGAGGGAGACTCTCGTGCAGCTCTTGTGCAGACACCCCAACACGTGAGGACGAGCCCCTGAACCGACAAGCAGAAGACAGGAAGAAGAACCACGTGGCCACGCAGAACTGAGCAGCATGTTAACGGACAAAATCAAAACTAAAACAAAAACAGCCTCACTGGATGGGCTCGGTAACAGAGACAACAGAGGAGAGTCGGTGAACTTGAACTCCAGTCGCCCAGCGGGAACAGCAGAGAGGAGGAGATGGGACGTGAAACAGGAGTGAGCCTCGAAGACCAGAGGGGCCCGGATCCCAGCAGAGAGGAGGGGCCGTGTGGGGAGCACGGGGCAGGTGCCCATGTGCCTGGGGGCTTGAAGCAGCACCCTGGGCTCTCCGCTCTCCGCAGGTGAGAGGTCGGGCTCAGCCCAGAGGGGAGGGAGAGGGGGAGTCTGTGGTCTTTCCGGCCGAAACAGCAGGGTGGGGCGGGCGTGCTGTCACCGGACGCTCAGGCCCCCGCCTGGTCCCGGTGGGGGTGGCAGCAGCACCTGTGCAGCTGAGACCCATGTCCCCTTTGCCTGTGGGGTGTCACTGGAGTCTGCGCTCAGCAGCGGAGGCTCCTGCATTCCCGCCCCCATCCGAAAGTCAGCAATGAAGAACCAACCGCCCTGTGTCGAAGCCCCGTCGCACCCCCGTGTGTCCGGGAAGGGCCCAGTCCCTTTCTAAGGGGTGACTGATGGAGCCGGGCTCTCCAGGGTAGTCGTCTTCTCTTAAAGTCGATTGATTTGGGCCTTGACTACCTCTCCAAACTGTTTCTCAGCAGCACCTACGTTAACGTTTGAATAACTGGGAGGGGAGTGTACACCAGGGGGCATGTGAGAATCCTAATGACCATGGTAATGACTGAAAGCACCCCAAATTTGGCAAGGGATGAATGAACTCCAAACAGGACAAACTCAAAGAAATCCATGTCCACACACATCAAAATCAACCTACTAAAAGCTGAAGACCAAGAAAAACTCTTCGCAGCAGCCAGAGGGGGCAGAGGAGTGACACCTTACCTGCAGGGGAGACACAGTCAGCAGAACGGCGAGAAGGACGAGTCTTGTCAGAAACCGTGGGTCCAAAAGGAGGCGGCGCGTGTTTTTCAGGAGCTGAAGGAAAAGAGCCGTCAGCACAGAATTCTAAGTCCTGCAGCAATGGAGGTTACAGAAAGTCCCAATGACGCAGAAGAAGGGTGAAAACAGAAGACAGATTGTAAACCAGAGAATCTGAATCCCAACACATAAAAAATCACACTAAATGTTAATAACCTGAACACTTCAGTGGAAAGACAGAGATTGTTGCCCCGGCCAGTGAGGCCCAGCTGGTTGGAGCCCTGTCCTGTAACCCTAAAGACTCCCGTCCGGGCACCTGCCTGGGTTGTGGTGACATCAGTCCCCGGTGGGGGCACGTGTGAGAGGCAGCTCATCGACTTTCTCTCTCACGTCAAGTTTTTCTCCTTCTCTCCCTCCCTCTCTTCCCCTCTCTCTGAAACCGACGAGCATGTCCTTGAGGAAGGATTTTTTAAAAAGACAGAGATTGTTAAAAAGAACGAAAAACATGACCCAGCTGTATGTTGTCTACAAGAAACGCACTTTAAATATGATGATATAGGTAGTTAAACGTAAAAGGGTAGGAACGTACACAACGCACGTGTGAATTAAAGTAAAGTTGGCTTTATTCATGTGACAAAGTAGACTTCAGAGAAAAGACAATTTTCAGAAGTAAAACAAGATGACATGGTGATTAAAGGGCCCGTTTACCAGGAAGATGTAACAGCCCTAAATGTGTGTGCACCTAACTGCAGAGTCTCCACGTATGTGAAGTGAAACGTGGCAGAATGCGAAAAGATACCCAGAAAGCTGCAGTTACGACTCAGCTCTCCTTTCAGTGACAGACAGACAGAGGGACCGAGCAGCCGCGTCTGCCCACGGAAGGCGCGGAACAGTGACCGAGACAGACCGCACCCTGGGCCAAAAACAAACTTCAAGACGTTACACAGGACCGAGACTTACCAAGTGCGTTTTCTACCACAAGGCCTTATGCTGGAGCTCAACAACAAGGCTGGAACGTGGAAATCTCCAGCTGTCTCATAACCCAACAAAACCCTCCTACAGAACCCTCGGGCCAAGGAGCAAGTCTCAAGGGAAATTAGAAAATATTAGAAAATGTATGACAGTGAAAATAGAGTATATCAAAATTTGCTAGAAGTGGAAGTATATAATTAAACATCATAAAAGAAAAAAAGAACTCTTAAACAGTAATCTAAGCTTTAAATCTAACATTAGACAAATAAGAGCAAGATAAACCCAAGGAGTTTGTATGAGCAGAAGTCAACTGAAAACGTGAAAACGAGACACGAAACCAGTATCAGGGACCAAAGAGGCGGTGTCAGCGCAGAATCTGCAGACACCCAGTGGGCAGGAGGGGCCTGCCACCAACTCCGGACCCGGGAAGTCCCAGCGGCCAGCTCTACTGAAAATGTTCGTTTAAAAACATTATTTCAGCCCTGGCTGGCGTAGCTCAGTGGATTGAGCGCGGGCTGCGAACCAAAGCATCGCAGGTTCGATTCCCAGTCAGGGCACAGGCCTGGGTTGCAGGCCAGGTCCCCAGTGGGGACCACATGAGAGGCAACCACACATTGATGTTTCTCTCTCTCGCCTTCTCCCTCCCTTCCCCTCTCTAAAAAAAAAAAAATAAAAATAAATAAATAAATAAATAAAATCTTTAAAAAAATAAAATAAAATAAAAACATTATTTCTACAAAACACCTTCCAGAAAATAGAAGGAAAAGTATTCAATGCCTTTCAAGAGGCCAACATCCCACCGACACTGAAACCAACGAAGAAAACTAGGGGCCGGTCTCTCGGGAAGCAGCCCCCGACCCCCCACAGACAGAGTGCCGGTGTCCGGCCGGGGCAGGTGGCCGAGAGCGAGCTCACGGCTGTCCACCGTGTTATTTCGCTGATTGCCGTGTCACTTACTCGTGCTGCGACTGTAAACTGCTTTGCCCACCGCGTGCAGAGCACCGGATTCTTTTCTGACAATTCTGCAGCCTTTGGCCCGACCCCAGCGCTGAGGCGGGAGGCCGCCCCACCCCCGGTCAGCATTGCGCTAGAAGCTCTGGTCAGGCGGTGACAGGCACGCAGACGGAGAAGAACTGAAACTGTCCCTTGTCATAGGTGACATCACTGTCTACATATACAACTTCAAGAAATACACACAAAAACCTAGAACAAATATTCGAGTTTAGCGAGGTTAGAGGTACGATGTGTACGAATCAGCGCTGACGCGTCGTGGCCGTGCACAGCAGCGGCTGGAGCGCAGACAATCCCCTTACGAGAGGGCCAGCACGTGACACGCTGAGCTGTGAGGCCACCACAGCGTGGAGGACCTTTAGGCTCGAGGCCGCAGAGCGCCGGTGGACGCACTGGAGGAACTCGGTCCGGGGGTCACCCTGGGACGCCCGCCGTGGTGGGCCCGTCGGCTCCCCCCGGATCACGCCCGACACACGGAATGCAGTGTCAGTGACGCGAGAGGGCGGGTTTCCTGCGTATAGTTAGAGAAGCTGATGTTAAACTTACAGAAAAGACTGATACAGGGAGTCAAACGGCTCTGAAAAGGAGGGTTGAAGTTGCAGGGCCCACAGCACCGGAGCGTCAAGGCCATCGTGCGGGAGGCGGTGGCAGGCACAGCCGAGAGACCTCGCACGGGCGGCCGACGGGCCTGCGTCCGGTTTAAAGGCGCCTGGACGGAGCGGGGACCTCCTGGCACCACAGGCTCGGTCACAGAAAATGGGTAAGTCAGGCTCCATTGAACAAGACACGTTTGTTTTGCCAAAAGCACCGTACGGAATGGCAGAAAATATTTATCTATCTATGCAACAGAGTTTGTATCCGATACGTGAAGAGCACTCAGAGCTCAACCGCGAGAAGACAAATAGCCTGAGAAACAGGCAAAACTCATGAGCAGACTCCTCAGCAGGAGGGTCTGAAGACGGACAAGCACAGGACGACACCCACGTTTCGGGCCCTGGGGGGCGTGCAGATTGAAGCCCTGCCGAGACCCGATCACACGCCCGTTCAGGGGACTACAATAAGAAACACCGGCGTGCTCCCGGCGGGACGCGCCCGGCCGCGGCGCTCTGGAAGGTGGCGGTTTCTTACAGGGCTCGGCGCGCTTGTCCACATGACCCAGCAATTCCACGCCTCAGCTGCATGGAGAAACGAGCGCTTTCGTCCACCCAAGATCCCGCGGGTGGACGGTGGCCGCACTTGTGGTCGTGGTTGGAGAAGACGGGAAACAGCTCCGAGGTCCCTCCACGGTGGCTGGAGAGACCTGTGGTCCGTCCCTGTGCGGGTGCCCCTGGGTGGCGAGGACGAAGGCCACAGGCAGGGCGTTTGCTGAGTGGAAGCCGCCAGACTGAAGTTAGGACACATGTTGACAGGGGACAAAACTAGAGGGGAAGACCCCGGCTGGTGTGGCTCAGTGGATTGAGAGCAGGCCTGGGAGCCAAAGGGTCGCTGGTTCGATTCCCAGTTGGGGCACTTGGCTGGGTTGTGGGCCAGGTCCCCGGTAGGGGGCACGTGAGAGGCAGCCACACATTGATGTTTCTCTTTTCCTCTCTCACTCTCTTCCTCTCTAAAAATAGGTGAATAAAATAAAGAAAACAAACTAGTGGGAAAGACGGTGGCGCCAGGGCACTGGGGCCCCGGCCACGGCGTCCGAAGTTCACAGACCTGTGCACCGTCTAAAGGTGACCGGTATCACCTGTAACCTAAATGACCTACAACGACCCCACGCCCACTCCCTGCTGCCCGAGAGGCCCCGTGTGGGCCGAGCATGAGGGCCCAGACGAGGGCGCGCTGCAGGGTGGGCTTCGAGGGGGCGGGGGCAGAGCTGAGCGCGGGCCCTCGGGCCTGGCTCCCGGGTGTCCGCCCCAGAGGCCGCGCCCGCGAGGGCGGCTGGCTCCGGCCCTCGCTGACCCCGCTCTGGGTGACGGGAGGCAGCTGCCCGCGTCCCTGGGAGGGAGGCTGGGGCAGGCCCACCCCTGCTGCCGCCAGATCCGGGCCCTGGAAACCCCCGAGCCCACGGCTAGGGAGCGGGGCTCCGGGTGGGGCGAGGGCACCTCCCTCCAGATGTCAGGAGGAGGAGCCATCGGGCCCACTCGACAGAAACGCCCTCCGTGGGGTCACTGGAAACAGTCTGCTGCCGCCAAGGACACTGGCCTCCCCCGGTGACCCCAGGCGCGGCCCCCAGCCCGCCCTCGGGACCCATGTCCTCTGCCACTCTGCATGTCCCCACGCGGCTGAGGTCACCAGACACGGGTCTGCATACCATTTGCTCGTGTCTGTGGGGTTTAGGGGCCCCTGGAAACCCCCAGCCTCCCTTCCCTCACAGCGAGGTCCCTTTTCCGCGGTGGCGGGGCCGAGGGGGGGCCGAGTGCGGGCCGCACCCTGGCTGCGGGGCCTTGGTGAGCCGGGCGGACCTGCGGGCGGACCACGCACGTGGGTGCAGGCAGAACGCAGTGTGGCGGCCGCGACACCCACAGACGGACGCCTGCGCTCTGCTCCGTCCCGTTTCGGAGCTCCTGCTGGACCCCCCGCTGGCCCGTTCCTGGCCGGCCGACGCCCCCTGCACCCGCAGCAGCCCCGGCACACGCAGCCCGGGGGCTCAGCGAGGCTGAGCTGAGTCCCACGGACACTAATGCAGTGGCAGAACCACCTCCGTCGCTCCCGCAGGTGAGCAGGGCCTCAGAAAGACGCCGAGCCTGCCAGAGGGTTTGAATTCTCCCCCCTCCCACCTGAGAGCTGTTCACAGGACAGGTCTCCATCTCCTGCTCCTGAGGCTCAGCCCCGGGGCTGAAGAGGGGGTGCTGGGGGCTGGAGAAAGGACAGACACCCTGCGGCCGGGGCTGAAGAGGGGCCATCCCTGAGATGGGGTCTGGAGTGGCGGGTCGCACCCTGCCCTCCGACTGGACTTTGCCCCAGGGTCTTGGCCTCACGCGCCTGTCGGGAGCCTGAGACCCGGCCCCGGGCCCTTGCCGGGTGCTCTGGGGCCGAGAGGGAGCTAAGGTGTCACCTCCCACACCTCACGGCAAGGAAAGGGCAGCGTCCCTGGGAGACTAGATGGGGCGAAGGGTTCGCCTGCGCCGTCCCCATACTGGGTGGGTGTTGGGGCCGGAACACAGGCAGGCGTCAGTGCGGTGACGTCCAAGGGGACAGAGCAAGGCCCGATGCCCGAGGGTCACAGGTGGCCGGACACTGATGGGGAACGTCTCCGGCAAAGCGCCCTACTCTGGCTCCTGGAGGCCGGAGTGCGCACCAGGCCCCATGGGCGTTGTTCTCGGGCGAGGCGGCCACAGTCGAGACCAGGCCAGAGGCACTCCGGCCGGGACAGGCCCGCTGGGCAGGGCCGGAGGCCGAGGAGGGCCGCTGGGCACGCTCCACATAATCTGCCTCCTCGTGGAGACGCCCCTGTCAGTGACGGTCTCCGCTCTGTGGTTGTCTTGCTCCGCGTGGCCGCCTTCTCAGTTAAAGGCTCTCACTTCAGAAATTAAGACTGGAGGCTTTTATTAAAGCAGCTAGTGCCGGAACATTGAAACCAGGACTCATAATTCAGTCATGGGTGGAAGACAAATACGGAGGCGTGAGTAGCAATTTCCTTCATTAAATGTTACAACCACGAGTCACTTCTTAATCTCCTGGGTTCCGTCCCGGGCGGAGGCTCTGTGCTCATGCGCCTCGGGCAGCGCGGGCCGGTGCGTCGGCCGGGAGGCTGGCCCACGGGGCCTGGAGGCCTGTGCACGGCGACAGCGAGGCCCTCCGTGACCACGAGACCCGGCGACGCGGGTGCTGGAGGCGGCGTTCACGGACCGCGTGTCCCTCACCGATAACGTCCGTCGCGGGTGCGGGGGCTGATCCGCCCCCTCCCTCCACAGAGAGCGGAACGAGACACGGCAGCGACGGGAGGGGGACGTCAGAGAGCGAGCGTGTGCTCGTCGCAGCCCGGCCGCCCTCCCCGGGGCCGCGTGCCGGCAGCCCTGGTCCTCCGGAGACCGGCCGCGGTGACGGCGTCTTCTTCCCACTCAGCCTCCTTTTAGAACAGACCCCGCCCTGCACTCCCCTGGGGGCGGGGGAGGGGTGCCGGACCACCGCGCTGGTGCTCGGCACCGGCTGAGGGGCAGCCCCAGGTGAGCGTACCCCAGGGGCCGTGTGCAGGGACCGACGGCCCCCCACGCGCTGAAGGAAACCCCGACTGATCTCGTGGGGTTGTTGCCTGTGCTTCCCCGTCCGCCTCTCCAGAGAATCGAGCGCGAGAGAACGCAGCCCACCCTCCCGGACCCCGGCTGGCCGTCACGTGGGGCTCAGTCCTCTCTCCCTGGGCCGCGGAGGGTGGTGGGCACCGCGTGTGACTCCGCCCGTCAGCCGGCCTGCCGGGCCTCTCCCTGGCTCCCTGCCCCGTGCAGACAGAGTCTCGCTCCAGCAGGGACTGTCCAGCCCTCCAGCCGCCACGCAGAGGGCAGGCGTGTGGGGGCAGAGGGCCGGGGTAGCAGCTGTCCGGTGAGGAGGAAACTCTGCAATAAATACACCACAGAACTCCAGAATGTTCCGTGACGTCATCCCCGTAATCCCCAGTGTGCAGGGAAGCCAGCCCGTACGTGGCTGGCCACGACCAGGCGCTGGGTGGGCGGAGACAGTGCGTCCACCGGGGGAGGAGCCCCGGGGACCTCCCGCCGTGTGGTCCAGCCTCTGTCCCTTTCTGGGCTGCGTCATCGCTGGGTCTGTGGCCGCTGCTGGTCAGCCCTGTTGAGTGAGCTGCACAGATGGACAGAGAGGTGCAGGCTCCCGGGGGCGGGGTGCCCGGGCCCCGCTCGTCCCCAGCCACCTCTGCCCGGGGCCCTGGGGTGCACGGCCCCACGGCTCCGGCCTTCTGCCCACTTAGGACATGGGCACCCGTGAAGTTGCCCTTCGACGATCTGGCTTTTTTCTGATGGGGCCCAGATTGTGAAATGAGGAGAAGCCTGATGTTTGTGTAGTTTTCTTTAAAACTTCCGAGTGACAAATTCCCCTGACGCTCCGTGGCCGGCTGGAAGGTCAAATGGGCAAGATTCAGGGGGAGCCCGGAGAAAAGTGACAACGGCCAGTTTGGTTACTGTCGTTTCGGGAGCTTGGAGACCATGTGCCCAGAGAGGAGACACCCCCGCCCAGTGGCACGGCCCACCTGCGCATGCCCTGGGTGATGCTGGGGTGGGGGCCCCGGGGGGGCAGAGGGGCCTCGTGTGGTTTTGTGTCTGTGGCTTCTGTCCCTGGGCCAGAAAGACTAGGGGCTGGCTGGCCCGTTCCCACCCTGCTGTGCCCTGTGCTCAGCCCGGCCCGGCCGCCCTGGGTCCACCCTGCTCCCAAGGGCCCACCTTTCAGCTGAGCCCAAATGGAAGTCACCTCCTTCCCCTTCCATTGCAAGGTGACCCTGCAGGAGTGTCATTCTCTAGGTGAGGAATGGGGACTTGGTTGCACTCACCTGAATTATTTAGATGAGAGCGTGAAAAATAAAACGACAGCGAGATCGGCCCTCTGGCTGCCCACGGACACGCCCAACACCCTCCATCTGCCCGCCGAGGGCCCGATGGGGTGGTCATGGGTCGGCGAGACCCCCTGCACCTTCGGAGCAGGGGCACCCAGCCTGGCTCTCGGACAGCGGTGGTCCCAAAGCCCCCCAGGTGCAGCGGGGCCAGGAGGCAAGGACGGGGTGCCCACCAAGCCCTTCTGTCCAAGGTCCTTTCTGTCCAACGCTCCAGTACCCAGGGCCCACCGCTCGGCTGCGATCTGCACACAGAGGAAGGCGTGAGGCCCTCTCAGGAACCAAAGGGGGCGCCGGGGACAGAGCAGGAGGGGACGAAGCCTGGCCACCGGCTCCCTTAGGAAGTCCTTGCTGTGAGACCATCCCTGTGAGCGCCGCCCGGCGGAGTCCCCACCGTCACACCAGGCCCTGCCGCTCCCTGCGGTGGCTTTGCTCCTGTCTCTGGCCCACTTCTCTAGGCCAGACCTCGGGCGAGCTGGCCGAGAGAGCTGGGAGCAGAAAGGGCAGAGTCGGGAAGGGCGATGGCAACAGGAGTAACCGTGCTGCCCCCAGGGCCACGTTGGCGTGAGGCGGGGGCCCGGCTCCCAGGGTGCAACTCAAGTCTCCGGCCAGTGACACGGGCTGTCACATCAGCGCTCCTGCCGGCCTCCTCTTCCCAACCAGCTTTCTTCCTCGCCGGCCGGCAGACCGTCCGGACACCAGAAGGCGCCCATGGCTGTCTCGGGCTCCCGTGCGAGCTCGGGGCCCCACCAGCAGTGCCAGCAGCCGGCGCTCCTGCCCGGCGATGCCAGCACGGTTCCTCCGTCCCTCTGGGTGAGGGCACGAGATTCGCAGGGAGCCTCGGCCAGGCCTGGCTGCCGTCCACAGGTCGCTGGTGTGGGGGATCCGAGTCGGGGCCGGGCTGCACGGCAGACGCTGGTGACTTGCACGCCGTGGACCAAAAGCTAACGAGGCACAGACCAGGCCGCCCCAGAGAGGAGTCGCTTCTTCAGGGTCACGCTCGGGGCTGGCGTTCAGCCAGACCGCCCTGAAGGGTTCTCTGCCCTGTGGGCACCTGAGTGTGGGCCCAGCTCCCGCTGTCCCCGCCCCACCCGACCCCTGCTCATCACCGCCCGGCGGGCGCGGGCACGGCCCGCACGGAGCCCCCCGTGTTTGTCCATGAGCAGCTGCAGCGTTAGGGAAGGAGCCGTGCCAGGCCGGGGCGCGGGTCCCCCACAGCCGCCGCTCTCATTACCCAGCGTGAGTCAGCAGCTCTGCCCAGGAGCCGGGGGGCCTGGCCGCCAGCCCGCACTCAGGACAGCCGGCCGCAGGAGCCGCCTCCGGGTGGGGAGCCCGGGCGACCGTGGCCCACGGACTGCTTCCAGCCGCCCGTCTGTGTCGCTGCCGGGGAGGGGAGGCTTGGTTGCCAGGCCCTGCTAACTGTCCCCAGGAAGCCAGACCCTGCAGCATTTTCACGCTGACCACCCCCCCGACGCACCTGCGTAGAAAGCACCCCGGCAGCCCCTCGGCCTCCCCCGCTGCTCCCAGCCCTGCGGACGGCCTCCAGCAGCAGGGCCCCTGGGTTCCTCATCGATCCACAACCAAACCCCAGAAAGAAGGACACTGGGGACAGTGGGGGTGAGCCTGGGGACACCAGGAGGGAGGGCCACGTCCTCCTTGTGCCACAGAGATGCCTGTGTGCTCGTCATCGAGGTGGAGCGACTATGTCAGAACCCAGGGGGCCGCACACGCTTACACTGCTGTGCGCCCCCCGCCCGTCCCTTGTCATCTAACGCGTGCCCCTCGGGGTGTCGGTGCGAGGGACAGGCCACGGCCCTGCCACACCGTACACTTTGTCACGTCACCCTCGTCAGGCTGTCCTGCTTCCCCACCCTCTGCATCAAGGCCCTGCTGACAGGCCCCTCTCCAGACGCTGTCCCCACAGCCCTCGCCCCCCCCCCCGCCCTTGTGTCCTCACAGAGCTGGTCTGGACGCAGCCTGCCCGTCCCCCTCCAGGTCAGAGACCCCCACACTCTGGGCAGGGCTCGCCTGTGGGCCAGGCCTCCAGCAAAGGAAGAGCCTTCTGTTTCCCCAGGGCTGGTGCTGGGCGAGACCACCGCCCAGCTCTAGAATGTTAACATGCCCTGATGCGCCAAGTGAGGGTCCCCTTCCTCCTCCTTTAGCCCCTGGGCTGCACCTCCGTCTGGGACCACGTAAAGGTTCCTGCCAAGCCAGGAACGTCCCTCATACGGCCTCCATCGTCCTGGGACAAAGAGAAGAAACGGGCCTGTCATCACCGGCCTCCGGGACCCCTGATGACCCCTGCTCATGCCTCCCACCACAGAGACACCCAGCACTGTCCACGCAGCCCAGGGCTCAGAGTGGCCTGAGCCCCCCGGCCCAGCCTCCGACCTCCCCTCTCCGGCACCGAGCAGAGGGCCTGGGCGTTCAGGAGCTCCAGCCGCTGGTGAGTGTGGAAACCACCAAGGTCCTGGCCCCACAAACTGGACAAGTGGCTCTCGGGAAGCCATGGAGCCTCTTTGGGTCCACGGTCCTTCTTGCAGATGAAAGAACTGGGCCAGTCCGCCATTTCCCTAAGTTTTCAGTCACCGGGATCTTTACTTTTTCATCCGTAATCTTACTCTGGAACCCAGTATAGGAAGCCAATAAAATGAACTCACTCTCGTTGAGTCAGCATTTGCCGGGGGAGAGACGCCCCACAGAACAGCTGTAAGACCCCCTGGGGAGACCGGTCGGGGCCTCAGTGGGTCCCCGAGCGCCCTGTGTCCCGCTGGGCGCCTCCCCGGCTGTGGTGACGTGTTGCTTCTCTGGGGAAGGCAGCTTTGCCCCCGGGAACGGGCCTCGTGTTGTGTGTCTTGCTTCTTTCAAAGTGAAGCACGAGCCGGCCGACCCCACGGTCCTTCCTAAAGACAGGTCTGGGCGTGGCGTGCCCGCGGCCGGGCTGCGAGGAAGCCGGCGCCCCCTCCCGCCTGCCGCCCCCAGGCCTCTGTGGGCTTTGCTCCTGCTGGCCAGCGGGCTGCAGCCTCTGAACGTCCCCAACAAACCGGCGGCCGGAGAGACCACAGGGCCCCCGGGCTGTGCTCACGGGTCCGCGGAGGGAAGCTGTCGGATGAGCAGGGGAGACGGCAGCTCAGCCCGGCAACTTTGCACGGTCCCGCCAAGATGGACGCCGCAGAGGAGGGGTGGCGGCTGTTTCGGGAGCCACAGGGCTACGGCCACGACCACCAGGTTCAGGAGCTCGGGGGACAGGGCTGGCAGCGGTCACCAAACTATGCGATTCACCGCTAATCAAGGTAAGGGAGCGGGGGCAGGGCGTCTGGCCATCGGGGGGTAAACACGCACTTCGGGGAAGTAATTACATGCTTGGGATGGAATCTTAGCCCGAAGAATGAGAAACCAACTTGTCCCCAGGATAAGGCAAGGGCTAATTTTGTTCCTAATTTTAAGGACTTGGGTCTTATTTGGGAAACAGAATTTCCCACCAATGTTTCTGTACCCAGTCCAGGCGTCTGTCAGGACAATGGGGGCTGTTCCGGACCGAGGGGCCGGGCCCCGGGAGGCAGAGGAAAGCCCTGGAAAACGTCCTCGGCCGGCCGTGTCGACCTTCCCGGGAGGAGGCAGGCTGGGGAGGCTGCGTGTCACACGAGTGCTGGCACCTGTCCTGGGCTGGATGGGGGGCCGTCACTGCAGCTGGTGGTCCGTCCCCTCGGCAGTACTTGCGGATTCATCTCGGCTTCCATAAGGCTGCCCCGGTCAGTCCGTGGTCTGAGAGCCGCACAGAAAGTCCCTTTCTCATTGAGGCCCAAAGCAGACTGAGTTCCCACAGCTGGGAACGGCCCACCATGCGGGTTCCCCCCGCCACACCTGGGGCAGGCTTCCCACAACCCGGCCCACGCACACAGGCGGGAACCCAGGAGCCCTGGCCCTGCGTGGCCTGCTGGGGCTGTGGGTGTGGCTCAGGCCCTCCTCTGGCCACGGCCCTGGACGTCCATGGGGCCGTGGCGGGCTGCCCCGTGAGGACAAGGCAGGTGGTTAGTCCACTGGCCCCAAGACGGACAGGGTCCTGGGTTATCCAGGTGGGCCCAGGGGGACCACAGGATCGATAGAAGTGGAGGAGGGGCAGGAGAGGCGGTCAGAGGGGAATGGGTGGGGACTCGTCAGCTGGTGCCGACTCTGGAGACGGCGGAAGGGCCATGAGCCAGGCGGCGCACGTGGGAAAGGCCGACAGCTTTGAGGACTCTCCCCAGCGGCCCCGGAATGGGGCCAACGCCCCAGGGACAGCATGGGGCCACCCAGAGAGGGAGGGCGATGCTTCAAAAGGAGACTTCACACAGACTGAATAAAGAGAGAAATAGATCAGAGTCTGCAGAAGGGGTCTTTTCTTTGTAAATTAAAAGTGCATTTACATTGTGTCAAACATGAAAAGGACTAATTGTCAATAATAGTAATTCACATTTGTATCCAGACTTAGAGTTTGCGAAGCTCACCAGCCCACTCCGCGTTACTCGGGCCTTGAGGACAAACCGGGCGTAAGGTGAGCCCTCGGCGGGACCGCGGCCCAGCGAGGTCCAGGCGCCTGCCCAAGGCCGGCTGCTGCAGGCGACGCTGCCGAGACCCCAGGCGGCTTCCGGCCGTGCAACCCACAGCTGCTGGCGGGGCCGTCTTTGATTTTGGAAAGAGCAGGGATTGCTTCCAAAATTAAACGCAGTTCACTCTCCAAGACTTAGGGGGAAAGCAGTAAGAATGCAAGCAGCTCCCAGAACTATTTCACAATGTTTTTTACCCGAGCGGACGCCCGGAGACCCCACGCCCAGAACACCTGTCGGGAAGGTCAGGAATGTGGACCGGGGATCTTCGGGGGCGAGAGGGGCTGCCGCCGGAGCATCGCTCCGCCGCGTGCCTGCCTTCTCACCTGCTCCCAGCGGGCGCGTCAGGTCGGAAACACCGTGGCCCGCCCGTCCTTCCCTCAGCGCGGCAGGAGGGCCTGGCCGTGGTGGGCTCTGCTGTCGCCTGCTCTTTAACCAGCAAGGCAGGCGCCTGGGGCCTGTGGCCGTGCCCCCTTCCCACCCACCCTCGCCACCGTGTGCTCGTAATTGATTAAACAGATGACTGAGTGTCAGGCCCGAATCGTTTGTTTTCCAGATCCCCGTTTGCTGGGAACAGTAAGGGATGCTTAACCTTCATTAGCAGCGCCCAGGCGTCCCTCATCGCCCTGCCGCCAGGTGTGGGGCAGGGGCCGCTGCAGGCACCCTCGCCACAGCTCTCTCCGCCCCCACCCGCAGGCACAGGCCCGCCCTCAGCTCTGCTGCCTCTGTGTCCGAGTCCCGCCGGGCAACCTCCGTTCGTGGGCCCGTGTCGGAGGCTGCTGGGACCGGGGTGCTGCACCAGCTTCCAACAGCTGGGTGCACAGAGCCCCCACCGTCCACGCCCACGGAGCCCTACGGTCCCCTCCCAGCCCACAGCAGGTCCAGGGCCCTGGTCTGTGCCAGGCTCCAGCCCCCTTAGGCAGGAGGCCACGGTGACACGGGAAGGGACATCGCCTGTGGGGTGACGTCTGCAGAGCCTGCACTGATCGTCGGGGAAGAAGAGAGGCCAGTTCTCAGTGACCATCCGCAGGTAGTGGACGACACCCCGTGCTGTGTGGTCTCTCCGTACTGCTTCCTTTGTATCACGGTGAGGACAGCGTCCTGTGCTAGTGTCACTCTAATGAGACATGTTCAGAGTTAACACGACCTAACAGGAACTCTGTGACACGACAGCATCTGCTCCAGGAGGGTACCTCTAACACGGTGGTGACACTAACACGGTGGTGACACTAACATGACAGTAACATGTGACACGGTAACACTGTAACACGGTGACCTTGTAACATGATGGTAAGTCTGTCCTGTGGTGATGACACTGTCCCCTCGTGAAGCCAGGTGACAGCTCCAGCAAGGAGCAGGGAAGGGGGGAGGCCGGTTCACCGGTGTCATGGGCCTGCTTGGGAGGTGTGATCCGCTGCTTCCTCCCCTGTGATGAGAAGAATGTAGGCTCCAGTTTGGAGCCTGAGGACCAGCACCCCCAGCCCCTACGCTTTTCCCACGAAGTCGGTTCGGGAGCACGTTTCCAGGCAGCAGCAGGAGTGACACCTGGGATGACACCATCCCAATCTGGACACGAGAGAGAACACGGACATGGGAGTCGACTTGGTGCCCGAGCCACACGGAGCCTTTGGCTGGTGCAGCGGGGCCTCATGGTCAGGCGTCAGATCAAACAGCGAAGCAGGGGACCTTGGGTGACAGTCACATGCACGCCTCAGACATAGAAGCCAGCCTTCCTCACCCATCTCTGAGGTAGACAAGGTCTCCCCTCGGGGCACGCATCCACCCATGGGTGTCTGTCTTTCCGGCTTCGCCCACTAATTTCCCACTTGTGGTTCTTTGAAGTGAAGCCGTGATTGAAAGGCAAAGGGAAGCAGTCCAAGTTCAGAAGTGTCCACATTGTACAATTTCCTCTTCTACTTTCTAACAGCTGTGTCACCCACAGCGCATTTAAAAGCAATGTTTTAATGACTTTATCAAGTCTTTCCAAAACTTTCAACTCAATTTTTGTAAAAATATCAGCTCCATCTCTCTCTGGTCAGACGGCGTTGGTGTGCATGCCACCTGAGTAAGTTCTTACACAAGTACGATGACAACGGCCACTCCAGGTGGGGGACCCAACACGCTACTTTGCACGCAGATCGGCTGGGGAAGCAGCCGCCACGGGGCAGCTGTCCAGGGGCCTCGGGCCAGGGCCTCACTGAAGGCTCACTGTCCACCCAGACAGCCGGAACCAGAACGAGGACAAGACCGATGGCATGGACAGCGGTCAGAATACTGGGAGCATCCTCACAGGCAAAGCAGCACAGTCTGAGACGAAAAGCGTTCAGTCCTGGTCCGATCCATTCGGGTGAACAGTCAGATGGTGCGCATTCACGGGCAGCCTTCCCCAGGAGCCTGCCGGTCACATTTCCAGGGAGCCGCAGCTCTGCTCGCGCAGGACCCGCATCGTGAGGTCAGTTCCGAGGGCCGCAGGAGGCAGCGGGGCTCGTGCGGTGGCCAGAGTCGTGGGCCAGGCCTCCCCCGTCACGCTCGGCCCTTGGCACACTGACGTCTTCCCCAGCATTGTGAGCGTCTGGGAAATGGCTGCTGTCCGCTGGATGAAACCTCCAGCCCGGGCACAGACGGGCGTGTTTGCACTCGCCAGGCGGTGAGTAATGGTCCGGAGACTTTGGGGCTTCCCTGAACGTGGAAAATAAGCCGGAAGCTTCCAGTTTTCTGAAATCCTTCCAGAGAATTCACATTTTTGACATTTGCTTTACTGGGGGGATTTTTTTTTTGAACACAAAACATTTTTTAATTTCAAAAAATGTGTATATATGTAATGTAGACACTACATATTATTCTGCATCTTAAAAGCTTGGATTACTGAACTGCCCACAGTCAACTCTCACTGAGGCGTGGGTCCCACCCGCCTCACTGAGGCCCACTCCAGTGTGACAGCGGGCCATCTCCCCTCTGCACCTCCTCACCAAGAAGACGAGACACTGGGTCCCTCCACACAGGAGCAGGGCGCCCCCACCTCCCCTGCCGCTCCAGGGCTTGAGGGCCAGCTCCCAGGACCAGCCACCTTTGGACGTCTTCAGAACGCAGCATTTCCTGTCCCCGCGCGGAGTAGGGGCTCGGTCACCCTCTGTGGGTGAGCGCCTGCCAGAAGCACACACCACTGCCTCCCCCGGGCACCTTCCCCGCTCCCGGCGGCACCCTGGCTCCGAGGCCAGTGCTCCGAGGTGCAGACCACGTTCCAGAGACAGACGGTGTGTCCCTGCCGGGCCACCGCAGGACCGGCCCCAGGGAGGGCAGAGCCCAGGCACCTGCTCTCCTGAGACACCGACGACAAGTATCGGGTCCACGTGCCTCTCCTCCGGGAACTCGTTCGGGTCTGGAGTTTGGGGGTTTTGAGGGAACCACTGTGCCGGCGCCCCCCACCCCAGCCAGCACCTTGGCTCAGGTGGGAGACACGCTTCACGCTGGCAAGACCCCTGTGCCTTCCGGGGCACATGCAGCCTCCCCGTCCACCTCCCGGTGGGGGACGGCCTCCCCAAGAGCAGGAGGCCCTGGGCCTGTCAGGAAGGGCCAGGGGCTGTGTCCCCAGGGGCCCTCATTAGCCCCCCGCCAAGAGCCAGCCCAGCAGTAAGTCAGCCTCCCTCTGCCCCAGCCCTGCCCCTGGCCCAGTCTTCCACAGACTAATCCCCCAAATTGACAGATTCCAGTGCCCAGTGTGCCCGGGGTCACCCCGTCACACTGGGTTCTGGTCAGTGTCAACCAGGGCTTCACCCCGGGGTTGGGGTTCAGGTGCCGGGAGGAGGAGCTCAGACACACAGCAGGTGGGAGCTGTGCCCAGAGCGAGGGCGGTGCCGGGAGAATGCTCCCCGACCAATAAAACAGCGGAGCAGCCCGGGGCAGCACCCGCCTGGGGCAGAGCGAGGGCCGGGATCTGGGCCTAAAAGGAGGATGTGCCAATTGGGTAAGAAGATCAGATCCATTCTGGACTTTGAGCCTCCGGTGTAAAGAACTGTGCTGGCTGATGTGCCAGAGATAACGCAGGGGGTGGGGCCCCCTTGAACTGGGACGGGAGATGCCGACCCTGAGAAATAACAGCGTCCCCAGAGGGGGGCTGGGAGCAGGCGGGGGGGCAGCCTCGGGCCCTGTGGGCAGGAGCTCCCGGGGGGCCCCGCAAACCTGTCTGGGTGCGGAGGTGGCCGTTGAGGGTGGAGGTCGCTCCACAGCCGCTCAGCCTGCGCCCGGCGCTCACAGGACAGACACAGACGTGAACAGGCCAGGCCAGAAGCCAGGCCTCCGCAGGGGGGCCTCCGTGAGGCCCTTCAGCCTTGTTCACGCGTGTGTCTGGTGGAGCAGCCGCCCACTCCCACCTCATGTGTGGGGCGGGGGCGCCTGTCGGGGCCGAGGCTGGGGGCTCCGAAGGGGTCCCGGCACCAGGACTCTGAAGGTACCAGTGACGCTCAGGCCCATGGCCCACACCCATCAGGGGCAGTAATTGTAAATTCCTGGGCATTTATGCACCAGACCCCATATCAAGTGCTTCGAACACGTAGGATGATTTAATGTAATGCTCCTGACAGCCCGAAGGCACTACTGTCCTCCCAACCACAGTGGTCAGCGGTCAGCGGTCAGCGCCGGGTCCAGGGTGGGGGTTGGGGGCTCACGGGCTCCAGGCTGCACAGCCCCCGGTCCTCCCCCGAGGCTGCAGCTTCCCCCCACGTGCCGGAGGGCTGACCCCCCAGCACAGACCTCGCCGTCCCTCGGTTCTGGCTAATCCTGGTCTGCAGGGGCCTGTGTCTTTGCCTGACCTCAGTGTCTGTTTTTCCCTGTCACCTGAACACTTGCACCCATGTTCCATGGGTGCCACGTGTGTGTTTGTGTGTACATATGTCGGCACGTACATCGGCACACGTGTACGCGTTCACCTGTCTTTCCGGCTTGGTAGCTGAGGAGTTGTCCTCCCCGGGCACCACGGAGGTGGGGTCGGCAGCACAAGAACATCTAATGTCACCCCTGAGACCCCCACACGCGGCTCCCGGGCGTCGCAGAGGGGGCTCCCCAGCGCCCTGGCGCCCGCTGTGTCGGGCAAGGCCTGCTCTCCAGTGAGGGCGGCGTGCGGTGTCCTCTTGTTTTACACATTTTCCTTTTTGTAGCAGCGTCCCCCCAGCTTGACGCTGCGGCAGGTACGTGAAGGAAGGAGCAGTGAGGACACACGGACAGGGACCTGCACGCTGGGTCTCCTGACCGACCGGCCACCACCGCTGCACGTCGGCTCCGGGGGCAGAGTGACCGCCCCTCCCAGGCGGCCAGGCCCCAAGCCCTGGGCTGTGTCGTGTGGTGTCGCCCGGGAAGGACAGATGCGGGCTGCCGGTCGGCTGACCCAAGATGGCCAGAGGGCGTTCAGCGTGAGAGGACACAGCCTGCACTGTCACTCCGAGGAGGAAGAAGGGCCACCAGCCCGGGAAGGTGGCCCCGGAGGCTGGGCAAAGAGCCAGCCGGCAGACGCCACCCTCTGACCCCCGGGGCCTCGCGGGAACCTCGTCCTCGAGAGTCCTGAGTGCGGGAACCGGCGCTGCCCGCGGGCACTGGGTTTGAGGCAGCCGGCTGCGCCAGAACCGTGAGCAGATCCGGTCCCGCCCCGAGGGGAATTCCAGGACCCCTCCGGGGAACCGTGACGAGGCCAGACGGGTGGGCACCCGGGCGTCAGGAAGGGTGCAGGTGCTGAGCGAGGTGTCCCCGCCACACCAGCTGCTGAACCGAGTGAAGATAACGAGGTTTGTCCATCTGCCCACGGAGGGACTCGGGGCCGCCCCTCCTGTCCACCCTCGGTCCTGCTCACTGGACAACAGAAGGTCATGAAGGACACTCTACTCTTCCTGGACACCCCACCTCTGCCTCCCCACAGCCTCCGTCCCGGCCGGGACAGTGACTCACCTGCCCTCCCCATCAGGTGGTCCTGGGAGCTGGTGGTCCTGCTTCCATCTCCCCACAGGGACACCGGCCACCTGCAGGCACCTGGCTGCCTTGGCCTTCTGCTTGTCACCAGGGACGCAGTGAATCTGCCGGAGGGCTGATGGGATGCCTGCCCTCCGCCAGCCCAGTTTCCACAACTGTCTTCCCCATCTTGGGAGCTGGCGCAGGGACCCCTGAACCAGCCCCGGCGCTGTGCTGTCTCGGCATCTGGGGAGCGACACCTCGCCGCATCGGCATGCTGCACGCAGGCTCATGCCCCGACCAGCCTCGACCAGCCTCTCCTGGGGAGCAGCTGCTTCCGCACCTGGGCCTGCACACCTGGCAGGTGGGCTGGCTGATCCCACACATGGTGGAGGCGCAGGGCTGCATTCCCGCTGCTGGCTGTGCCGGGAAAAGGTGCTGACTGCCCTTTCTGTGACCTTGTCCCGCCTTCTGCTCACACCTTTGTTTCCCTGGGGTGCGCAGCAGCGGCAGGCCCAGCCGGGTGCCTGCAGACGCCAGTGGGGGGCCAGGTGCTCTGCTCCCCACATCTCGCAGCAGTGGGGAGCTGGTGCCCGGGTCACTCAGCCAGCTCGGCAGCTACGGGGCCCCCCAGGGAAGAAAACGGAAGACGCATCTCCTGTGCCGGGGGTCCTGTCCACTCACGGCCCTCACCTGCACCCACCGCAGACCGGCCACACCCCAGAGGCTCTCGGAGACACGCAGCAGACGCCCGGCTCCCGCGGGGAGCCCCTGACTGACAGAGAACTCTCCTCACCCTGCTCTCAATCCAGGACGCAGACACCCAGAACTTCCGAGCTCAGCCCTCCTGGGCTCTAAAATTAAGGTTTGCAACAGAGTGGGCCCCGAGGGCACGGAACCGCAGCTGCCTAGCTGAGTGTTAATTATCTATAAAACAATCCCCTCGGGCAGGGGGAGGGGAATGTGGTTTCACGGAGAAGCAGCCTTGGGTTAGGGGCACGGGCTGAGGGAGCCCGAGACCGGGCGGGGGAGGGGCGGGCAGGGGAGGGAGCGAGGGAGAGGTGGGCCGGCCGGTGAAATCCGAGATAAGTCACAGACCCTTTATCTTTATTCTCAGCCTGTCTTCAAATGTTGATATTTCTCTTGTTTGTTTAGTATTTTTGTTTTTTCAGTATTTCTTTTGAATGCTTGGGGTGACAACTGCATGATGTCTTCAAGGCAAAGAGAGAAATTCTGAAATCCCTGGGGTCTCCGACCACGGTGCTAGGCCGCTGCTTTCCTCCGTGGACACGTCCCTCCCTCCAGACAGGCCAGAGGAGTGCGCTGAGATGACAGCGGCCAAACTCGCGGACGCGACCTCTCCGGAGTCCGTGCTCAGAGACAGGTGGGCGTGGCCGAGGGGTCGCCCCCGGCCCCCTGACAGCCGCAGCAGCGCAGCGGGGGCCCGGGCCAGGTCCAGGAAGTGGCTGCTCCAAGGCCAGCGGCCTTCCGTGCTCTCCCGTCTGCCCTGCCCCCTCGTGTCCGTGCTTCTCCCGGCCGGCCCCTTGGATCTGGGACTGGAGGGCCCGGGGAGGGGGCCTGTCCCCACCACAGCCACCGAAGGGCCTGCCGGGGCCCGTGGGGCGTCCGGTGTGGACGCAGAGTTCACGTCCAGTCGGTGCAGCGAGGCCTCCCAGCCCACATGCTCCAGATGTAGCTTCTCTGTTCAGCTGACGAGTTGGCATGAAGGAGACTCCCGTCTGCCCTGCAGTCATTGCTAGCTCATCGCGATGGGAGAGTCTGCCGGGGCCGAGCGGGAACCTCTGGGCCATCCCTGTCCCCAAGAGGCCAGACCTGGCCCAGCCCCCCCCTGCACCAGGAACTCCGTCTTCTCTCTGTTGCCTCTCCCCTCCTCCACCTGAGGTCTCACAGACACGGGGATCTGAGTCAGTGAGGCCACTCAGTGGGGACAGCCCCGGCCTGCGCACAGAAGACAGGCGGGGGATGGGTGGAGCAAGTGTGTCCCACCCCGGGTGCTTCAAGTCCCTCCGGCCACGGATCCCAGGAGGGGACGTCCCCAGGCCCAGCTGGTGGCCCGCGGGTCCTGGCCTGGAGCCCGCTCCCTCGTGGGACGGGCTTCCTTCCTGAGTGCTTTCCCCCCACGCACTCACTGCGGATCCCCACTTCTCTCAAAACACTAAAAACGAAGTGCTCATTTGTTATATTCCGTTAGTCTCTCCCAGGAAAAGAATCAGAAGTAGCAAATTAGATGCAAGTGAGCGATTACGGCGTGCCGGGAGAGGACGGACTGGCTCGCCCGCCCTTCCGCGGTCCGGGGCCTAGGACAGCGGGGAGGCCGCCTCGACCGCCTCTTCCCTGTTCCCTCCAGCGGTGCGTGTCGAGGACTTGCCACGAGCCAGGAGCGACACGCGTGCACGAAGAGGGCTGCACGGATGCGCCCCTTCCGGGCCCAGGCCGTGGAAGCACCGTCCCGTGCTAACTGTCCGCCCCGTCCCCCAGGGACAGCCTCGCACCTACGTGACCCCCGGCGCCAGCTTCCTGCACGCCATGTTGCCCCCAGACTGTCTGCCTGCCTCCCTCGGAAGCACATCGACTCACATAAAAGGCAGCAGCCCTTTCGACTCTGTCGTGACTGAAAGCTCCCTGATTTTTTACTGGCAAGGCTCCGGTCTATGAAATATTCATCTCCTGGAAGCCTGCCCCTTCCCAGGGGAGCTCCAGGTCACACGCCCCAGAGCGGAGCAGCTGAGGGGGAGGGGACGGCCTGCTGTTCGGGGCCGGAGCCTTGTCCCCAAGTGGGGCCGCGCCTGCGCCCGCTCCCCAGCAGCCCTGTGTGCACCAGCAGCCAGATGAGTCACGGTCACTGTGCCTATTTTAAGGAGGTCTTTGGGTTTTCGGAATGGGTGGCCGCTGTGATGCAACGCACGCCTTCAGCACGATTGCTTCCTGGAATCCGGGGGAGGGCAGCTGCCAGCTGTGCTGGGGAAGGGGGGCCGTGGGGTTCGGGGCAGGCGCCAGGCCCAGGAGCTGGACCAAGTTGGAGAAATGGAAGCAAATGGCCAGATCTCCCCACTGGATTGAGCCGACCCCTCCTGTGAGCCCAGGAGAGGCAACTCGAAAACACTTGGGAAACAAGTGTTCATGAGAGAGGGGGAGAGGGAGAGAGAGGAGCACCCTTCGCTTTCCCTGCAGTGTAGACCCTCAGCTCAAGGCGCTCCCATCCCACCTGGCACCTGGCCGGGGGCACCCGGTCCTGTGTCCAGAGTTCGTGGGACTGACTCCAAAGGAAAATGCTTGTCAAGAATTAGGTTCTTCCTGGTGACAAAAGTTCTCAGGAGAGCTGCATGCCCTCTGCCTGTTGGTGTCCTTGTCACCTGGAGATCGCCTGCCCTGCAGAAGGAAGGACGAGAACCCAGGCCGATGGCCAATGGTGTTCATGTTGGAGGGGACCCCGGCCGGCTGAGGGTCCCCGCAGGGCCCCCTGGAGCACCACCTTTGAGAACACGAAGGCTCTAATGGAACCGCGTTCCTCTCCTGCCAGGCAGCGGGCAGGGCCTGGAGGCCCCAGGGGTGCGGGCGGCCACAGTGCCTACGCCGATCGAAGTGGCCGCTCGGACCTGAGGACAGAGCTTCCCTAGGGAGGCGGGGCTGGTGCTGCCTACGGTGGCTGAGCGTGGGCTGCGGACCTGGTGGCTGTGGCTGCGTGGGGGCGGTTTCCACAGTCAGCTCCTGGGCCTCCCTTTCAGAGCACACTGACCGTCCAGCTTCAGACCACCGGGCATCGCCACAGAACACACGTCTGGTGCAAGGAGAGACCCCCAGGCTCAGGCGAGAGGAGGGAGCCCAGACCTGGACGGAGGAAGATGCCGCCATTCCGGCTGCAGCGTCGCCCTGCCCCACGCCCAGCTCCCGAGGAGCGCCCAGGGGCTGGGGGAGAGTGCGCCTCGCCCTGGACTCACTGGGCTCTCGAGGTGCCACCCAGACGTCCTGTTCGGAGGGTGGACGAGGGCCCAGTGCCGCCACCCAGGGTCCACCAGCACGGAGACTATTTGTCCACCCCAAGGGTCACCCTGTCCGCCAGCCCAACCTTCTGGAGCCACAGCCTGAGGTCCCCCTGCCCAGCCCACGTGCTCCTCTCCCTCGATGGGCTCAGGCCTGCGTCCCTGCCCCCTCCCGGTCCCTGCCTCCGTCCTCCACGGGCATCGGCCGGCAGAACTGTGCGCATCCGCCCCCTGCCGTCCGCCCCGGCTGCCCTGGCCGGCGGCCCCTGTGCCTCGCTTTCCTGCCACCACCCCTGCAGCCTGCGCAGGGCCGTGTCCTTGCCGCTGGGCCTGGCAGCCGACCCGGAAGATGACAGCAGCCCCGGCGTCAGGCCCCAGAGACAGGCCAGCACAGAACCCCGGGGAAGCGGAGCCAGCACAGCACACGCAGAGGGCGCTGCCTCACGCTGACGAGGGGCTGGCGAGTCCGGTCTCGCTGGGCAGGGCGCCGCTGGCAGCGCGGGGGCGGGGGCGCCCGTTTCCCGGAAGTCTTGTCTGTTCCTTCCCTTCAGGCCGCGGCTGCTGGGATGCGGCCCACCCTCCTGGGGCGGTCAGGGGCTTCGCCCAAAGGCGACCGGGTCAGAATGCCATCTCATCTAGAAACGCCCTCCCAGCGTCGAGACTGGTGTTTGGCCAAACACAGCTGCCACGGCCCGACCGGGTGGACACAGACACTGATCGTCTCTGGAGCGTTAAGTCCCCGACTCAGACAGTGGCACGGCCAGAGGCCTGTCCGGGAGTTGGCAGCTCCTGTGCGGCCCCTCTGGGGGCCGAGGACACACTCCACTTGGCTTCAGCCTCTGGTGGCAGCTGCGTCCCTGTGCTGCTCTGGGAAGAAGGGGCCAGCCGTCCTGGGGCCTCTCATCACGGACGGACACAGAGAAAGGGCACAGTGACCACCGTCCGTGCTCTGGAAACCAGGATGCCTGGGTTTCAGCCCCGTGTCTTGCCAGGTGTCCAGCCACGGCTCCGCCCAGCCTCTGCCCCGGGGGTGGGCGAGGGTCCCCTGGCAGGTCCCCATCTCTGACACCCACCCATCCGCCAGGAAGCATGTCACCGCTGAGCTACATCTCCAGAGAAACCAGACCGAGCAGGAGGCCTGAAGGGGCTTTTCTGGTGACAGGAGCCCAGGACGATCCTTCCAAAGCCTCACCGGTGCCTGCTGAGCCTCACTGGGCCTGGCGCTGCTGCGGAATTCCTCCCCCCCCCCACCCGCTGTCCCCTGAACCCGTCGGACTTCCCAGCTCCACGGCAGGCAGCCACGAGGGCCACGTCCTCCCGCAGGACCGGCCTCCCCACCCCCTGGGCACCCACACTCGCCACCCTGCTCCTCCTCGGGGGGCCCCGGCCCCTGGTCAGACCACCCGCTGGGCCTTTCTTCTTGGTGCCTCGGGGCAAGTTCTGCTGTGAACCGGGTGGAGAGGTGAGCGGGTTGGATGCTGTGATTGATCAGCTGGACTCGCAAACGCGCACCTGCACTCAGACTCGGAGCGCGGTGCCCCGGGGCTCAGGCGGTGAGAATCGCCCCCTCCCCCGCCCAGCGCGCGCACGGCCCCGGCAGAGTGGGCCTGCGCGGTCACAGGGGGCTGGGACCACCGTCTGCTGGTCCAAGACAGATGCCATGTTCTCTGGCCTCCACGCACGAACGTGAAAACCAACCACTGAGGCTTTACGAGCTGCTCACCCAGAGGTGTGGGCCGTGGAAGAGCGCGGACGCCATGGTAAGATGGTCAGTGTTTGCTGGGCGTGGACGGCAGGCTGGGTTCTCCGGAAGACATCTGCAGCGATGAGATGGGCTCGGGGGTCCGTGGTGATGCCTCCAGAGCCCAGCCCGCCAGGCCACAGCTGCTCCGGGGCCGGCCCTGCCCGAGGCAGCGGCTGTGTCTTGTGGGTCCCCGGGAAGGCCTCGAGCCGGGGGCAAGCCGGACGCGTTGGACAGCCCCGACCTGTGCGATGGGCTGGGCCACTGTGGGGTGCTGGGGTGACGGCGGTGGTGAAGGTGGGGATGATGGTGATGAAGGCGGTGGTGG
The DNA here is from genome assembly GCA_028533065.1 of Trachops cirrhosus. Taxonomy (NCBI): domain Eukaryota; kingdom Metazoa; phylum Chordata; class Mammalia; order Chiroptera; family Phyllostomidae; genus Trachops; species Trachops cirrhosus. Next base: position 190,280,472 of record CM052541.1, read on the forward strand.
TGATATTCATCGCAGAGCACATGACAAAAACTAATTAAAACTAACTAGACGAAAAATACAGTTGAAATCCAGAATACTGGGGTCCGTGTCAGGTCTGCAGCCACGGCAGGATTCTGAGTCACGACCCGCAGGAAGGGCCCAGCGTAAGCCACGGCGCTGACCAGAAGCCACCGCGCCCCCTCCTCCCACCGCCAGCCCCGGGGGAAGCTTCGGGGGCTGCCACACCTCCGTTGCCCTGGTGCAGTGAGTCCACAAGAACTCTCCCTGTGGGTGTCACTGTCACGTGCAGACAGACGGAGACCCACTTCTGCAGCCAAGGCGCGCCCCCTCATCGCCATCTCCCACTCCATCATCCGGAGGTCTGGGGAGGAAAGGGGAGGACGAGCCACAGAGCTGCCCCCTCCCGACCGGCTGCACTGCGTTCCTGGCTCATTCGGGGTGCGGGGGGACCGTGGCCGGTTCCTCTGCGGCAAACAGAGAGGCGTAATCGGAGCCAGACGCAGCGCCGGGGCTGCAGCTGCGGCCACCGCCTGCCGGAGCCACGCGAGGGGCTGCTGAGTCCGGGATGCGGGCGCCGGCCACCACCATGCTGAGGGATGGGCAGTTTTCACTTAGCGTCTGTGTCCGTGGCACAGGGGTCCCCAAAACTGCAGCAAGAGACACGGAGGAGGGGGCTTGTTCTCACTTCCGGAAGGCACTGCCGCTGGGACGCGGGCAGTCACCTGCCTGCGTCCGGGCTTTGTCTTCATCGGTGAGCTAACAAAAGTGAGGTGTTGAACGGCTTCCCTCCAGCAATCACAGACTATCTGAGGGATGTTCGTGACGGGTCTGCGGATGCTCGGAAGTTCAGGCATTGCCGCCATCTTCACCCAGTCGCAGCAGATGAGAGGGAGTGAGGGGGAGTGAGGGTGTCGCTCTCTGGAAGAGGCACGAAGCCCGTGTCCCTTCCCCGCTCCCCGCAGGCTCAGAGGGGTGCTATGCGGGCACCACAGGCTCACCACGCTCTCTGCCCGGTGCCTGCTCACCTGTCGGCTCGGTGCCTCTGCACTGGGCGCCTCGCCCGGCCGGAGCGGCGGTGGAGCTGGGTCCTGTTTTCCAGATGGTGGTGCAAACACCTTTCGTGCCCTCTCTGACGTAAACAACGACAGCAGCCGTCTCGGGGCCCCAGGACTGCAGTCCACGCATGTAGAACTCAGACCGACGGCGCCCCAGTGAAGCCCAAGGGCCTCGTCAGGCACCTGGCTGGTCACCCGTCGGCAGGACTTAGCACCGAGACCAGTGGTGGATCCTTCCAGACCGAACGTGTTTCGTCCCCACTCAGATGGAGCTCCTGCTCCGTCCTCGTGCTGCGCCGCCTCACCCCAGCACCCCGCGGAGCCTGGGGCTCCCAACTCGCCCTCAGCCACCTGAGCGCCAGGTGTGCTCTTCACTCCTGGGGAAGATGGCAGCAGCCACGGCGCCCCTGGGGAGACGGGGCCAGGGACACGCGAAGCCAGGAGCCCCGGTCCCGGCGCTCACTGCTGGTGCCGGAACCCGGGCGGGCTTCCAGCGCGCCAGCTCCTCCAGGCCCCGGGGCAGCCAAGCTCGCCCTGCGACGGGCCGCGACACGCACTGAGACACGTTCGAGGCTGCGGGACTCTTCACTGAAACCACAGCGCCAGGGACACATCGGGAGTGTTGGAAGGGACCCCGCAGCACTGGGACACCGGCTGAGCTGCTCGGAACCCCAAGGCCTGGGCCCCGGCGGGGCCCTCACTGGGCCCAGAGGGTGCTCTGTCGTCCTGGGCCACTTGCCGCTTGTCACAGATCACGGAGAGCGGTGGAGTGGGCGGCCGCCCCTCTGGGCAGCGAAGACTGCACTTGGCCCTCCCCCCCAGCCACGCGTCTGAGGACAGCCCTTGGCATGAGTCCTGCGGTACCTGGGTCGCTCCCAGGACACGAGGAAGAAGGGCCTCTCCCTGGCTCACTCAGGTCCCCACGCTGTCCTTGTCCCCTGTGTCTTACCTCCTCGGCTGGGGCCACTCCCCACAGCCCTTGGCTCATGGGGGTGTAAGTGACTGAGTGCGGCGTCGAGAGACTGGACGGAGGCCCAGAGTGTGCTCCGTGTGCAGCCCCCCTCTGCAGCAAGGTCCCCCACGCCACTCCCTCCTCCTGCTTCCTCCAGAGCCAGCGGGGCCGGGCCCCTCCGTGGCTGGGCCGCCGCTTCCTGCAGGTCTCACGTCGTCCTCGAGCAGTGCGTGACCGCTGTCCGGGCCGCCCCAGCCCATTCTGCAAGGCGGGGTCTGGACTGGCCGTGCTGGGAGCTGTCCCGGGCAGAGGCTGGGGCGCTCCGTCCCTCGGACGTCAGCAGAGACTCCGTCCGTGACTAAGAGCTTCCCCGTGTGACCCGACTCGGCTGCACTTCCATTATTTCCTGCTCGCTCTCGCGTCACCCCCTCAGTCCTGGCGGGCGCCCTGCCTCTCTCCTCGCTCCCTCGAGGCCACGCTGCCTCCCCAGGCCTCCTTCCTGAACAGGACTTGGCGTCCGGAGACGTTTGCTGAGGAGTCCGTGTGTTGGCGTTGGCGTCGGCCGCGGCCATACGGCTCCCAGAGGCCCCACGCCGTCAGCTGCTTCCCACAGACCCACTGGTGGGACAGGGGCACAGTCTCTGCGGCCCTGTCCCCTGCCCTGCAGTGGGGACAAGCCCCATCGAGGGGATCTGCGCTGGAAGCTCGGTGTGGCTGCTCAGAGGTGTGAGCCCGGCTCCTGCGAGAGACGCTGCATTCGGGGACACTGGGCTGGTGTGTGGGGGTGAGGTGGTCTGGCCCTGCCCCCTGTCAGCCTTGCCGGGCCACACCCCTGGGGCCGTGGCTTCTGAGCCACATCTGTGCCCACAGGCAGCATGGAGCCCGGTGCCCAGGCAGACACTGCCTTCCTGCTCCCCGTGCAAACACACGTGTCCGCACAGGCTGCTCCGCCCTGCGCAGCCAGGCGAGCCCCGGCCAACACAGGGCACCCTCCTCCTCCACGCCCACGCCGCCCCTGCCGGGCCGGGAGCCCTGTCACGGCGCCCCCAGGTGCCGACCAGGGAGCGGAGCGGGGCGGAGATGGAGGCGGTGGTGTAGCGGGCGCCGGGTGAGGACCTCGAGGGGGCGGGGCCGGGGGCGGGGGAGCACTCCGGGGCCCCAGCGGGGCCACCGCGGCCGGGCCTGCCTGGACTGCAGCCGGCAGCGCGCGGCACTGGGGACCTCGCGCTGAACCCGGCCGCGCGCCCAGATGGGAAAGGCCCAGCTTTATCTGCTAAGCCGCCCAGCCTGCTAGGAAATCTCTCCTGAGTTAATTCTGAGGAAAACAAAACCGGCTCTGGGAGCCTGGCCAGCACCGAACACGCCGCCCGCGGGCGGTTCTGGGCAGGCGGCGGCCATGCTGGGGCGTGGGCGGCGGGTGACTGGAGCTCCTCCCAGCCAGCAGAGACCCCGTGCCCGCCGGGCAGCAGTGAGCCCACCTAGGCGGGGCGAGCGAGAAGTGCCCCAGCGCCCCCAGCCCGGCCCCGAGAGCGGCGGGACCCCTGGCTCACAGCCATCCCCCACCGGGTTCCGAGACGCCGCGTCCAGACAGGTTTCGGGGGCTGACTCTGCACAGGAGCAGGTGAGCAGGGTGCCTCGGGTCTTCCCCACAGGGAGACCCCCAGGGGAAGCCACAGGGACCAGGAAGCAAGATGCACGTCCACCCACCGAGGCTGTTCCTGGGGGCTCCCACCGGAGGGGCCGCGGAAAGTGGGGACCGCGCCCACCGTTTTGCCCACCCTGGCGGCGAGGCTGGGTGATCTGCCCGAGAGGTCGCCGACTGGCTGGGCCAGGGCAGCACGGCTGTCCCCGGTCAGCGATGGTTTATTTTGGGTGAGTCTGTGAGTCAACAAGAAAACACAATTTTGTCATGTCTGTGTTTAAAAAAAAAACAAACAAAAAGAACAAACCTCAGTGCACACCAGACCTCACACAACTTTCACAGGCCCCCCGGTGCCCACCTGTGTCCCAGCTTCCCTGCCCCCCTGCTTCCCTGGCCTTCCCCCTGCCCCCCTCCCCGTGCTGCCTCGATGGCTGCTGCATCCCAGCCCCCCACACACAGGTGTGCTGCGCACCTGTCTCTGGGGTCTGAACATGGACTCTGTGGGCCCCTGGGCTCCACCTGAGGCGCCCCGGCCCAGCCGCGCCAGTCCAGCCGGAGCTCTGCACTGCCGGTGGTGACTGCTTCCCTTCTGCTTGGCTGTGATTGGCTGGGTCCCTACCAGGGGGGTGCTGATGCCCTGTTTTATCCATGAAGAATCTGAGACCTGGTAACATGCACAAGGTCACTCAGCCAGACGAAAGTGGGGGTGAAGTTTCACCAAGGAGGTGAACGGCACCCACAGTTAGCTCCAACTCCACGCAGCAGCCCTGGGAGACCAGGGTCAGCGGCCGCTCTGCTCGGGGGCAGTGAAGCAGCCCAGTAAACCCCAGATCCCCACAGCCCTTCCCAGCGGGGTGGCAGCAGCTTCCCCTCAAAGGCCACCCCCAGGGACCCGGCTGCGGCCCTCCGACGGCCTGTCGACCCCACTCCCGCCAGCACGCGGTCAGACCAGAGTCTGGCTTTGCTGAGACCGAGTCTTGTAAGAGCCGCTCATCCTCTCTGCAAAGAAGAATTGGCGCGGCCTTGTTTCAGATGCTGGGTGACACGGAGGGGCGTGGGGGTGACCACGGCTGCCCAGGGACCACCGGCAGGGCCAGGCTGCGTGGGGGAGGGGAGTTTTCACGATCTGCTTCGTGTCTTTGTCTTTCGGAAGCTCAGTCATCGCGTGCCTTGGTGCGGACCTCTCTGAGCTCGCCTCGTTACAGTGTATCAGGCCGCTCGGGTGTTCGTGCTGCTCACGGCGCCCATCGCATCTGGGAGGTCTCCCGCCCTTTCTCTCGCTTCTCCTCCTGGGGCTCCTGGTGGCGGCCCCCAGGTCCCTTGGGGCCATTTGCTTTTCTCCCCTTTTTGTCTTCTCCTCAGACTGTCCATCTTCAAGTTTGATGACTTTCTCTTTTCTCAAGTGTGTCTCTGAATCCACTTAGTAAACTTTTCCGTTTTCTTATTGGACTTTGCAGCGCCAGAATTTCCTTTGACTTTCTTTTCAGGTTCTCCACCTCCTCACTGATATTTTCATTTTCTTAGCACATTGCTTTCGTGACATTGCCCGCACTTCCTTGAGGCCCTTGGGCTCCTTTGAACCCGTTGTCCGAAGTCTCCGTCCGCGTTTCGGTGTCCAGGTCCCCCCAGCAACAGCGCCTGGCGAAGTGTTCCCGGTCCCACTAAACGGGTCGCACTTTCCTGTTCCTCCGGGCATTTGCATTTGAAAGCAAGTCTGGAAATTAGATCCCCCATCTTCCCCGGAGTTTGCTGTTTACGTTATCATATTTTTTATTTCGTTTCCAGTTCCTGTAGGCTTTCTCTGTGCCAAGGACAGGCCTGAGTGTAAACTTCAGGTCCCTTTGGGCCTCTTCTGAGCTGGGTCCCAGGCCTGCGCGGGCACTGCCCGCTTCTCCCCACGCGTGCGGTTGCTTTTGAGTGTTCTTACCCCTCACGTCCGGCTCCCGAAAGGAGCACCAACACAACCTAAAGGGGGAATCGGAGCTGGCCCTTTAACTGTCCGGGAAGTCCCGTCAGCCGGAGGGGACAGGCTGGCACCCACGGGAGGAGTGCGACCAGGCGGCCCCTGCTTGTCCACACCTCGGTGGTCCGAAGAGCACGGGCGTCTGACGCTGGGACGGCAGGGCCCCGTTCGCCCACCTGGCCCCCACACTGTGCACAGCAACCCCCCCAAACGTGCGCCTCTGTCCTCTGGGTGGCGGGGTGCAGGCGGGGAGCTGCTGTGGGATTAGGAGCTGACGTCGACCAGAACAAACGTGGGCAACTGACTGCCCACGGTCCCCGGGAGGGTCGAGCCCTCGAGAGGCTCCGAGGCCCCACCGCGTTCTCCTCCGCAGGGCCCGCCAGGGCCGCCGCCGCCGACAGAGAGAGAGACAGGTCTCTGGGCTGTGCCGCTCCACCGCCCCAAATCCTCTGAAAGCACCTGATTTTGATGAAATAACACTATACGTATACGTACGAGTCGTATGCTTCCAACATCTTTTATATCTTTTTTCACAGCGAGTATTAAATGTAGCACATGCGGCTACGTTCTTCCTCTGAAGTAACCCCGTCTGGATGCAGTGGAATCCTGTCGCTCGAGAAAAATACTTTTGTCGCCGTTGCTCAGTGGGTCTGAGGTTCCTGCCACGCGAGAGAAACAGGTCCGAGGCATCTGCTCTGCTGCGGCACACACGGCGCAGGGCAAGGCCCCACGCGTTAAAGCGTGTGGGTAGACGTCATGCCCAGTGTCCTCCCCACCCCCATACCGCAGCCCGGGCGGCACCTGGGGGGGGAGGGGTCTGACGGTGGCGGTGGAGCCGCAGGCGTGTTCGCGTGTCCGAACACTTCGCGACGCACGTACCAAATACGTGCGATTTTTGTGTGCCTATTATACCTCGGTAAAGCCAAAAGACTTCCCTGTATGATCTATATGTCACAATAAAAATCTAACTACCTGGAAAGCGTGATGAAAAGAGCAACACAACACTCTCGAAACCCTGCGCCAAGCGAAGTGTGAGGCGGGGTCCGTGGGCGGAGCTTCAGCAACGTCCACATTCTCCACGCTTTTAGGAGTTCTTAAGTAGACAGAAACGCCTGCTCCGGGACGACATCGAGCCAAACAGCAAATAAGTCAAAATAAATAGCTCAAGAATGCAATAAAAAAAAACTAGAAAAAGCAAACATCAATATACGTCTAACAACACAGCTTGGAAATAAATGAAGCAAAAGGTGCTGAACTACAATGAGACAAATGCACAAATCTGGTAAAACTTTACCTCTTTCAGAGACCGATAAATCAAAGCAGACCATACATCAAGTACAATGTATGTTTTTAATGCAATTAACAAACTTGATCAAATCATATATAGAAATCTGAACCCACAGACATGGATCATGTATTCTTTTCAATTAAGTAGAAAACTTTCCAGAAAATGGCCACGTATCAAACCACAAAATCCACTTCGCGACGTGACTTCCACAGCGAGGCCACTGCAGTCTGTGGGCGAAAGCAGCATGGAGGGTATTCCAAGCGGCAAGCTAGTTAGTTCACCAGAGGAAAGCAAGGCTAAAAAGCATTAGCCGCTTTTTATTTAAAAAGCAAGAGAACAGAGTCAACCTATGGAAAGTAGAAGGAAAATTATTAAAGAACATGAAGTAATAAAATGGGAAACAGCTAATCGATAAAACAAGACATTAAGCAGAACGGTAGGGAAGAGCCTAGCAGACCTGGCCAGGAAGGAGAAGAGGTGCCAGCCACGCTCAGGTTTGGAATGAGAAGGGGAGAAGCATCACAGTTTAGAAGACACTTTTTTAAATTACAAGGGACTACTGTTAACAGCTGTGCATGGATAAATATGAAAGAAAACTTCAACAAAATTGACGGAATATTTAGCGACGTGAAAACTGAACCAAGATAAAGGAGAAAACTAAGTGCAGCTGTGACCAGCGCATCTGGATAACAATCCAGCCGGAGGTGTGCAGTCCTCCGAAGTTCCGAGACTTGCAGAATTCCCATTTTCACTGGAAACGTGGACACTCGGGGGAGGGTCGAGAAGCCCCGACACCAGCGCCTCCAGCACCCCCAGTGTGGGTGAACAGAGCCTTGGCCATGACCCCGCTGGGACCCTGCTGTCCCCGCCGCGTGGATCTCCAAGGAACCGTCCCTCGGGGCCACCCATACGCAAAACCAGAGGGCTCTCCACTGCTCCCTCCTGCTCACCACTGTCATGTTTTCCTGGGGACACGTTCACGGGGACGGGCCCCTGGGGGATACAGGGCTGTACCTCTGCCCTGCAGATGGAGGTGTTGCCGTGGTAACCGCCCGGCTTTCCCGGTCAGGTCAGAGCGTGGACCGGCGTCAGCTCCTGGAGAAGGTGTGGGCAGCCGGGGCTGCAGACCTGAGACCCAGCTCAGCAGAGCCATGTCCTTCCCGGGAAGACACAGGAGCCGGCACCCAGGACCTCAGACACAGCAGGCCCAGACCTGCTTTCAAACAGTCTCCAGACGGAGACACGAGGGTTCTTCCCACCAGCTTGGGGCGCTGCCTAGAGGCAAGGTAAGAATGACCTCAGTTGATCCGGCTCCGCTGTGAAGACGGGTCACCCCCGGTGGTGGCCGACAGCCACAGGTGACTGTTTACATTTGAATTCATTAAAAAGTAGATTGATAAGCAGTTCCATGTCCTCAGCAGCCCCATTCAGGCACTCCCTGTCACACGTGGCCTGTGGCCGTGGTGCTGGACAGCCCAGAAAGTTCTGCTGGACAGACCTGACCCCAGGGGCAAGGCTGACCTCAAATCAGGGAGACCGCCGCCTCGTTAGCCTCTTACACGCACAGTGCACATGCACTGCACACATGTGCACACGATTGTGCACATGCACACAAGCACACGTGCACACTGTGGATGTATGTGTGCATATGTATATGTGTGCACACAATCGCACCCATGTACACACAAATGCATGCACTTGCACGTGCACATACGGAAGCACATGCCTCTTTCTCACCTTGAACCCCTGCACAGCTGGGAAACCACAGTGTGGGCAGATCCCGCAGAAACCGTGACGTGGGCGGCGCTCAGGCGAGCCTGCGCCACACCCCTCTGCTCCATGGACAGGGCGCTCCCAGGTCTGCACGAGGTGCACGGTCCCTCACCTGCGGGCACAGGCTGGAGTGGGCAGGGCACCGTCACGGATGGGACAGGCGTCTCCAAGGGTGCCAGCCCCAGCGGGCGGCGCAGGCCGGTCAGCGGGCAGCCACGGGCAGTTTCAACTCAGAGCCCGTCCGGGTGCAGCCAGGACCCGGATGAGAGGCGTGCATGCAGGAGGCCGCATCCTTTGTATCCTCCGTGCGACACTTCAGTTAAAAAATGCCAGTATTGTGAACAATGACCTCCTTTTCATCGGCAGAACGCTCCCTAAACACCGGCCAAGTAGCAAGAGAAGGAGCGTCTCGGCCCCTCTCGCTTCTGAGGACTCACTTCTGGCGCAGCCGTCAGAGCTCCCGACCCAGACCTGGCGCCGCGCAGCTGTCGTGCGGGGCAGCCCACCTGTGTGATGTGAAGAGTCAGCCCTGAAGTCATGTGTGGTCTCCACGTGTGAGCACATGTGTGAGTGGGTGTCAGTGTGTGCATGTGTGGGCGGTGTGTGAGCCATGCACGTGCATGTGTGAGGGTGTGTGTGCCCGGTGTGAGCACATGTGTGTGGGCCATGTGTGTCCATGTGTGGGCTGTGTGTGAGCCATGTATGTGCACGTGTGAGGGTGTGTGAGCAC
>CM052541.1:190290374-190327751 GCA_028533065.1 Trachops cirrhosus
TGTGTGTCCACGTGTGGGCTGTGTGTGAGCCATGTATGTGCACGTGTGAGGGTGTGTGAGCACGTGTGTGTGTGGGCCGTGTGTGTCCACGTGTGGGCTGTGTGTGAGCCATGTATGTGCACGTGTGAGGGTGTGTGAGCACGTGTGTGTGTGGGCCGTGTGTGTCCACGTGTGGGCTGTGTGTGAGAGTATGTGAGCTTGTATGGGCTGTGTGGGCCACGTGTAGCCGAGTGCACTCGTCTATTGGAAATTAAGCTGCGCCTCCGGACTCCCGCCCTCCCCCTGCTGCTGCCCAGACAGACCTCCCTCCTCTCGCTTGGGGCGTCTGTCCCCGGCATTGGCATTGTCCCCACCAGTGGCCAGCGGCGGGCCGGGCGGGGGAGGAAAAGCTGCACCGAGGGGCCGCGCACCCTGCACCGCCCGCAGAGGCCCTTGTTGTGGGTTTTTAACTTTGCAGATAAGCTGATGGGCCGGGAGCCAGAGCAGCAGTGGCTTCCCCCCGCCTTCCGTCCTCCGCCTCCCGCCCAGTCAGAGGGACCCCTGCTGCCACCCCGGGGCCGGGCCCTGAGTGGGACGCCCTGCAGCTGTGCAGAGGGCGGCCACAGGGACGCTCAGGTCTGGGCGCCTGGGGATGGCGACTGAGGAGGCTGGCGAAGCCGCCCTGCCCGGGGAGGCTGGGGGAACAGCTGGAGCGCGTCCTTGGGTCGGGTCCCGGGGACCCTGTGCCCTGCCAGACGCTCACCGCAGGGCCCCGTGCCGGGCTCTGAGACCCGCCGCTGGTGGCAGCACCCTGTTTGTAAGCAGGGCGGGGGGGCTCGGCGACGGGAAGGCCCTCGGGGCTGTGCACGACCAGCAGCAGAATCTCGGGGCTGGCCGCTCAGAGACACGCGCCACACACTCCCGGGGAGTGACGGGGCTTCCGCCTCACACTCGGGACGGGTCGTCACAGACGCCCCTCCCGGGACAGCGGCCATTCCAGGACAGTCGGGGGGCGGGCTCTGGGGCCCCTCCCTCTGCGTTGCTGACCTACGACCTCAGAGTTCCAGGCAGCACCGGGTTCAGACGGCAGAGGCAGCTCCAGGGCCCTCCCAGGCCCCGTTCTCCAGTTTCGCCACCCGCGGCCTCTCCTCCTGGGCCGCGCTGGGCAGCAGCTCGCCTTTCCCCCTGCATTCCATTCCCAAGTGGACGTCCAGCCCACTCGCCAGTCCCTGGTGACAGATCCGGTTCACCACTTTGTAACAGCAGCTCGGCTGTCACAGCGCCGGAATCCCACAGGCCACCTTTTCAGGGGACCCTGGGCCACGTCGAGAACAAAGCAAAACAAACCCACCGTCCAGCGCCCACCCATGGGACGCGTCCCCCCCACTTGCGTTTCCGTTGGCTTTTGTTCTCAACAGGAATGTGGAAACACTGAAACCCAGCCTCTTCCCCGGAGACGTGCGTTTTGTTAATGTTTGGGGCAAACTGAGACCAAGAGTGGGGACAGCAATGTCACCGCTCCCGTCATCTGATCACCAGTGATCAGGAGGGGCCGCAGCCCCGTCCCCTCCCTGCCGGCGAATGAGATCCAGGCGGCAGCCGTCCGCACCTGGGTGAGGGCTGGCGCCCAGCACGCCGGGTCTGTGGCCCTCTGGCAGGAGGAAGGGGCCCCAACGTCCCCACACACACCTCGCAGGGCACCAGCGTCCGGGCACTGGGGGGGGGCCCCCGACAGCGGGCTTGCGGCAGAGACAGAGCCCAGCCGCTGCAGGGGGACGGCGCCTGCCGATCCTGCGTGGGCGTCGGCCCTCAGCGAGGGTCCGCGGTGCCCTGTCTTCAGGGGGCGCCCGCTGGGCGCGTCTGGGCTGGCTTTGACCAGCCTGCAGAAACGGCATCGGAGCCGCTGTGAGCACGCGGGCCCCCGCTGGGGGCCGTGCGACGTGTGCCCTGCCAGGGAGGACGCGGGGGGCTCCGGGGGCTGCAGGAGAACAGCCGTGGCGAAGCAGGAGTCGCTGGGTCACCCGGACGCTCCCAGCACAGGCACCTGCCCGGCCAGGGCCGTGCCCCAGGCTTGTAAGTTCGGTGCTGAAGGGCGTGGCTCTGGCCAAATGTCCTCCCCTCCCCCGGTCTGGACGCCTGTAGTCACAGGCGCAACGTGGAGAACAGACGCTGGGCCTGCGGGGACGGTGGCAGCTGTGTGTCCGGAGCTCAGGCCCGGCATCGTCAGGAGCACGCAGCTCGGCGGCTCGGAGCTGAGACCCCAGGGCCGGAGGTCCAGGTCTGAACCACAGGCGTGAACTCTGGTGACCTCCGAGCCTGGGTCACGTCCCGCTGATCGGATGTGGAAGATAGGAAAACAGGTGTCAAAAAAGTCCAAATTTTCAAGTGTGTCAAACTTTCAACAGTATTACCTACAAGCCGACGTAGCTCCTTAACACGGGCCACACGGTCCTTCTCAGCGGAGACCTGAAATCGACACCCAGCACCGATCACAGCGCTTTATCCTGACGTCGGAGCCCGGGCTCCGGCTGCGAGGCCGCGAGCTCCCACTGCGACAGCTTCCTCAGGAAAGCTCCTGACGCCCGGGCTGCCCGCGGCCCTCGCCCGTCCTGGGGCTGGACCGGGAGCGTCCACACCGCAGCTTCTCCCCGGCCCCAGCATCATCTCGGGGGCCGCCGGTCTTCACCGGACCTGTCCTCCGGTCCAGGCACAAGCACCTCAGGAAGCGAGCTGCTCCCTCAACGCCCCGCCGGGGAGACGGACAGTGTGCCGACCCGGTTCTGGTCCCCAGACACCGCGCCACCTGTCTGCAGAGTCCAGGTGTGACACTAGGGGCGCAGGGGCTCTGGACTCGTGTCTGGCCTGCGCGACGTACGCGCTCGAGACAGGGAGACTGTCCCCGCTGGGGCGGTCGGTCTCCAGGCTCCTCGAACACAGTCCTGGAACTACGGCCGGAGAACCGTCACTGAAGCAGGGAGCCCCCAGCCCCCAGCCCCCCGGGCAGATCGGAGCAGGAACACAGGAGCGTCAAGAGCCCAGCGGAGGGACGGGGTGGGGGCTGCTCGGGCAGGTCGGGGGCTCGCACGTCAGGCCGAGAAGCCGGGTGTGAGCCTTTGTAGGCACCGGCGCCCCGAGCAGACTAGGCCGCCCGCAGGGTGTCGGGGCGACGGGGGCGGGATGGGCCCGGAAGCGGGCACCTGTGGAGCGACGGCGGCCTGGGGCGGCAGGAACCGGTTCTCAGACGGCACCTCGGGCTTTTCCCAAGGCAAGCGCATGTGACCCGCTGTCCCCAGCGCTGTGCCAGGCACCGGGAGGAGCCCCAGGAGTCCGACGCAGCGCCCGCCCTCAGGGGAGAGTCCACGCCAGCCCGAGGGGCCCCCGCAGCGCAAACCTTTCGCTCGGAACCGGAACCGTCTGCAAGGCCGAGACGACGCCCAACAGAGACCTCTCCTCACAGAGGAACCCCACCCCAGCCGCGCAGGCGTCCGGCCCATCGTCACCTCTCCTCAGCCCCGGGCCGTGTCCTGCCTGGACTTTCCAGCCTGATCCACACACCACGGGAGTTCTCGCCCAGGGCGTGGTTCTGACACGTGGCTCCGTGGGAGAAAACAACTGGTGCAGTCAGCATCCTGACGGAGGAAGGATGAGACCAACGACAACAGCCACTAGAGAGAAGGAAGGCGAGCTGCCGCCGCCGTGGTCCCTTGGTGCCGTGGCCACGGGTGCCGGGGCCCCAGCCACCCAGTGCACCACCAGCCTCCCTGCCCGGGGCTCCTCCCGGCCCCAAGGCCCGTGCACGTTCTGCTCCCTCTGCCCAGAGAGCTGTGGGCTCCTCTCCTCGCCGGGCTGACCTGCACGCCCCACACAGCCCAAGCCTCGCTCTCTCAGGGAAGCCTCTCTGGCCTCCTGACAGGGCCGGAGCTTCACGAGCGTCTCTTTCCAGCGGTTTTCGGGTTGCCTGGCATATCCTTAAGTAATTATGCGACTGTCTCTTCCAGCGGACCCTACACTCCACTCAGCATGGACTGTGGGTCTGCTCCCCTCGGCGGGCCAGCGACTGGTGAGGACACGGGTTCAGGAAACACATGCAGAATGACGCAGCCCGTGGCTCAGGACCAGTGACCACCGCTGAGCTGGCCACGCACCCCAAGGCCACGCAGCCCGGCCTGAGTGGGGCCTCGCACCCGAGCGCAGCAGCCCCCTCCTCCACCATCCCTCCCACGGCGCCGCCGCGCCAGCGGCTGCAGCCTGCACCCCGTCCACTCGGAACCTGCTGAGCCGTCCCTTCAGACGTGGACCCCTAATTAAAACGGATTAATGGTCTGAAGCAGAAACTCTGCCTAATGAGCCCTGCTGGGCCGGGTGGGCGGGGCCGACAGATGTTCCCCCGCCCCGCAGGGAAGCGGCGCCCCGTCCCTGCCCCGCCACGCAGGTAACGCCGGCGGGGGCGCCGCGCACCTTCACCGCCTGGAGCCCCCACTCGTTCCCCCGCGACCCTGCACAAGGGGCAGGCCTGGCCCCGCCCCGCACCCCGGCGACCCCTGGTTTGCTGCCGCAAACGCAAGGTCACTGGGGGTCGGGCCCACGGGCAGAGCCTGTGCGGCGCCCCACACGGACCGTCTCACAGCCACCGTGGGGTCTCTAACATTCCCGCTGGAGGGGGCACGGGCTGGGCGGCTCCCGGCTGGGCCTGCGTGCCGGTCCAGGGCTGACCTCTGCGCGGCTGCCGCCTCCCCCGCCCGAGCCCGCAGCCCCTCCGAGCTGCCCTGCTCCCCTGAGGGCCCGGTGCTGGCTCTGAGCTGGCTCCGCCCCCGCGGAAGACACGCGGTCGGGAAGCTGCAGCCGCGCGAGGACAGGCCGCTGCTTGTCTCGGGTCACTGGCGGCTCTGGGCGCCGGGGTCAGGGTGGACGCAAGTCCGTGCCTGCTCCCAGGTAGGCGTCCGGCCCTGCGGGGATCACCCCCGTCCCCCTGCCCTGCATTCCTGGCCCTGGCCTGCAGCCCCAGATCCCTGCGCGCTGGAGGCGGGCTCTCCTCTGGGAAGGTGCGCAGCTCAGGAATCCAGGCTGCCTGGCCTGTCGCGGCGGAGAACACAGACTGCAGGGCTCCGCACCCGCCCGTCTGCTCGCCAGGCAGACGGTCAGGGCCGTGACTCAGGCAGGGGAGACCTGGGCTGCAGGGCCAAACCCTAGCCCGGCGCCCGGTGGTGCCCTTGCGTTGAACATCAAATAAGGGGCAACAAAGTCTTTGCACCAGGGGCTTCAGAGAAGAAGCCGTGCCCAGGTGCTGGAGGGACGTGGACCCCTGAGGGGCGACTTGCTCTGTCTGTCGGGAACTCCGGTCCCCAGGTGTGTGTGCCCAGAGCTCCGGCTGCAGCTGCCGCTCAGGCCCGGGGAATGCTGTCAGCCCACAGGAATGTTATCTGCTGGGAGGGGCTGCCCTGACACACAGCAGGGCGCCCGAGGACTCCCGGCTCCAAAGTCAACAGGCCCAGGGGGAACCGGCCCCAGAGAAAGACACCTTGCCGCAAACAGTTTCTCAAAGCCGTGCCCTGCCCCCTCGCTCCAGGTGCACTGGGACGCTCACCTGGTCTGAAATGTGCCAGGTTTGCTCTTGGCGAGCTCCCCGGCGGCCCGCCCCCGTCTTCCTGCCCAGAGCCGCCTGCGGCGGCCGGGAGGAGGGCCCTGGGCCCGTCTCTGCTCTGCCTGCTCACCCCACCAGGACGTCGCCTGGTTAAACACATGTGACATGAACTTCTTGTCTCCTTAAATGAATGGACTTTAAGGACACAGGTTGTTTTTCACTTAGTCTTTATCATGTTTTTACAAATAGAGGGTGTGTGTCCTAGAATCGCCCTAGACGCCGTGTCTCCCAACCAGCCACCACCGACTGGAAAGCCAGGCCCAGGGTCCCCCACACGGTGCAAACACCACTGGTGGCTGCCATCACATGGTCCTGGGACACGGGGGTGTTCAGAGCTGGGCAGAGCCTCCAAGGCCACCTGGGACAGCATCCCCGCTCTGCCCGGCCTGCCCGGTCCCCAGGTCCCTTAGGTCTGCGGGCTGCTCGCCACCCCGCCCCCAGGGTCCGCTGCTGGACCCCTCAGAGCAGAGGCAGCCCCCTTGGTGGCCGTGCCAGTGACGCGTCACCCGGGCTCCGGTGCAGCACGTGAGCCCCTGTCCCCAGGAGCTCACACTCGCCGGAGGCCTCTGCCCTGGCGCTGACACCACCACAGCCCCGCGTGAGCAGGGGGTGCATCGGAGACCGGCTCAGGTGCCTGGTGCAGAGGAACCTGAGAGAACAGCTCCCCCCACAGCAGCCCCTGCAGCCCTGGGCTCTCGCTGCCTCGGCATCGAGCACAGTCTGCGGTGTTCGGTCGGGACGGTGCCAACACTGAAGGGCGCGCCGGGCTCTGGGCCGTGGGTTTGGGGTGAGGAGAGGCCCCTCCCGCCTCTCCGGGAAGCCTCGCCGGGCCGGGCTGCGTGACGTTGGTCCCCATGCCTCGGGGCGCAGCGAGGACGCTCCACAGGTTTCTGCGCCTCGCATTCCTGGGATGTCACCAGCAGCGATAATCTGGGAGGCGGTCACAGCTGAGAGCCTGTGGGGCCGGCGCCCGCTCATGCATAAACATGGCCGCCAGCAGTCTGCGCTCTGCCGTCCCCGCGGGTGGGATGGGATGGCGACGCCTCAGACAGCTGCCCTCCTCTCAGCGCTGCGGGGACTGCTTCTCGCCGCCAGCTCGCAGGCGGCACTCGGGAGCACCCGCAGCCCCCAGGACGCCCCAGGGTGGCCGTGCCGCTTCCCGGAGGACGCTGGCTGGCACGTTCTCGGGAGCAGAGACGGGCCACGTGGGCAGCTTCCAGGGCAGGACCTCCGCAGCGCCCGCTGCTGCGGGTGCCAGGGCCATCGCAGAGCCCCCCTCCCCTCTCTGTGTGAACTCCCAGGGACAGTGTGGCGTGAACCCACCCCCCCCCGTCTACTCCAATCTACACGGAGGGAAACAGCGGGAAGCCCAGCAAGATGTACACACAAGCACACGTGTGCACACACATGCGTTTGCACACACAACACGGAGCTGGTGAGGGAGCGAAAGCATCAAAGGAGAGGCGGCCGATGGTCGCCTTGAGCTCAGGAAGGAGGGCAAGAAAACGTTATTCAAGGAAGAGAGAAAAGGAGGAACCGGGTGGCCCCTCAAAGGAGACAAAAGAAAAGGGGAAGAGAAGAGCTCCCCCACAGAAGAAGCTGGAAATGGATGCAGAGGGGCCGACGCGTCCGACCCGGCCCGGCGGCGGCCAGTGCAGACCCACCTGCGAGCCCCACCCAGCCCTGGGCCCCCGCCCCTCGCTGCGCCCACGTCTCTGCGGCCCTTTCTGGCTCATTTCCGACCATCCGCTTCGTGTGTTTACCAAGGACGCTCGGCGCGTCCGAGACCCACACACTTCCAAGCACAGGAAGCTTGAGCCACCGAGAGAGAGTTTGCTTTTTCTGAAAGGGGCAACGGCAAGGGCTGCCCTGGCTAGGAGTCCCCGGGAGACACACCCCACGGCCCAGGACCCGCCCTCCCACCTGACTCGGCTCTGCACACAGAGCTGACCCCAACCAGGAAGCTGACCGCACCCTCCGAGCCGAGCTGTGGGCTGAGCTTCAGCCCCAGAGGGGCCCCCACCGGGGCACATCGGGCGGGGCCCGCTGCCAGTGCGCAGACGGGATTGTTCCCCGTGCGCCCCAGAAATGAGCGAAAGTGCCCAACCGCTCAGGGGAAGAAGCAAAGAAACGGCACCCTCCATGTGGAAAATCTGTCCTCCCAAAGGAAGAAGGGAATTTGTTGCAAATACGTGTGGCCAAAGTTTTTCGGGAAAGCTTTAAAGCAGGTGAACTCCTGTGGTCAGGAGAAGCTGAGGCTGAAACAGAGAAGTCACAGGGACCCGCTCGAGAGGGTCTTGTGTCCCTGCGCGTCCGCACCAGCGCCCGTCCCCTTCCTTTCCGCCCTGCACCTGCTGGGGACGCTCCACACTCTGACCTCGAGGACACCTTGAGGTTCCTCCCGGGCCCTGACTCACCCCGAGGGAGGGAGCTCAAGGGCCATGAGGGGGCGGGGCTTATAATTCCCGGAAATCGTCCCTGGGCCTCTAACGTTTCTGTTGTTCCTTCTGGAGAGGCTTCTTTCTCCAGAATTTTCCCGCCTCCAGTTCCAAACGGCTGGATCGCAGAGAAGCGGACGAGCCACGGGGTCCAGCCCGGCGCAGCAGGCGCAGCCCTGGGAGTTCTGGCAGCCGGGAGGCCGGGCACCCCCGAGACTGGGGCCTTGGAGCTTTTCTGGGTCCCTCCTTCTGGTGCAGAGGGGACCAGAAAAGGGAAGAACTGCGCACCCCCTTCCCCGCGGTTTCTCCATTGCTGGGATGCCGGGAAGCCGTCAGTCACCTGGGGCTTCCCGGTTCACTGCGGCGCCGCCCGTGTTGTAAGCAGGGACAAGCACCTGCCTCTGGACACAGAGGACGCTTCCACCCCTCTCGCTCACTCACAGCGATTTCTGTTCAGGAGCCACACGCCTGAGCACAGGGCCTGCTGCTTGGACGGGCTGCCCTGGAGGCTGTCAGAGCCTGGAGCCAGCAGCCGCCTGCCTCTCGTGGCCGCACCACAGGGGACACATGCTGCGTCCGCCCCATCACCACGGCCCTGCAGGAGCAAGGCTGCCCGGGTCAGGGCATGGGGGGCTCTGCCCCCTCTGCGCCCAGACTCGAGGGCCGGAGGGCTGCAGGACCTCAGCAGGACGGTGCCTGCGGCCGCAGGAGCCACCAGTGAGCCAGGTGACATCGACGGGAAGCAGCCACCCGGGAGGCTGTGATGTGAACTCTGCAGCGGGAGGTCCTGGGGGGGCTGCGCCAAAACCCGGGGGTGCGGGGCCCGGAGGGCAGGTGCGCCTGGTGCCAGGTTCGCCTCAGCCCCTATGGGAGCAGGCGCCTGCCCCCTGGGCCACAGGGCCTCGCAGGCCGCAGGGACCTGGCGGCAGCTGTACGCGCAGAGCCGGGCTCTGCCAAGCTGCTGGGGCTCCCACTGGCGGCCGCAGATGCGCCTCCTCGGGGCGCCCCCAGCTGGGCTGCAGCCCCCTCGACCACAGCCGAGAAGCCAGCTCCCCCGCAGGCGGCGCGGGCGCGGGTCTGGAACGGGTTGTGTCTGCGTGGGCCACAGGGACGCGCCGCGTTGTCCCAGAGACGCAGTTGTCCCGGCGAGGTCCCGCGCCCAGAGCCGTGGGTGGCACGTGTTTCTGAGGCACAGACCGGCGCCCCCGGCCCTCAGGCAGCGCAGCCCGCGGCTCGCCGGGGCGGTGGAGTTTGAGCTTTGGATTGTCCGCAGAACTCTGTCCTGACGGCGAAGCACCGCGATTGGCTGTCACGCTCTGTGTCTGTCTTCGTTGTGGAAACGGCGTCCTAACCCCACGGGCCACTGAAGGTGGAGAGACACGCGTCTGGCGTCACCCTGGTGCCATGTCACCGGGGGGAGGGCCGTCCAGGCGCGGCCACGTGTCCGCCCCACGCCCGCCCTGAGTGCCGTTCTGCTCGCTCCAGCTGGGGTTTCGGGGACTCTAGCCCTGATCAGAGATCCTTAGCGCCGAACATCGAAGTCCCTTCAAAGGAATTCAGCAAACTTTTCAGCAAAATTAGTTTGATTCTCCGTCGAACGTCACTTACCCAAACTAGATGCCTTGGTCATTACATCTTCGATGTCACGAGAGTCTGAAATCTGTATGGAATGTAACGTGGTGAGATTTTATCGGAAGCCGTGACAACATCTTTAGAGTGCTTAATCAGTTAGTGAATCCATCCAGGAAAAAACTGTGGCGCTAAAACACGCGTTTGGAAGAAAACAGGAGAATCCGCCGGAGGCAGAGGGTGCGTCCCAGCCGCCTGGACGTGGGGCTGTCCGGCTGCGGCTCCCCCCGCCCTTTCGAAACACTGCCAATTAGCCGGATTTAACATTCAACCCAGGCATTTCTTTATTCAAAGGAGACCATTTTCATTTGAAGAGGAGCGGATTTGAAGCAGAAATTCTTCCCCGCTGTGCCCTGATCAGCTATTGATTAGGGGAGGTCGCCGCCCTAAATCATCAATGCCGGATAATAGGCTTCAGCGTGAAGGCGGCCGGAGCACCCTTGTTCCAGGACAAGGCAAGCGGGCCCTTTGTGGAGCTCCAAAGGCTCCGGTCTCTCTGGAGGAAAAGAAATGTTAATTGAAAAATTCCTTAAATAGGTGAAGGCTCTGAGGCTGCTTTGCATGAAAGGTGTGAGCCCACAATCGGGGGCAGGAGAGAAAGGGCCGCCGGTTGAGCGGGGTCCCTCTGTCACCGTGCTGATTAACTTCCCATTCACAGTCGCCGGGCTGATGCAAAGGACTCCTTTCAGCCAAAGGGGCCGATGACAGCTGGGCCCTGTGCGCGGGGAAGTCTGAACTAATTGGCCCCTTGACAGGGAAAACTAAAACAAAGACACTTCCTATTGGGTGCAGGGAAGGGAGGTCTGGTGATTTGCATAAATAGTCGGTGGTGCGGGAGCTTCTCTTCTGTCAATTAACAGCCTCAGAAAATAGTCATGCAGCCCTGTCACCGGGTCTCAGATGATCCTCACGGTCACGTCTGGGGGAGTGGGATCGCCCCCCTCGGAGCATCTCCAGACAACGCGCGGCCCCCCACCAGGGGTGTGTGGGGTGCGGCCTGGGCCCACACAGGGGCAGCTGGGCGTGTGGAGGGAGGTGGGGAGATGGGGACGCGGGCATGGGAGGGCCGCCGAGCGACGCTCCTGCTCCGGAAACCGGGATTCCTTGCTCCCAGCCTGGTGCCCTTGCCCTTCCTGCCCCCCTGCTGTCCACGCAGGGCCCAGACCCGCACGCAGCAGCGGGGACAGTGCTGCGGTCCCCAGAGCCCTCCGGACCTTTCTTCCTCTCCTCCCGGGCCGCCACACTGCCCACATCGTGTGCGTCAGCGGCAGGCCAGCAGCAGAGAGACACAAGGGCCCCCAGGGCCACCAGGGCGCTGGCTCTGGGTGTCGGGCGGGGCTTCCAGACGCACCTCCTGAGCACAAAGGGGACGGTGGCGACGCCGGCGGCAGGACTGTCCCGCCAAGTCTCTGAGCCCAGGAGAGGCCTGCGCCGCGATCGCCCCCGCGTGCCCGGCACGGGGCAGGGGACCCAGAGCCCACCCCGGGACGGGAGGGGCTGAGAGTTCGGGCTTGGCTCTCCGACATCAGCTGGTTGTTGCAAGCACATTTACTACACGCAGCGGTGATGCCTCAGAAATCCATCCCCTCCACACCAGCGAGTAGGTGTTTTCTTCACAGACGACCTCTGTCCTGTTGGAATTCAGTGACACGCACACTGGGAGTCTTTGTTTACAACTCTCGTTTCTCGCCCACCGAGAAAGCGGGTTCTTAGAAACCGCGCTGCGAGACAGTGGGGCAGAGTGAGGAGGACCCGGGCAAGGTTCGTGCCGCTCGGCTGGCAGCTCTGGCTCCTGACACTCGCCCAGCGAAGTAGCTGCGGGTTTTACCGGGGCGTTCGCTGAGTTTGTTTCACAATAACAATAGATATGACTTTAATAGCCCACAGACGAGTCAGTTAAATAAATGTGAGGCCATCTGTACAAGAGAATGCTCTGTAGACATTATGAAACCCTATTTTGGAAATATTCAATGACACAGGAAACACCCCGCGTGTCGAAAGCTCGTACGATGGATCGCACAGGTGTGCACGGCTGACAGCATCCTTCTCTGACTCGGAAGTTGTTTCGAGGGTGAGGTGTACGCTGATTTTTTTGCCACATTTAAAGGAAAAGCCCGTCACAAAGGTGAACTACTCCAGATGTGCCGGAGACGCATGCCCTGGAAACGGAGGGAGGGAGCCCCGCAGGGGACTGTGCGCCTCAACCGTGGCTAACTCCTCCCTCCGTCTCCCAGCAGTCCAGCCGTCCGTCTGTCCGTCCGTCCCAGCACGTGGAGTCGCCCGTCCTCAGGCCGCTGCACCATCCCCGCTGTCTATCGCTACAAACTCCACCTCAGGGAGCTAATGAGCTCTAGAAGAAACCCTTTTCCAAACAAGTTTATGCCACAAGTATTAATGAGAGTAAATAATGTTACTGTTTCCAATATCACATAAAGATGAAAAAGAATAAAACGTTCAAAATCCATCTGCTGGGCCAGAGGCATCGCACACGGACGAGACCGTGCGTGGAGAGGGCAGCGGCGCGCACGTCACGACGCAGAACGAGCGCGAGGGCGCGGGGCTGTGTGGCGCGGGGCCCCGCCCCGGACCCACCGTGAGCCGCGCCGGAAAGGGCCCGAGCGACCTGGCCCGGGCGAGGCTGCTGCCGCCGCCGCCGCCGTGCGGTGCGATTTACATTCCTGCTTTTCCCAGACTTTCTAGAAATATGCAACTTTGCTTTTGAATTGGACAACCAAGGCATTTCATTCTTAAGTATAAAAATCATACCTAGATTTTCTTCCTCAAGGAGAGAAACTTTTTTTTAAAGATTTCATTTATTTTTAGAGAGGGGAAAGGAGGGAGAAGAGAGGGAGAGAAACATCCATGTGTTGTTGCCTCTTACACGTCCCCCCACCGGGCACCCAGTCCCAACCCAGGCGTGTGCCCTGACCAGGACTTGAACCGGCGACTCTTTGGTTCACAGGCTGGTGCTCAGTGCAGTGTCACACCAGTCAGGGCAAAACTTCTTTAAGATCAAAGATGTCAAATTCTTCTCTGTCACCCCTGCTCTGCCATCCAGGCCCCCACAGGGTGGCGAGAAGCCGCCTCTGCTCCCGGAAAAGAAGCAGGCGTGGACTAAGATCATACGTAAAACACACAACATAAGAAATCCTACTCATTTCTGAAAGCATTGAAGGCCCGGGTTGTGTTCCTCACAAGGTCACAGGCCAAGGAGGCACACGCAGACACATACAGCGCACGGGACACGGCCACGCCCAGCCACGCGCTCGCTGCTCACGGGGCCAGGCCCCCCCGGAAGGCGCCCTGAGAGAGCCACCAAAGTGGAATTCCCACCCCCTGGGGGTCACGGACAGCTATGCCCTTCCCTTTCCCGCCGACCTTTCCCTTACAAACCCACAATTTCTACAAACTTCCCTCTGAATTCCCAGGATGACGTAACCATGGAAACGGGAGCAGCACGCCCACTGCAGAGGCCGGGAGAGAGAAGGTGGCCAGGCGCACCTGAGCCCCTAACCTGAGAGCCGAACACGCCTCTCAGGATGGAAACAGCGGGCTTCACGCGATCGGAGGGCGGGCAGCGCGTCTCGCAGACACGCGAGGCTTTTCAAATGTCCCTCTCGGAACTGGCCGGTGTCGATTACCGAAGCAAGCCGCATTAGCAAAGCATCCAACGTACGTTCTTCCTAGCTCTGCTGGGCCTGAGGAGGCTTCTGAAAGCTGCTGTGGGGGCGGGGGGGCGCGTGGGGGGAGGGGGCGGACGCCAGGGCAGCGGCGCGCGGGAACCGCCCGCGGCGGTCAGCCGAGCCTGCGGGAGAGGCCCGAGCGCCGGGTCCCACAGGAAGGGGCGATTAGTGCGGCCACCACATGTACGGCCGTGCCCGACCCTGATCTCATCAAATCATGCTGCCACCATCTGCTGTGTTTAATTCCTCCGCAGTGTTTGTGTTTGCGGCCCCCTGCACAAAGGCGGCGCAGCGGCCCGCGCGGGGAGGGCGCGCTGGTTGGCTGGCGGAGCCCCGCCCAGAAGGCATCTGTTGCTTCTGGTCCTGCAGCATCTGCTACTATTTCTCACTTTCCCGCACGCCGTGGGGTACGGTTTCTCCCAAAGGTGGCCTTTCCATGCTCGCTGTCAATCCCGCCATTGTCTGCCCGCCGGTTCCCACGCTGCGGCCCGCGCTGTGCTGGCTGGCTGTCTGCACCCCCAGAGACTGTGCGGTTGGGTTCTGTCATTAACCCTTTGCCTGCGCGTCAGGGCATTCAATTACGCCCGGCAGGGGAAGCAGATTGAGAGGGAGGGACAGCCACTCCTAGGGAGCCAGCAAGTTTACGAGGATAATGATGACGGCGACCCCCGAGCTGTCAAAATAGCACTTAATTTCCGAGAAACAGACATGCTTTTCGACAGGGCAGCCTCCTGCCCTTGGCTTCTTTCTCAACTTAAGACGCTGCACCCGGACGGCTCGTTTCCTCCTGACCCCGGATGCGGCCATGGAGCCTGCGATGCTGCGTGTGAACACTGGCCTTGACATGCGGGGGGGGGGGGGGAGGGGGCGGCCGAGGCACTGAGTGTTCCCAGCCGGCACCTTCCCTTGACCTTCGGTCAGACCCCGAGCGTGGCAGGGGCTGTTGGAACTTCCTGGAAGCCACTTCTAACTGTGACTCCACCCTCAGTCCTCCAGCGGCAGCCCCTCCCCGGGGGCCTCGGGGTTCCACCTGACACCTCCCACCAGCCTCCCGCCTGTGCACCCCTGCGTGGGTGGGGGCTCTGGGCGCTGTCCCCTCTGCAGAACTCCAGGCAGCGGGAGAGACTGGCCGCTGCCCCGGCCCTGTGGGGGCTTTGTTTCGACTGCACGTCCCCAGGGCCACATGGTCACTGTGCGGACCATGTCGGAGTAACAGCTGCATTTGACAAAATAAGTACTGAGCGGAAGATTTTATTGAATTAAAGCATTTTTAAAGTTCCTAAGTAACACAATATTGAGTAACAGCTCAGTAAGTGGATATTCTGACTTTGAAAATAACCGGCAGTTTTTAAAGCCAAGGAGGACATCTACTGAGCACCTACTGTGCGCATGGCAGTACATGACAGGTGAAGGACGCCCCTGGAGGGGCCGGAGGGGACATCTGCCTTTGTTGTCGCAGGATGTGGGTGACCGAATCGACAACAGCCAGGACACGAGGCTGGACCTCACGAAGAGCATGTAAAGAGCTTTGAGGTGCTCGCACCTTCTCCGAGCGGCAGGGAGACGATGCGGCAGAGCGTCTGGGTCTCCCAACCTTCGGGAGCAGCTCAGCCCGTCCCGAGGCCCTGGCTGTGTGGCCCCGTGTCTCCACTCGGCCAGGCTCCGTGGGAGCCACCACCCCCTGTGCCGGGGGGCCCAGCGGGTGTGAGAGGAGGCTGTTTTCACGGTGGGTGTGTCTGCCCCTTCCCCAGGTGGGAGCGTGGGAAACCAAAGTTTACGAGTTTTGTTGTTTGCCTCACAAACTGACTTATGTGATTATCCATCACCGTGTTAATTACAACGTGTCCGATCCCAATTAGCATTTCATTGCCACATAAAACTCAAGATCAGGGCCCCGGCTCTCCAACGACTACGCAGCTGCTGGCCGGGAGGTTTCGGTCCCTGGGAAGGAGAGCCCTGCGTCCCCTCTGCAGTGCTCAGGGGGGCGAGAAAGAGCGTGGAAGGAAGGCCCTCAGGGCCGGGGCGGGCCAGCAGAACCGGCGCCGTGCAGGTGGGCGGCGTGGCCCCTGTGGGTGGTGCAAGACAGCTCACCTGCCCACTGGGCATCCCAGAACCTGCTGGAATCCAGGACGGCAAAGACCGAAGTTCCTCTCGGCCCTGACGCCGCCCTCACAGGGGCCTCCCCAGATCTCGGAGCCGGCCATGAGCGTGGTGTGCAGAAATCGGTGCTGTGGCCACGGCGTGGTCTCGACGGCACCAGGTCGCACATGCTCAGTGGCGCCTGTGCTCCTCCGGGAGACCCACACCTCCTTGTCCTGGGCGGGAGACGCCACGGAGGAGCTCGGTCTCAAGGACACACAGGCCATTTCAGCAGCGGGACTCCCTCTGCCCCAAGCGCTGAGCAGTGGCTGCAGTCCCTCCCCAATGCCCACCCATCCCTCAGTCCGTGAGGGGACACAGAGTCACAGCCACACAATGGTCCCTTGTAAGCCGTGACTCAGTCTGTGGTCTGAAGCAGAAATAGCGACAGATGAGGCCCCCGGAGGTGTTGGCTCGGCCTTGTGCCTGGGGCCCGGCACTCCAGGCACATGGACAGGTGGGCGCCGGGGGCCCCTGGCCCTCACCCTGCGCTGCCAGAGGCCTCTGAGCGCCCCACAGAGGCCAGGGCTCAGTCCCAGCAGCGGGGGTGGTGACACCTCAGCCCCGGCTCATGCAAACACTGCAGGGGGAGCACACACACTGCCCACCGGTGCGACCTCCACGCCACCCAGAAGCACCCTGGCACGTGTCCTGCAGGGTGTCCCCCACTTGTCCTGCGTGGGGGCAGCTTCTCCCGAGACCCCAGGACTCGGTGAGCATGTGGGCGCGTGTTGCCTCTGAGACACCCGTCCTCTGGGGAGAAAGGCGCGAGGTCTTAGCCCCGTGGCGACGTTTCCCTCCGCGCCTTGTTTTCCCCTGAGGAACCACCGGGACGGGTCTTTCGAGGTGGCTGCTCCTCTTGGCATATTCAGGACCCTCCCCGCGATGGGGCTGCCCGTGAGCCAGCAGCTCTGCCCGTCCTCCCGCCCACGTGGCCCCCAGGGAGGCGAGGGGGCCCGGTCCCCAGCGAGCGCTCCCACATCAGCCATGGGCCTCCCTGACCTGCAGGACTAGTCACCCAGGCCCGGCTGGGACTCCCCAAAGCCCTTCCAGTTTCCTTGAGGGGTGTTAGAACTTACCCAAAGAAAAATACGTTTTACTCATTTAACTTTTTAAAGTTCCTGTTGGGCACACTTCACCTTTCAAAGGTGGTTGGCAGCGGCCACCGCCGAGGCCCAGAGCCGAGGCCCAGAGCCGAGCCCACCCCCAGGCGCCCACTGGGCTCCTCCTCCCTCGCCACTCCCGCCAGCAGGCGCTTCCTCCCAGGTGAGGTCAGAAAGGTGGGGTCGCTTCACGTGCTTCAGAGCGGCCAGGCCGCACCGGCCCTGCAGAGCTGGGCTTGCCCTCGGGGCGACAAAGGCGGCTGGACAAACCATCTTTACGGGGACCTTCTCCGACCTGTGGGTCACCGTAACTCCGGCACCTTCGTCAGTGATCGGCTGCTCCGCCAGGTTAGCAGGTGCATCAGCACTTCCTGTGAAATCACCCTGGGCCCTAAACGGACTTGCCTGGAGCCTGGAGGTGCCGGCCCAGGTGCCCTGCAGGCCAGCGAGGAGTTCGAGCTGCAGCGAAAGACGAGTCAGACCAGCGGAGAGGAACAGGACGGCCGTCTGCCCGCCCATGGTCAAATCGGGACGGCACTCAGCGGAGCCCACGAGGCGGCTGAGGCCTCGGACTGACTTCCACAGTCCGGCCGGGCTCGTGCGCCGGACTCTGGGGGCGCTGAGTCCAGCTTCTCCAGGCAGCGAGGCCTTAGGTCAGCCCGGAGACCTCCAGGGGACGCTCTGCCCTCAGGTCAACCCTGAGGCCTGGCCTGTCGTCCTGGCTCAGACCCCAGGTGTTGAGACAGTGGTTGGAACGCCACAGGCGCCCTCCAGCCAGGTGTGACGCTGATGGAGCCACAGCAGCAGGTGAAAAAGGGCCCAGCCTGGCGGCAGGAAGAGACCCATCAGGATGCAAACGTTGTTCCCCAAGGCAGGTGAAGGAAGTCACAGGGAGCGCCACCCCTCCCTACAGCCTGTCCTCCTGAAGGCTAGGCAGGCACTGCCAAGGTCAAGGTCAAGGTCAAGCCCAGGTGCAGGGGCCTGGGGGCGCCATCAGGAACCAGAGGCTCAGGTTCTCAGCCCGACCCTCAGGGAGGCCTCTCTGCCCACACCGGGGTGAACATCCTGCCCGGCCTGCCCTTGTGAAACCCTCCCTGATTCTTAGGTGACGTTTCTGAGACACGCAAAGTGCAACTTCACCTCTCCGGTTGCTGCATCGAATTGTTACATAAGGGACCCACACAGCCTGGGGCCTCCCGCCGGCCCTGGGGACCCTGGGGGTCCAGCCGTGAGCCCAAGCTCGAGCCAGTCGGGGCCTCGGCGAAGGTCCTGAGAGCCGTGGGCATCAGACGCTCAGCTCCCCAGGAGGAGAGACCCCCGTGGGCCTGGCAGCCTCGGGACCGCCCAGTGCTCCGGGAAGGAAGTGCAGTTGTGAAGTTGCCAGGAAAGGCCTGCCCCGTGGGGGGTCAGGCAGCACGTGGGGCAGGACGGGGCACGTCCCCCAGTCGGGCCCTGTTCTGGTGAACAACAGAGGGCGTGAAGCCCGATCAGCCTGACACAGACACGAATTCAGTACTTTCATCTCTCAGTCTATCGGCACGTGTTTGGTGAGCATTGCACCTGGGCTGGCCACTGAGCCAGAGGCAGAGGGGACAGATGAAAAGACCCGAAGACCCTGGAGGCACCAGCTGGCTGGACAGGAGACAGACCCGCCACCCAGAACGGCTGTTCTCAGGCCCCATGGTGGTGGCCACACAGGGGGAGGCAAGTCCCGGGGGCGGGGCGGAGGGCTTCCTGGAGGAGGTGACTGGGGTGGGCCCTGCAGGAGGAGTGGAGCTCCCCGACGGAGTGTGCTGTGCCAAGGGCAGGCCAGGACGTCACAGAGGACAAAGTGGGAGGGGGTGGCGCCAGGGGCCGGCACAGGGGCAGGTGGGCGCGGATTCACCGGAGCCACTAAAACCGCAGGCGGAGCGGAGTGAAGCTGGCCGCCCGGCCGCCAGGCTGACTCTTCCTTGCACGTTTCCCTGGAAAAAAGCCAACGTGAAGCAGGACGGCTCTCGGGCAGAGCCGTGGGCTCCCCAGTGCCCGTGTGCAGACGACGAGCCTTCTAAATGTAAGGCAGTGTGCTCACGGAAGCACACACTTCTGAAACCACGTTCGTTTTCTCCACTTTCTCTCCGGCTTGTTCCACTGCACGCAGAGTAGCAAGACTGCATTTCTTTGAAAATATTTTATGTCAAGCTTTTTAGCTTTTTCCTGATTTGCCACAGCCTCCCCGATGGTCAGAAATGCTGTGGTTTGGCCAGACTCACCCTAAGTAGCACAGATGGTAGGTAGAAAATAGACAGGGGGAGGGCAAGAATAGTAGGGGAAATGGAGAAGCTAAAGAACTGTGACACATGGACATGAACTAAAGGGGGGAATGTGGGTGGGGGAGGGTGTGCAGGGTGGAGGGGAGTGAAGGGGGGTAATGGGACAACTGTAAAAGCATAATCAATAAAATGTATTTTTTTAAAAACCCGCCTTTCAGGCCCCATAGACGGGTGTGGGCACAGAGGGGTCACCTGACTCATCCAGGTGCCCAGACACCAGGCTCCTGCCCTGGACAGGGTCACACTCGGAGCCGATGACACCCCGACATTCAGGAAAGGCCGTGGGAACCAGCCCCCTTCTCCCGGGACCCACCGCCGTCCCAAGGACCCCAGCGGCCTGAGGGGCAGCTCTGGGAAATCTGCCCCCAGCCCCCTCCCCGAGCCCTGAGGGCATCTGCGGGAGCCAAGAGGGCGAGAGCCACTGCCCTTCGAGGGCATCGGGAGCGGTAACGTCTCAGCAGCGCCGTAAAGTGGCCCGTACCCCACAGCCGCGCATCGACACAGCGTGGCAGATGGCCTCCTTCGTGGGGCCCACCAGCGCGTGCTCACGCCTCACACCTGGCAGCATCGAAGTGGATGCTGCAGCTTCAGTGTAAAAATTGAGCTAAACAAGCCCCACCAAGGAATCCTCATCCCACTGGGAGGCCACGCCCACGGGCCACCTCCCACGACGTGGCCATGTGGTGCTGGCCACCTGCCAATTCCGCGCTTGCAGGAGCCTGGGTGGCTGTGAACTGGCCCGTCACCTGGGACCTCAGGGGCCAGCGAAGGCGCAGAGGGTCTTGGTGGGTTTGGTGGGTCTTGGTGGGCCGTGGCTCCTGCAGACCCTGGACGTCAGAGAAGCAGTCTCAGAGTTTCTGCACAGACCCCTCAGCGAGCGTCAAAGACATGGGACAAGCATGGGGTGTGGCGGGCGGACACCAGCCGAGAGGGCTGCCCGTCAGCCGAGGCACTTGGGTTCAAGAAGGAAATGGCCTCGGCTACGCCGTGCGCCCTGTCAAAGGCCTGCCAGGGCGGTGTGGCCATGACATCGGCACACAGACGGGTCTGCAGGGAGGGACGGGTCTGCAATACGGCACTGGGGGGCTCTGCGATCCGAGCCACAGCTCCAGTGAGTGCGAACAGTTTGGGCAGAATTGAGGTGGACTTCAGAGCCACCACAGAGAAGGAATCTCCCACCGTGAACCCTTCCTCCTTCCTACTCCGCCTGAGCCTCCGCCCACCGAGCTCTGGAACTCCCACCCCCCGGAGACCCCTGCTCCAATGGGGCGGAGACCCCCGCTCACCAGTGCTGCCTCAGGGCCTGGGCCCGGGACTCTGGGACTCGGGCCGCGGCCCCCGAGGACTGCTGTGTGTTGACAGTGTGGTGTCCCAGAGGGCAGGACAGCAGTGTGAGCTTGGTGTCCTCTCGTGTGAGCCTGCGTTTAGTAAAAGCTGAGTGAGCAACAGCTCTGGGCCTCTCGCCTCGGTCCCTGCCGCGGCGGAGTGTAGACGCAGCCAGGCAACCCACTGCCCCGCACCTCCGCACAGCCAGAGGTGCGCGCTGACCTGTAGGGAAGACTGTCCAGCCTGCGGAGGTCCTACTGAGGGGGCTCGCAGCACCCCTCCGGGGAAGGAGCAGCAGGCCTGCGGCTCTGGCCCCGGGGAGCTCTTCCCCTGCTCAGAACGTGGCCCCGGAACCAGGGTCCCCGCGGCTGAAGGTGGGGCGGTTGCTTCAGAGGCCCTGCTGTGACCCTGGCCCCAGGGTCCCACCAGCCGCAGGGGACCCTGCTGCCGAGGAGGGACAGCTGCCAGCACTTCAGGGTCCTGGGCAGGGCTGCCTCTCGACTTTCAGTTCTCTCTCTGTCTCTGTGTGTGTGTGTGCGTCTCTGTCCCTCTGTCCTCTTTCTTTCTGTCCCTCTGTGCGTCTCTGTGTCTGGCCCTCTGTCCCTAGCCCCTCAGGTTCTGGAGCAGGGAGACGTTGCAAGACCGAAACTGGAGTTGTTACCGCGGACCCGCCGCGTGTCCAGGCAGGTCCCTCCCCCTCGTGCCCCAGTTCTGTTTCTGTAAACCTCCCTTGTTTGTCGTGAGGACTGAGCACATTTGCATACTGAAAGTGCTCTGCGCAGTGAATGCAACATTCATGGTCATAATTACAGTTTACGTCTCTTTGAAAGCTGCTCTTTATGGACTAAGGTAAGAATTAAGTTCCCCAGAACTGAGAGCAGGGCTCCCTGTCCCCTCTGGAAGAGACGGGCCCCGAGTCTCCACGTCCCCAGCAGAGGCCGAGAATCCGCCCAGCACCACTGGCACCTCTGTCTCAGAGCTTCCCACTTATTTGCCAGAAGTGGCTTGTGGCCACAGCCAGGGCTCTCGGTTTGCAAAATGTCCCGTAACAGCAATCGACAGACTGTGGAAGGGGACCGTCCCTCCCTAGAAATAGATCAGCTGTTTCAGAGAGAAGAAACTTCTGAAGCTTGAACTAAGCCTGGGTCAGTGGCTGATGCCTAAAATATCTCACCTTGTGTTGCTATAAATCAGATCCCTCAGCCTTCCCCAAGCTGCGCCCGTCACTTCTGTCACCTGTCACCCTTGGCCACACCCACCCCAGCCCTCCCCTTCGCCCTGGGGGGTCGGTGTCAGGCTTCTGCCAGCCATCTCCTCTGGAAAGCGTCCCTGGAGCGCGGCCAGATTTAGCAAACAAAAATGTGGGACATCCAACCAGATTTGAGTTTAGGATAAACAAGGAATTTTTTATCATAACTTTGTGACACACGTACAGCAAAGAAATTATTTGTGGTTCGTCTGAAACTCAGGGCTAACTGAGCATCCTGTTTCTGTCCACTCTGCCCTGGAGGCCTCTGTAATTAGCATCTGGTCCGCCCAGTGGCGGCTGGGAGCGTGATGACGGCACAGCGGCCCGCGTCCCTAAGGCACGCACTCGCCCTCAGCAGACAACACTGCCCAGCTCACGCCGAGGAGGTGGGCCGTCCAAACTGGAGCGACACGGGCCAAAGCAGAAGCCCAGGAGCTGGACAGTCCCGAGGACGGAGCGAGACGTGGGGTCGCCGGAAATCGTTTAAACAGGCCCACTTTCCTTCATGGCAGCCAGTCAAGCAAAGGCCACACACCTTGCTCTTTCCAAGTTAGAGATGCTGTCTGCAGAAAGCAACAAGGCCACTCCCAGACGTGGTCAAGCCCCACCCCTCCACCCCACCCCCTACCCCGGTCCCCGTCCCTCCTGAGGCTCCTGGGTCGCAGGGTCCTGCAGCCATGCCGGGAGCCAGCGGAGTGCTGAGCCAGGAGCCCATTCCTCTGTGGGCCGCATGGCCCTGGCTGCCTGCCAGCTTCCCTCCGGAGCTCAGTGAGCGCACGCAGCCTGTCCTCGGGCTGTGCGGCCCCAGCACACACTGTCCAGCCCCCCAGGCCAGCACGAGTCGGCCTCGCCTCACGCCCAGCCGTGGAGCTGGGCGGCGGGCAGGGGCCGGGGCAGGGGCCAGGGCCGGGGTGAGGGAGGGCGTCCCAGGCTTCAGGACGCAGCTCAGACCCAGAGGACACCACGTGCCACCTGCAGCAGGATGCTATCGTCCTTCCTCCCCACCCAGCAGGAGGCCCTTCAGGAGGGGGAGGTGTGGGCAGGGGCCCCTCCCTGCTCCCGGGTGGCACGTGGTGCCCTCCGAGGCGCCTGGTGCCAGGTGCTGAGAACCAGGCGCTCGGGGCCGCGCTCCGTGAGCAGGCTCCCTCACCCGAGTGCAGGTGCCCTCACCGAGCAGGCGCCCTCACCGAGCAGGCGCCCTCACCCGAGTCCAGGTCGGCCAACCTCTGCTTCCACCGGCGAACCGAGCTCTGTGAGGCTGGGAGACTCGCTCAGAGTAACAACCACCAGATGGATTTCCCTGACTGACCGGTGTGCAGGAGGACCCGCTGTCCCTTTCACTTTCACTGCCCGTCTCTGGGGCACGGACAGGAAGCAGGTCATTTAGACACAGAGGCTGTCAGTTCCTGGGCACCCCACAGCCCCCCGGGAGCCACACCTGCGGTGGCTTCCACACGGGGGGCGCCCGAGCCCACTGCCTCACGTCGGGGCGGCTGCTCGTGTCCTGCCTCCTGCTCGGCCACGAGGGCGTTCGTGTCTGGGTCCGACTTCGTCTGCATCGTGGGCTCTCATCGGTGGACCCTCGAATCTCAAGTAGGATCCCGCCTGTGGAGCGGACCGAGGCCCACCCGAAGTCTGCGCCCTCGCAGGCTGCTCTGGGCCCCCCGGGGGAAGCAAGCCTGTGTCTAGCCAGTCACAGGCTGGCGGTGACAGGTAGCCTGGCCCTAGCTTGTCCCCAGCCCTGGACACGATGTGGTTCACACGCAGCGGGACAAGCACCCAGGTCGTGCCAAGGCCACTCGAGAGCCACGGGATTGCACACCCACCCCTCAGATAAACGGAGCAGAATGACGACATGGGTCACCTGCCTCACCACCTGAATTTGAGGAGGACTGACATGATATGTCTTTGAGACACTTGCAGTACATCGAAAGAAAGGCAAGAGTTCTGGCCCCCACGGCCCACCAGTCCAGGGCACGTGGGTTCCAAAGGTGAGAGCAGTCGGGAGCAGCAGCCCACCCGCCCCCACTGCGTCTCGGCCTTGCTCCCTCCTGTCTCTCCGTGTAAACAGGTGCCCACGCCCTTCACCCAGGGCCCTCGCTGCCGCCACCGTCTTCCTTAAACTCACCTGGGACGTCATAATAACGTTCTGGCAAACAGCAGACAGTGACACCAGCGTTTGTGGTGACTTCACCTGACACAAGGGAAGTCCGGCTCCGAGCCGTCGCGGCTCCTGCGCTGCTGGTGTCCCGGGCACGCTGGGCCCCAGCCGGCTCAGGCCCGTCGGGCCGCTTCGCCACGACAGGACAAAAATAAGACCTCGCCAACGTGAGACCGAACCAAAATAGAATGTCTTTTTTGGGTTCTTTGCTGCCACACAGAGACCTATCTTCAGAATCTGCTGAGACTCGTGCCCAGAGCTCCGCACACCCCCTCACAGAGCCCCTGGGGGTTTAGGAAGAACCAAACGCTGCCCAGCAGTCCCTGCCACACCGGCCAGCGTGTGAC
Organism: Trachops cirrhosus; assembly: GCA_028533065.1. Taxonomy (NCBI): domain Eukaryota; kingdom Metazoa; phylum Chordata; class Mammalia; order Chiroptera; family Phyllostomidae; genus Trachops; species Trachops cirrhosus. The sequence continues at coordinate 190,314,382 of CM052541.1, forward strand.
CGCGCCACCTTCCCGGGGCGGCTAGAAAGAGGCACGTCTCCCCCCACCTTCTACGTCCGTCTAGCGAGACTCGTGGTCACACTGACAGAGGCCGGTTAGCAGGAGAGAGTCTAATTTTAATGCATGTGCACAGGGAATTCACATGAGCATGAAAATTCCCAAGACAATGAGGCAGCACTGGGTGACATTTTGGACAATGGAGAAAGGGGGAGGGGCAGGGTCTTAAACTCCATGGGGCGAGAACAGCTGACTCACAGGGGACCGACTCAGAAAAACGCAGCACCAGGTACCTAGGAAACTGACCCCTGTCCCAGGCTGTCACCCCCCCCCGCCCCCCGCCCCCGTCAGCTGGATGGAGGCGGCTGGGGGAAGTCCCGAGGTCTCTTCCTGGGCGGGTCTTCCCTCTGAATCTCAGGCAGGAAAGGGGGGAGGGGTCAAAGTTTCTTTCTGCGTCTTTCGTTAATTACCAGTTTAAAACTGTTATCTGTCAGGACAGGCTCACTGGGATGAGGGGACACACCAGTGTCGGCCTGAGGAGGGGCCACTTCAGTAAATGCCACGAAGCGTGGCCCTGCCACACGAGCGCCACACCTGGCGGCACCGCCCACCCCGTCTGCAGCCACCTCGCTGCCCGGAAAGGCCTGGACCCACCGAGAGTCCAGCCCCTGGGAGGGCCCGTCTGCAGGTCCACGCGCCGACCGTGGGGGCTTAGGTCTGAACCCTGAAAACAGGTAAATTTAACTCGGTAGAGAGCACTTTTTTTCTGGCTGGAAGAAATGAAGCGACTGGGAATCAGAACTGTCTGTTTCTGCTGAGCACGTGACAGATGTCTGCTGCCCTTAAACTTCGCAGCGGCCCTGTAGACGGAGAACTGTCACCCTTCTTCAGGTGGTGAAACTGAGGCTCGGAGTTTGTAAAGAAACTCATGGAGGCAACGCCCCAGCTGAAGGTCCTGCTCAGATCACGGCCCCTCCGCCACCACTGGGCTCTCTGGTCTGGGTCCCTGTGGGTCCAGGCCGAGACCTAAGGGAGAAGAGGCACTTCGGCGCATGAGTATCACAAAGCCAAAGCGGCTCCTCGCTCCCCAGGCACCTTGCCCTGCTGTGCAAAGCTGGCCGCCGCCCAAAGGAAATGACCCATAATTCCATCCCATCTCGTCATTAGTGGCTTCCTCGGTGAGCCGCCGGGGAAGGACAGGAAAACCCGAGTGGAAAGCCGCTTCTTCGGCCCTGTGCCCTGCAGCCTTTGTGAGCAAGTAACCTGCTTCATAAAAATGCTGAAGGCATTTATTGTATTTTCTGATACACAGGTGTAGCTAAAAACCTTTTAATTACAGGAAAAAATACACAGAGAAAAAAATTAATCTTTGGGCCTCTTGTCTGAACCATGCGAAGCCCAAACTTGGCCAAGAGCCTCGGACCCCCTGCCAGGGAACAGCGGGGACTTCCAGCCAGACAAGCGCCCTGGGGTCCGCTGCCACATCATCTGGGAAGGAGTTTCACCCGAGGGGTCTGGGGTCCCCGAGCTGCACCCCCAACAAAACTCAGGGGGAGGGGCACAGGGTGCAGACCACCGGAGGAGGGGAGGTTGCCATGGGAACCTGCGCAGATCGGCTAAATTAAGGGTCTTTACTTTGGGCTGGAATTTTATCAAGCCAGGTTGGTGCACTGATCATCCCCACACTCGACGGCAGTTCTCGTTGGCAATTAAACGTGCCTTCGATCGGCAAAGTGGCCAAACCGATCAAAGTAAAAATGAGCACAGGCTCCGTGGGGAGAATACTAGAAAGGGTCTCTGATGATGAGAAGAGGGACCACACCCCTGCTTTTGCCATGTCCCCAGAGCCCGAGAGGGGTCACAGGACACACAGCAGCACGGAGGGGACCGCTCCTCGTGATGAGATCGGCCAAAATGGCACAAAACGCTCGGCGTTCCACTGACACAGGTAAAATAAAAGTTGTGACTCGTGAGAAAATCTGGTGGGGGACGTGGCCACAGTGTCATTAGAGCAGTGAGAACTTTCTAAGTAAATTAAATGCTGTATGAAGTATTAAGCAGCCTTTTAAAAAGAATTCTCGAAGACTGCAGCAACACAGAAATTGCTAATAATGTCATGTTGGTAAAAATAGCAGGATGTAAAACTGTTCGTAGACTTTGTAAACAGTCCACGTAGGACAAAGGGACGTGCGGAGGCACCGTGAGTACCAAGAACGTCTGTTTTCCAAACATTCTGTAACGTGGCTTTTCTAATTTAGAATTTAAAATTACTTTTTACAGCAAAGAAGGTTTGGGGTTTTCTCCCTCTTGGGAGAGTCCAGAGATGGCTCCGAGCCAAAACAGTGCCCGGGCTGGGGGTGGGGGGACCTCAGTGTGCGGACTCGGCACCATGCCGGCACCCAGTGGGAGCTCTGGGGGAGCCCCCAGCACAGCGCTGCTGGCAGGTGGGCTGCCCCCCCCCCACTTGTGGCTTCAGAGATGCCAGGAGCTTCTCTCCTGGTTGAGGACCAAAGACAATTAAGACTCTAAAAAAAACTTTACAACAGAAAATAAATGTTGCATAATACAAACATAACACCTAGCTAAAGCCTGTATGAACTGGATTCATTTTGACCTGCTTTATAGCGTGGGATTACCTTGTTGGAAAACTGCCCACTCCAGCAACCTGAATGACATTCGATGTATAATGAGAGCTGAATGTATCTTCTTCAATGTAACCATTTTTTCACATTTTGTTTCACTCCATGAAACAACAATTCTTTCATGGTGACAATTGTAAGCATAAAATATGCAAAAACTTTTCCTGTACTTTGTTTTCCAAAAACTTATTCACTGAGTCCACTTTCTTGAAGATAGATCCTGGCCTCTCCTACTGTCTCCCCTGTGTGGCTTTCAGAACTCGAAGACCCTCGTTTTACTGCCGAGGTCAAGTATGCATGAGTAACTCGTAAAAGGGACAGAGAGACGAAGCGGCGGCCGCTGTCATCACGTGCACCATCCCCACTGGGGGGGCCAGTCCTAACTGTCCAGGGCCACCCTGAGTCCCACAGAAACGGCCCCTGAACCCAGCAGGGTCCCAGGGAGCCCCAGGCTGAGCAGGGTGGGGACCCCACAAGCGGGGTCCGTCGTGTCAGCGGGAGACGGGAGCACGGAGCGGGGCGCTGCTCCTGCCCCAGGAACCCGGTTAATGGGGGCGGAGGACACGGAGGCAGCGCTCCCTGCCCAGGCACCCGCCGGACTCTCAGCTCGGCTCATCAATCCCTCAGACGCCCTAGGATGGGAGGAGTCCCCCAGTCTCAGGTTCAGCCAGAAAGGCAGCTCAGGATTCCACATGTGCTGTGTCCGCATCCAAAAAGTGGGAGCGATTCTCCTAAGCCAGCGATTCAGTCAACCTGAGGGGCTCATCTGTCAAGGGCAAGACATTCGGAGTCAAAACTACAAGGCACACGGCAATGCAAAAGGCTCAGGGACCCCACACTGAGCCCCACTCCCTGCGAATGCTACGGAGACACTTGCAGAGCCTCAGAGCTGTCACACTCAGCTTCTCGGCAGGGAGAATGTGGGTGGAATCCAGAACTTTCTCTTCCGCTGTGCACCGAGCACCCACATGCACACATGTTCAGTGGGACAGGAGCTATTGGGATGGGATGAGAGTCCTGCCAGGAAGAACTCACCCGTGTCTCAGCACAGAGGCCCCCCCACCCCGCCTCCACCCCACCCAGGCTGCCGCCTACCAGTTCCCACCCCCCCACCCCCGCCAGGAAGCCGTGTCTCCTCAGAGCTTGACGGCAACAGCACATCCCAGTGTCAGAAGCTGCGGCCTTAATGCTGGCAAACCTTCCTGGCCTGTGTGAAGACAGGCTGTGAACCTAGGGAAAATAAAACACCCAAGAAGGGGTCCTAGTGGCCCACTGGGCTCAAATGTGAAAAGGCAGAGCCTCGCGGCCATTTCTGTGAGGGGCCACTGCTGTGACCTGCACTCAAGGAGCAGCCGGCACTGAGCCACCCGCCTACGCTGTTCCTGCCGGTGGAACCCTTAGAGAGGAGTCCTTGGGATCCTGTGTCAGCCTATAGGACTGGGGCTTTCCCCATCCAATCAGAGCTGCACAGCTCCAACCAATTAGAGCCTATTCTGACCAATCAGGACAGTACCTTTGGACCAATTGAACTGAGGCTTTGAAGTCCTCATTTGCATGAAGTTGGACCAATCAGGGACCAGGGGCGGGGACTTCTGTGCCTATAAGACCGCTCCTGCCGGCTCCAGGAGCTACTTTCTAGCAAAGAAGGTCAAGTCTGTGCTGAAGCTGAGGCCCTGCAGCAGGGAGCTGAGTCCCTTCTGGTAGTGAGGGTCCTGGCTGTTGAGCTGACCCACCGCAGTGCTGTTTTCACAGCCGGTCTGTGTCGCTGTTGCGCTGCTTGCTCTGAATAGTCTCCTTCATCACACCCCACGTTGGTGGCTCTTGTTGAACTGGTGCCAGCGACCATGACTATCAGTTGACAAGGCTGAGCGCTCGCCTGGCACATGTGTGCCCGTTGTTTGCACCAGCAGTCACTGCTGACCTCCTAACACAGCCACGGGGCAGTTGCCTCAAGTGAGGACCAGCCCGAACACTCAGCAGCTGTGGAAGCTTCCATTCGTGTTCACGTGTCGTCTGTAACTGTGTGTTGGTACCCGCTAAAAGCAGGAACTACATGTTCAATGGACAGTTGTGAGACCTGATTTTGAACCCAGCCCAGTACTTAGCGTCCTTGGTCCTGTGCTCCTCTCAAAGGTACTCACTGCTGTGAGGCTCCAGGATCAGCTCTGTTCTCTGGACTAAACTATGGGGGAGAATTCAGGTTTTCTCCGTGATCTGACCCAAACCAGGTGACGACAGTTCCTTCACACACAGACCACAGAATGACCCTGACCTCGTCTGCGCTTAATCAGGACGTCTTAGGGGCCTCCGCAGTTTCAAAGGGAGGCGCTCACATCCACAGGCGGAGCCGGCACGGCCACGAGCGGGATGCAGAGGCACAGGGCGGAGGGACGCCCACCAGTCTGAGGGAGGGAGGCCTCCCGGTGAGGACATAACGTCCTCAACCTAAACCATAGCAGCAGCAGTGCTGCTGGTGTTTTCCTGAGCGATCTCCAGCTAACAGCAGCCCGGCTGTTGCCAGGGAATCCCCAGGTTCCAAAGGTGGAAAGTGTCGGGTTGGTTTTTAAAAAACGATACCCGCCCACTCCCAATCCCCCCCCTCCCACACCCGTTGAAACCAGGACTGTGGAACTTGGTTTGTGCAGAAATTTGTGTTTATTGAAGCGTTAATTGAAGTAACTGCTGACTCTTTTCCTGTCCTGTGCTGACACCAGGAAAGAACTTTTTTTCACACATTTCCATTCTGAGATTTCTATTATCTACGAGTTGGCTGTGTGTGATCCATGGAAAGAGGAGGAGGCGGCGTTCCCGCTAACCGGCGGTGGCGAGCTCGGCGCTCGCTGCTCCAAAGAGCCCACGGGCTGGCCTGCTCTTCACGCAGTCCTGCGCTCTGGACAGCCGAGGGCAGCCAACTGGTGCGTACAGGGATGGTCCTGGTGCGGACGGAGCCTGGAGAGAAACACGTGAACCGGGAACGTCGGGAACTTCGGAAACCAGTAGCTCTTGTCCTGGTTCCTCGTCTGCAGAATAAGAGGCTTGGATAGGGGGTCCCTCCGCCAGCGACCCCCGGTCCCTGTGATCTGCGTGTGCTGGTCCCTGAACATGAGGGCCTCCCTTCCGCCATGGAATGACCTCACCACCCCAGGCTGCAGCCCAGACGGCCCCAATGCTTACGAGGCCCAGGGCCAGCTGACACCTGGGGAGGAGGACTGCGCCTGACTCCTGGGAGTCTACACGTCGACCCCTCCACTACACAGCTCTGGAAAGTTCCAGTTGAAACCGCTGGAGTGTTAGGGCGACTGCTCAGCCACTGTTTGATCTGAGATAATGTGTGTCACTGCCTGGTTAGGTGGTTGCAACTTGGGTTACAGTTGCTTTGGTCAATATCATCACTTTCTGTTTTGTTTTTCAAAGAGGTCAAAGGTTGTGGGGGCTGGAGGCTGAAGGGGCTGCCAGGTGAAGAGACCAGGGATTCTGAGATGTGCTTACAAAACACCCCCCAGGGGAAAAAAAATGCTTCTGTCACAAAATATCAATGTGGACCAGATGTCACTGACTTTTTTTCTTTTTTCTTTTTTTTTGCATGTGTCCCTTAACAGCTGGCAAGAATATCAGCTCAAATTATTCACCACAACACACTTTCTGTTTGTCTCCAGATAAAGGGATTTAAAATCCTATTCCTCAGCGAGCAGGGGTGGTAAAAACTGTGGAATGGATTTTTCTAGACAGAGAAAGGTAACTCTCCTTCTTGCTCACTGTCTCAACAGGGTACTGAGGCAGGGGGCGAGCTCCAAGATTCAGCAGCAGCTCTGGCGTCCCGCCTGGGTCCTGGTCACTGCCCTGGGCCAGCGCGCTTGTGGGCAGGTCCCCACAGACCTCAACTTGTCTGTCTGGGAAACAGGACTCTTGCCACCATTCCCTCAGTCTTGTTTCCATGGGTACCCCACCCATCCCACTGTCCCTGCTGTGTCCGCAAGTACTTGGCGTCTCCTCCAGGATGTCCCACCCCAAACCCACGTGCATGGACCGTTTCGGGTCTGCTTGTTGATGACTTCGCCACCCCTTGCCTTTCAGAAGTGCTGCTCGATGCTTTGTTCAGATTCCCTGAGCACTGTAGACAGGTAGGGAATGCTCATGGAAGAAAAACTTATAATAGTTATGCTTTCAAAAGTGACTTGATCAGTAGTAATGAAAATATCTATAGTAGGTTGGGTGGTGTCCCTCTAAATCCAGAACCTCAGAAAGTAGTAACCTGATTTGGAAATAGGGTCTTCGTGGATAATCAGGAATAGAGATAAGGTACTGGAGTGGATGGGTCCTAAACCAATGACTAGTATCCTTTTCAACAGTAAGGGACACACAGGAGGACATGGAGACAAAGGCGGTGATGCAGCCACAGGCCGAAGACCACCGAGGACAGTCGCTGCCTCCAGCAGCCAGGACAGAGGCAGGCACAGGACGCCCCTCGGAGCCTGCAGGAGGGACCCGCCCTGCCCACACCTTGGTATCAGACTTCCAGCCTATAGAACCATGAGAGAGTAAACTCCTGTTGTCAAAACCCACCCAGTGTGAGGTCGTTGGTTACGGCAGTCCTGGGAAAGTAGCAAGGCATGTGACGAACATAGAAAGTTCTAGTTAGCTCCAAGAAAGCGATCACACCCGAAGTAAGAGCCTGCAAAACCACGGTCCATGGGAACCTGGGCACCCCCAGTTTGGTGGCTGGAAGGCTTGCTCCCAGCTGCAGCGGCGACCTCGCCGCCTCCCACAGGCCTGGGGAGGAGCTGGGGTGAGCAGCCCCACAGCCTCAGCCGCACCCTCTCTGCACACACGCCCCACCCCAGGAAAGCTGCGCTTGTGCCCAGGCCTCAGGGGCGACCTCGCTTGCCTGTGGCTCAGGGAGGTGCAGGCACGCGACTACCTCGTGCCCCAAAATGAGGTGTCCTCAAAACAGCCCAGGAGCCTGAAGCTCCAGCTGCTGGAGAATTTCCCATTTCCCTGTGAGTTCATAGGCAGCAAATAAAAAAAGGGGGGGCAAAACACCAGCCTCTCATCTCCTGCACCCAGAAGCCTGGAGATTCTACTCAAAGTCAGAGTTGGCTGGCACCTACTGTCTGTAGGATGCGGAGACCGACCGACCCACAGGCTTGCTCTGAACAGGCAGCTGACAGAACCCACTGCGGTGAGGTGACGGGGGAGGGCGCCCAGGCCAGCGCCGTATGCCAGTGGGGGGAGCGTGCTCCTGGCTCTGAAGCCCGAAGGCGTCTCGCCTCACAGCACGGAACAGGCGTCCCTCCCACAGGTCCGAACACACCATGAACAGGGAGTGCCTGGCAAACGCCTCCGCGCAGGCCCAGCCTGTGCCAGCAAGGGTGCCTGCATCCAGCCGTGTGCCAGCAACTAAAGAGACAGCTTAAGGGACTTAACTTAACCACACTTTTCAGGACGTGCAGGGAAGGAGCGAAAGTCAAGTAGAAATGCTTAGCGTTTGTGCAGCTCGAAGTCGAAGTGCGGTTGTGGGTGCGGGCACGCCAGTTGGGCAAACACCGTGACCCTACGTTATCTCTCCTGCCCAGGGAACCCATTTCACATCTGTCTCATGACCATAAAAGCTCGACCCGGAGCCCAGAATCCTGTTTGCTCTGCCCGCCGAGCGCGGGCCCAGCTCAAAGAAACACTGTCATGTCGGAGCGCAGCCCCTCGGGGAGGCCGCCTGCCCCCTGCCCACGAGTTACACCGCCTCCGGTGACGTTTGGCCTTGGTCCCTCAAGCAGTCAGCACTGCACCTGAAAAGGACCCCAGGGAGAACCGGAGGCTGTTTGAAAGCAGCCGTGGGGGTCAGTGACTCGGGCTTTGTCCCTCCAGCCCGGCACCTCAGAGGCTCCGCTGCAGGTGGCAGGCTCAGTACCTGTGAGGGTGCTGAGACCGTGGCCGCCATAGGAAAAAGCAAGGGGGGGGGTGAATATTTCAGAGCAAAAGGCTCTGGAAGCCCTGGGTTCCTCCCAGAAAACACCCTGAAAGGGCAGCCGTGAATCAGGAGCAGCTGCTCCGCACCTGTTCCCCATTCCCACCGCCGAGGTTCTCGCGGTGCTGCGGCCAGAACCGAGGGCTGTCCCCGCAGGGATTCCCGGGGTTCTGGGCGACACAGGTGACGGCGCCCAACTGTCGGCTGAAACAATGGGCCTGTGAGGGGTGTGGCACACCGAGCCAGGGCTCCCTCTCTGCCAGGAGACGGGGAGCACAGCCAGCCCCCCAGTAAAACACAGGAGACGGGGAGCACAGCCAGCCCCCCAGTAAAACACAGGAGACGGGGAGCACAGCCAGCCCCCTCCTGGCAGCCACCCTGTTGCGCTCCTGTCTTGCTTCCCCACCCGGGACTCTGCCCCCCAGCCCCCCAGGGCGACGCTCCTGCCAGGACGAAGGTGCTAGCTGCCACTTTTCAGTCTCAGACTAGTCTTAGTGAGCCTGGGGGCACAGGGACAGGCCCCCCGGGTCCAGCTCAGGGGCACACAGGGGTCAGGGCCGCACCCGGCGCTCTCACTGCCCACCACCCTCCCTCCCAGGCATGGCCGCCTCTGGCTGCTCTAACAAATGGCCTCAAGCTTGGTGGCTCAAAACAACTTTCTCATCTTACAGTGTGAAGGGCAGAAGTCAGACACAGTCTCCCTGGTCAAGGCCCGGCTGTCCACAGGGCGGGAGGCTCCAGCGAGAACCCACGTCCTGCCTCTCCACTTCTCCCGCACCCTGTCCTGGTGCCTGACCTCCTGCCTCTGTCTCCACAGCCAGTCCAGCCCCTCCCACAGCTCCCCCTCGCTCCTCGCCCGTCCTCACCTGTCCTGGCTGACATTCCGCCAGGTGGGCCACCACTCTCCTAGGACAGCGTCCCATCCTGACGACCTTAACTCGACCCATCTCTGAAACCCTGCTGGCACTTCATGGCACAGCCTCAGGCCCAGGGCCAGGGGAGGACACGGCTTCGGGGCCCCTGCTGTCCAGTGCACCACTGGTCCCCACTGCTGACCTGGCTCCCGTCTCTTTGAGGACTCGGGGACAGAGAGGACTCCAGTAATCGGGCCCTTGCATGCACACACTGCCAACCGTCGGCTCCAGAGAACTGCTAAGCACCCAGCACTGCTCAGGCCCTGGGGCTGCCGGCCACAGCCCTGAGTGGCCCCAGAGAGGACGGCCAGTGGCACAGAGGCTGAAGTGCAGCCACAGAGAATGGGCGTCCTGGGGGACCCGCCGTCTTCTCCCCCATTCATCCAGAAGCAAACCTGCAGGACGGAGACCGCGGGGGGGACACCCACTGCCCGCACTCCGTCCGGTGGCCCGGCCATCTGGGACGCTCACGAACACAGACCATGCAGGTCCAGACACGACCCACGTGCTCGCTTGGAATTTAGGCCAAAGCGAGAAAGTGGAAGCCGGAGAAAACCCATTTGCTCGGACTCACAAATCTCTGGAGGCAGGCAGACTCCCCGCGGAAAAGACGAGCGGTCGGGGCCCAGACCCGGGCCCTGCACGGGGGCGGCGTGGCCGGTCACAGCCAGGCTGCCCTCTGAGGCCTGGCCTCTCCCCGCGTGAGTGCTGGGGCCCAGGGCAGGGGACTGATGTCTGTGTGCCTCAGTTTCCCAACCTGTCAAGTCCTCGACCCATGCCGGGTGTCAGCGAGCTCTGGGCCAGGATGTGAACCTCGTGGGTGAACTCTGAGTCACTTCCAGGGCGCCTGGTCCCAGGGCGCAAGGTGCTCGGGTGCTGGAGGCGAGACCTGGCCGAGAAGACTCTCCCGAATGTGCTCAGCACACCTGGCTGATGGGCGCACAGAGGGCGGGTGAGGGAACCCCCGGCGCTGATGGTCCCAGGTGACCTCAGGGGACCAGAGGCGTCGGCCCAGCGGTCCCTTGTGCCCCGCACCTTCGTGCTGTTTCCCTCACTCTGCTTCCCCGGTCGCCTGTGGTCGGGACCCACTGGAGGAGGCCCCCGAGAGCTCTGCAGGGAGCTCCGGCCTGGGAGCAAGGCCCCGGGGATGTTACAACACCACGTGGCCGCCCCGTGAGGGCACCAGGAAGACTCCAGAGGGCGGGCAAGCGGGTGGGTGGGAGCCGCACGCAGACCTGCTTCACGCCAGCCTCAGTTTCCCTGCTGACAGAATGTGTCTTCCCCCTAGAACCCGCGATTCTCACAAGCACGGAGGCCGTGCATCTGTGGCAGCACGAGGGGCCGTGAAAAGGTGTGGAAAAGGGGCCCTGCGGGTGGGGGAACCTCGGCGCTCCCTGCAGGGTGGGCGGGCAGCGCGACCTTGGGCTCGGCCTGAGAGCAAGTGCAAAGGGGCCGCGTGCGGTGAGACCCCCGTGCAGAGCAGGCTCCCGCAAACGGGGTGCGGCGTGAGCTCTCCCCCGAGGAGAGCAGAGTGTGGCTGCATCTCACAGGCAGGGACCAGGCCTCTCGGACACCTGGGCACAGCGGGGCCGCCACCGGGCTCCGGAAGGACAGAGAGAAGCCCGCCTCTGCAGCAGCGGCGGGGCTGACTCCTGCCTCACGCCGACCCAGTCACGGTGGAAGCAAGCCAGCTGTCCCCGAGGTTCTGGGCCGGCTTCCCTCTGCCCGAGGACACCTGTCCGCCTGCACCTGGCGGGCCCCGCAGTTTTCGGTTCCTCTGTCCTGAATCCTCTGTTTCTGGCATGATGCTGCCTTCACTTACTTGGGCTGTCGACCTCACAACATCAAAGGTGGTTTCTACAACAGGTCGACTTAACCAGTGCGATCTGATCCCGTGAGCCGTAATATTGATTTAGGTTCTGAACTACTTTAAAACATTTCCGATCCATTGGCTCATCGCTCTAGCTGTCTCACCTCGGTCAGGTGGAAATGGCTTGAGAGCAGGCGTTCAGTTTGGGGTGAGGCTCCACGGACTAGCCCCCAACTCAAGCCAGCCTCTGGCGATGGTGGCCAGGGCTCCTCACCCAGAAGCAAGCTGCACACCCCTGGTCTCCTGGGCACCCACACCCGCCTCAACCGGCTCGTCCAACTCCACAGAGCTTCGGGTCCTGGTGGCCGAACCCTCCCGGCACTGTCACTGGGGCCGCAGTGAGGACAGCAGAGCAGCGTCACCTCCCCTGCTGGGAAAGGACTGCCATCCGTAGAAGGAGGGACCTGGAGGCAGGGGGCACAGGGCTCCACCTCCAGCTGAATTAAGGTGAACACAAACATTCTTTCAGGCAGGCGGTCTTTCTAAACAGGCACCATTTATGCCTCGAAAACGCTTTCTCCAAGTCACACCGGTGTGAAGAGCCAGGAGCAGGCCAGGCAGCATGGGGCAGCATTGAAAGGAGAAAAATTAGAGAATTCTTACCTAGAACTGCCCGCTGGTTTGAGCTGAAGTCAATGACCCTGTATTTTTGCCCAGAGCCTGTGTTTCTGGGATGAGGAAGATGGCAGAGCAGGTAAGGGGGACTCGACCCTTTGCATCCGTAATCGTGAGAATCTCACCTATTCCACCAAGAAAGGCCACCCTGGCTGCTGCCCTGACACCCTTCCCTCACCAACCAGCCACACCAGGGCCCTGTCCCAGAGGCCAGCGTGGCGCCAGGGACGGCAGCACAGCAGGGGGCAGCTGCCTCCTGGACCGCTCCTCAAAGGCCTTCAGGAAAGGCCGCTCCTCGGCAGCTCTGACCTTGCTCTCCCAAAGGGGCCAGAACCCGTCTGTCCACCGAGCCCTGACCTCCAGCAGAAGCCCTGCACACGGGGCAGGAGCACCGGGAAACCCACAGAGCCAGGGCACCCACAGGGCGCGTCTCCCTGAGCCCAGCGGACTCAGCCTTCAGGATAAAGGATTCTGTTGCTGACCTGCCCTCCCCACCCCGCTGCCCTGCACCGAGCAGTCCTCGCCAGATTGCTAAGCCCGGCAAAAGAGCGGGCCCGACGCACGTGAGGGCAGAGGTCAGGCGGGGAACACAGCCAGAAGGCTCCGAGGGCCTGGGCGGCCACCCGGCCAGGGTGACGGGACTGTGCGAGGGTCCCCCGGTGCCCTGGAGACGGGGAGTGTCCGTCTTACTGTGGGGTCGGCGCCATGATTGTCCACGACCTCCACGCTCACCCAGCTGCCCCTCCCGGGTGTGGCCCTCCCCTCCGCACATGGCACTGCAGACAGAGGCGTGTAAACGTGAAGACAGAGGCACGCCTGTCTGAGCAGAAAGCCCAGCGCAGTGCAGGCGGCGGCTGTGAACACACCTGCGGGGACGCCAGCCCTTCGGGAGGAAGTGTCCTGGGCCAGGGCCTGGCTGGACCCGGCGCCGGGCTGGTCCCGTGGAAGAGCCGTGACCACGTTGGCGGGGTCCTCAGCTGCCTCGGCCACAGGAGGCCAGCGTGTGCCATCGGTGAGGGGACGTCCACCGACGGGTCAGAGCACCGAGACCCCTGCTGGAGACAGAGCCCGCGGGACCGAAGTCCACGCCTCCCGCCCAGGGCGGTGAGAGCAGCCAGACGGCCTCACAGCTCAGGCCCCGCTTTCTAGGTTTCTCTAAAACGGAAATATTCCTTAACTGGTGCAAGTGAGTGTCGTTCAACTGGGTTTAGGGGGAAAACACTCATACTGTGTGTGAACTCGTGTCATCCTTAGAAAGATGACCGCCGAGTCCCTTCCAAACGACCAGCGCCGGGCACCCTCCCAGTGTTCCTGGCGCCCACACCCGCCGTGCGGGGCGTTCCGTCCACAGAGGCGCAGTCCGCGCCGCCGCC
>CM052541.1:190328251-190369405 GCA_028533065.1 Trachops cirrhosus
CGCCGCCGCCCTTCTCAAGTCCATCGAAACGCGGGTCTTCGCCTTGACCTTCTGCAGGCACTCGGCTGCTCTGCAGAAAAACCGTTTAGGCTCCTTGTAGCTTTTGCAGAAAATTCACAAGCTGAGGAAACACTACCCGCTGTGTCTCGGGGGGGGGGGGGCGGCGGTGTGGGGACGCCAGGCAGGCGCGTGCTCTCTGCGCACTCTGTGCGGCCACCGTTCGTTCGCCGGAGCGAGGGCGGAGCGCTCAGAAGACTCCGACGTGCGGCTGTCCTCGCCAGCGGGAGCCTCTCACGAACGGTGCCCTTGCTCACTTTCACACACTCCTGTGTGTGTGTGTGCGCGCGTGCGTGTGCGCACACACTCGTGTACATTAAGACCCCCTCCAGCTCGGGCACAAAGCTGGGACTGGGTGCAGCGAGGACAAGCTGGCTGGCTCCGCCCTCTGGACGGCTGCCGTCTCCGGGGGGACACAAGCTACTCTGGCCACAAGGCCATCGGCACGCAGGGCAGGGACCCCGGTCCCGGAGGCCCAGCGGGGGCTCCCCTGACGGCCGCATTTCTGAGGAGCTCGCAGATGACAGAGCATCCAGCAGATGGAAAGTCACGTGGGAAGTCTCAGAACTGGGAGGGAGACCACGTGCCAGCGGCCGTGTGGCCGCAGCTGGTGGCTGAAGAGACAGTGGAGCCGAGAGATGGTCAGGAGCCAGATCACGCAGAGGCCCGACAGACCCAGCTAAGCATTTTGAACTTTACGCTGAAGGTGGCCAGAAGCTGTTAGCTGATCGGATGAGGGGTGGCTCCCTTGGGCTTGTGCTTTGGAAGGCCTTGCTGGCAGCACGGACAACGGGAGCCTGGCGACGCTGTTCCTGAGAGGCCACTGCGATCCTCCCTTGATGGGCTCGGTGCAGCCCACGGTCACCGACCAGGTGCCTGGCCAGCACAGGCAGACCCTGGATCTGAGCCACGCTGCTCCTCAGCCCATCGGATTTGTTGGGTTTGGGTCTCCCCAGATTTCTGATCTGCGTCTGCACACGAGAGGACGGAAAACCTCCCCAAATCGCTGTTTCAGACACCACCCCACAAACACGTGTCTGTCTGTGCGTCTGTCCGGGGTGTGATTCTCTTGATGCTTTTGCCGGTGGCAGGTGTCATACACACACATCAGAGGGGAGAGGGATGGCTTTAACTCCGCCAAACGGGGAGCTCCCTGCTTCGCCAGCCGTCAGCAGTGGCCCGCCCGCCACCAAACCCCATCGAGGGTTATTCCGAAGCAACCCCCAGACGTGGTGTGGTCTCAGAAATATTCTCTAAAAGCTGAGGAGTCCTTTTTCTGAAACTGGACAGTAATAAGCTCTCACGTCTAAGAACTTTGCATACTTCCACGCCACTGGGATTTACATCAGCGCTCACATTCCCCCACTGGCTCAAAGAAACTTCTTCGCTCGTGTCCCACTGCCAAGTCTCCCCCGATCAACGTGCCCCGTGCCCTCCCTTTTCCTCGCCCCCGGTTCCCGGGGTTCAGCTGAAGGGTCCCAGTGACATCCTGACCGGGGCCATCGTCCCCCCTATGTCTGTAAGCTAGTAACTAGATCGACACATCTGGTCAGAGTCAAGTTCAGCTTCCTTTGCTGGAAGGGGCTTGGCCAGCAGCGCGAGCGCGGGGATTCCCAGCTGCTGGCGTGGGCCCGGCTCTGCCCGAGCAGGCCGGTCACTTGCTGGCCCGGGAAAGACAGACCTTGCTCCCTGGTTTTCGGGAGCCGTGGGAGGAGGAAGTGGAGGTGACCTGTCAGGACTTCAAGGTTCTTTCTCTTTCACGGAATGAACTGGACAAGAATTCCTGCATCTTCCGTGGTCTTGAAACTCGATGAGCCATTTAATGTGTGACCCAAGTCGGGTCACGTCTGAGAGTGAAGGGAGCGACTCACAACTGCTCCAGGTTAACGAGTATAAATGGGCACGAGCACGCCCGACCCTTCGCCAGGTCCCTTGGACTGAGAGGCACAGCAGCGACGTTACTCCGCAGCATTCTGGAATGTGCTGTCACTCCGAGTCAGTGGGGGCGGGCCAGGGGTGGAGGGGGCTCAGGAGCCCTGCCACTGCCTTCTTCCTTCCTGTGGCTGCTTCGCTCCCCCGGAGGCCTGGCCTTCAGGAGCTCATTCAAAGTCACAGCCGAGGTGGCCAGAGGGGTCAGGACAGGCGGGCCTGTGTTTCAGGCATAGAAGCTCCAGCAGGCTTGTGGCCCCTGAGGCTGATGGGACGTGGGTCTGTCGGTGTCAGTCTGTGTCCATCATTCACACACGTGAGAGTGGGCGTGTGCCCTGGCTAATACACACACAACCTGCTTCTCCTCCCCAGGAAGTCTCCAGAATTGCTGACTGTACGGTTGGTCGGGACCAAGTGCCATGACCTCCCGCAGGTGTGCCCCTCCCACCCCGGGAAGGAACCTGTCCCGGGAGCCGACGCCCACACCGGGGTGAGGCCTCGTTCCCCGTGGCGGGGTGGCTGCCAGGCAGTGAGCAACCTGGGCTCTGGTGCCACTTACAGACCCTGAGCCGCCAACTCCACTCTCTGAGCCCGTGTCCTGCGCTGTGACGAGGGAGGGACACGCTCCCAGCACTAGCAGGGCGAATGAGAGGACCACGGGGGTGGCTCCCGTGGGCCTGGAGTGTGGGCGTCTGTCTGACCCCAGCTGCCGTGGAAGTGGGGGCGACGCTTCTGCGTTGACTGCACACGAACCCACAGAGCAGCCGCTGCCTCAGTGTTGTTACCTGTGGCGGCGATGGGAAAACTGCTGGCGGACACTCCGTCCAAACGAGGCTTCTCTGTTCCAGCCTTAAAACCAGGCCGGCTCGGCGGTGGGGGGACCGCGGGCCGCTGAGCTGCCCGCTGTGCCCAGGGGCCGCTCCGGAAGCCGCCCGAGAGGGACCGTCCGCGAGGGACCGTCGGAAGGCTGCCTGACACGCTCGGGGGCCAGGAAGGTCGCTTTCCATGGATCCAGCGGAACCAGGCAGAGACGCGCACGGGAGGAAGTCAGGGGCTGTGTCCTGTCTGTCCTCTGCCCCCTCCACCCTGGGGAGCGGGTGCTCAGGAGCAAGGCAGCACACCTCCGGCTGTCATTCATAATATTTATTTTGGAAAAATATTTTAAAAAGGAATTTCTTCATTAACAAAACAGTAAAAAACTCAAATAACATTTGCACAATATTCCATAAATACATTTATATACAAAAAAATATAGTCACATAGACCCGAAGTGCCTTTGTACATATTTACCAAAAATTTAAATTATAAAAAATGAACATCGCAAAATACTCAAGCTTTACAGATATCATGAAAAATATTTTTACAAGTCCAAAAAATAACACACATCTTTTTCCACCTAGAAAAAAACGCATTTTAGTATCAAAAAGGACGATAAAGGCAGTGTTTGTGATTCTAATTCAAGACAGACTGGCTCGTAAGAATCCAAAGCATGCACTTCAGGCAGTGCCTGCGTCTCATGCCGCGACTCAGCCCATCCCCTTAAATATATATCTTTAAAAGCAACTGTCCATAGTGCAATGTTGACGCCGCAAAGAGGCGGAGTGCAGTGGGCGTCCGGGGACAGCCCGAGCCGCAGCCCGCGCGCAGCGCCGCCGGCTGGCCTCCGGGACCCGCGTCCGGCGGCCGGCCGGCCGTGGAGGTCTCTTTTCCCCTCGCAGCAGCATCCGTTGGGGCACAGATCCTTGGAATTCTGTTCGGTTTAAGAGGAACGGGGACTTTGCCAGGTCCCCGCGCTTTCACACCTGGAGGGGCCAACAGGACAGAACGGGAAGTCAGCGGGACGGCAAGGCCGTGCCCCGCGACCAGCGCCCAGGGGGCCGCGCCCGCGCCCACCTCGGTGGCGATGACGCACTCGTCCTTCTCCGATATGACGTACACCGACTGGTACTTCGTGTCTTTCGAGGTGGAGTACGCCGAGTCCCGCCTTTTGCGTTCGGAAGACGAGTCTCCGCTGAGAGGCAGCGAAAGCAGAACCACAGTGAGCATGCGCAGACGTTAAAGCCGGCGCCCGGGGCTCGGAGAACGCAGTCCCGCCCCCCGGGCCCGGCTCGGAGCGCCCTGAGCTCCGGGGCGCCCTCCCCAGCTGCCCCTCCTGCCCAGCCCGGCCCCCACACCCCGAGTATCAGGGCGCCCTCCCCAGCTGGCTTCCCCCGGGCTCCCTCCTAGCCACAGCACGCACCCCCTGAGTGTCGAGGCGCCCTTCTCCCCTGCAGAGCCCTGCGGCTGGCACTTGGTGTCGTGCTGGCTGTGGGGGTCCCTGGCGGCAGCGTCGTCGCCCTGGAGCTCCTGCACCAGGTTGGCGTCCACGCCGGGATAGCGGGCCTTGAGGCCGTTCTTGCCGTTCTTGTCGGCACCACGGTCCCCGTGGAAGTCCACCTTCTTATTGGTGTTCTTGATCTGCGTGGCCCCGATGACGCTGACGGAGATGTCCTTCTCGCGCTGGCAGTTGGCCAGGTTGTTCATGGTCTCCGTCTCCCCGCGGCAGGGGTCGGCGGGGGGCCGGCCCTTCTGCAGCCTCAGCCGCACGCAGACCACCCCCGCGGCGCAGCCCAGCAGCAGCACGAGGACGAGGACCACGCCCGCACAGACAGCCACCCAGGGGAACGGCCCCGGCTGGCCCTCCATGTACTTCTCGGAAAA
The DNA here is from genome assembly GCA_028533065.1 of Trachops cirrhosus. Taxonomy (NCBI): domain Eukaryota; kingdom Metazoa; phylum Chordata; class Mammalia; order Chiroptera; family Phyllostomidae; genus Trachops; species Trachops cirrhosus. Next base: position 190,332,938 of record CM052541.1, read on the forward strand.
GTTCAGCAGGGGCACGCGGGGCGGCTCGGGCAGCAGGAACTGGCAGTTGGGGCCCCCGTAGCCCCGGGCGCACTCGCACAGGTAGCGGCGGGCCCTCTCGTGGCAGGTGGCCCCGTTGTGGCAGGGCGCGTGCTCGCACCTGCTGACCGGGGCGCTGCAGTTCCTGCCGGTGTACCCGGGGGGGCAGGTGCAGGAGAAGGCGTCCACGCCGTCCCGGCAGGTGCCCCCGTTGGCGCACGGGGAGGAGGCGCAGTCGTCCACGTTGTCCTCGCAGCGCCGCCCGGAGAAGCCGGCCCGGCAGCGGCACAGGTAGGCGTCGCCCAGGTCCACACACTGCGCACCTGGAACACGGGACAGCAGCAGTCACTCGTCACCCAGCAAAGTCCCGAAGCCTTTGCTGTGTGTCCCCCACCGCGCTGCCCATGAGAGAGACACGGACGGCCCAGACAGCCTGCGGCCGGAAGGACATCCCCGCTCGGGGTGGTGCACCCCACCGCCTCCCGCTCACGCGGGGCGCCCGGCCTGGGTCCACGCGTGGCCACGGCCCCACTCCGTCCCTGAGCAGCTACACCTCCCTGGGCGGGTGCACAGTGCCCCGCCACCACACCATGTCCTCACAACCCCCCATGGACAAGCCCAGTTCAGAGGGCCCGAGAGAAGGGCAGGGGTGAGACAGGGAAAGAAGGGGGCCTGTGCCTACGGAGCCCACCTGCTGAGCCCCCAGCTAGCTGCCTCGCTAAAAACGAGGCAGCCACAGACCCTGTTCTGCACGGAGAGTGAGGCTGAAATGACCCTCCTCCCGCGGAAGCTCCCCTTGATCGCCCTGTCTACTGGTGAAGCTCCAGAAGCTTCCAGAAGATCGGCGGGTCTGGGGCCCTCCGGTGCCCTCTGCGAGTTTGTTCAGGGCGTCCTCCCACACATCCACTCACAGACAGGCAGGACTGCCGTCAGGCTGGACGGCGGCTGGAGCACCACCGTCGGGCACTGGTGGGCTGTGTGACCCGGAGCAAACCTGCAGGCCCCCCGCCACTGGCGTTCCCCGTAGAGCCTGAGCCAAACGCACGGCCTGCCCTTCTCGCTCCCTGGACACTCCCAGACTCAAGGCCAAAATCCCCACAAAGCGTTTCTGCGTTCAGGTGAAGGGCTCCATAAACTCCAGGCAGCTGGCAAAGCCCCAGACCTGGGCCGAGATTACACTCGTGTTCCTGACGCGTCGTCGGCCAGGACGTGCGTCACAGCCTCCGCGGGGCTGCCTCTTACCGTTAGAACAAGGCGAGGAACTGCAGGCGTCCATCTTCTTCTCGCAGTTGAAGCCGGAGAAGCCCGCGGGGCAGCGGCAGGTATAGCCCCCCTCGGGGTTGTCGGAGCAGCGGCCTCCGTTGAAGCACGGGCCGTCCGCACACGCCATGGCGCTCAGCTCGCACACCCTGCCGTAGAAGCCGGGCGGGCAGGTGCAGGAGTAGCTGTTCTCCAGGTCCTGCGTGAAGGGGAGGATGAGACGGCGTCCGGAGTGGCTCCGGGAGACCCACGCAGCCGCGGAGCCCGCCGCGCCTGCACTCACCGTGCAGCTGCCCCCGTTCCGGCAGGGGCTGGCGCCGCACTCGTCCACCTCCGTCTCGCAGGTGGCCCCCGTGTACCCCGGCCGACAAGAGCAGGTGTAGCTTCCCTGGCCCGTGTTGGTGCAGGTGGCCCCGTTCTTGCAGGGCCGATGGTGTGTGCAGTAGTTGAGGTCTGGGAGAAGGGGGCGCACAGGAGGAGAGGGAAGCCCCGGGTCAGACTGGGGAAGCCCGCACCTCCCCGGAGGGAAGCCAGGCTTCCTGCAGGGCTCCGGAGGCTTACCCTGGTTGCAGAAGAGGCCCCCCCAGCCTTCCTGACAGGTGCACTGCCAGGGCTGCTGGCAGGTGCCGTGGAGACAGCCTGGGTACCGAATGCACTGGTCACAGTACCGGCCCTGCCAGCCCACTCTGCACCTGAGGGAGCGAGCACAGGGTCAGGGGTCGCTGACATTCCTGGGGCACCGCACAGCATTTCCCACCCACTGCACGCTGTCTCCCAGCAGCACGACACCTCCTGCAGGACGCAGGCGGGACAGTCCTCTCCTCGGGGGCCCGCGGGCTGGACTCCTGGGGGCTGCCAGGCTTCCCCAGGCGACAGGGATGCACCCCAAGTCTGAGAGCCACAGAGCTGAACCCTGTCATGTGCGAACTGCTGTCTGCCAGTGCCTACCACCAGTGAGCTGCGGTGGCCGACGGCCTAGGACTGGCACACTCCCACGCACTACTCAGTGGGGACGCCCAAGAACAGCCCCCCCCAGCGCGTGGTCACCCACAGATGCTTCACAGACACGCCCGCCGCAGACGCATAGCGAGACGCAGGAAAGCGACCTCCCCAGACTTACTTGCACTCCCCGGGCTTCTCACAATACCCGTGCTGCTCGTCGCATCCGGGCAAGCAGATTGCTGCAGCGAAGAGAAAGCTCGGGGTCAAGCCCGGGGCCTCCCCGCAACCGGCCGGCTCCCTCCGAGCCCAGCTGAGCTAATCTCCGTCCTGCCTGGTAACTGTGGACTTTACTCAGTCAGGGTGAGCATTCTTCTTAACACAGCCGCTCCAGGACAAAAGATCTCGGAAGCCCCCACCCCCACCCCATCCCCTTTTCTTCTGAGAGAGGGTCAGAAGTCCTTCCCCCGCCTCCTCCCCCACTTCCCAATTCTATGCACAAAGCTCCACCTCTTAATACCCAGAAAGTGTGTGCGCAGATAAGGGTGGACAGCTGGTCTGCACAGTACCAGGGCAAGACAGCTGCTCTATTGTCTGCTCTCTCCCAGCAGCTGCCCCGTGCAACAATACGGGCCCCTCACCCCGGCCCCCACCCCGCACACACCCCGGCGTGTACACACCACACACACATGCACGCGCGCCCTTTCCGCCAATGGGCACGGGCGTGCGTCCCTGCGCCTATCCCCGCGGAGATCTAATGGACGGCACGCGCACACTGGGGGCGGGGAGGGACTCGGTGTTTGAACAAGAAGAAAAAAGTTGGAGTTCGCTGGCTGCCCGGCCACCCCACCGTGCAGAAGAGGGAGGACGGGAGGGCAGGCGCAGCAGGCCTGGCCCCAGGGGCCTGGCTGGGGCTGGGCTGGCTGGCTTCCCGCCTGGTTATGAAACTCATTAACAAGCCGCTCCACAAGTTTTTAAGACAACAGAGCCGACCGGCCAAGGTGGGGCTCCAAGTGCCCACCGAGCTCGCGCAAGGCTGGGTGCGAGGAGCCACTCTCACCCGGGGCGCAGACCCCCGAGGGGGGGCACTCCCAGGGAGTGGCAGTGCTCCGGGACGAGAGAAGTGCAGTGGGGACTGGACCCTGGGGAGCTCCGGGACCCACCCGGACCGCAGGGACATCTGGGCCCTGGGCGTGCGGGCGGCAGCGGGGACCTGGCAGGCTGGGGAGAGGCCAGCTGGGATCCAGCTGACTGGGCCCGGGAGCCAGCGGGGTCCTCAGCAGCCCCCCGTCCCTGCTCTGGTTCCCTGCTACCACCGAGCAGCTGCCTGCCCTGTCGGCTGCCGGGGCAGCACTGGATGGCAGGCGGGGGGCCCAGGTCACTCAGGAAGGTGCTTCTCTCGCAGACAAGGTGCTGGGGGTCCACCCCCACGCACACCCAGCCTGCACATACACCCTCCCGTGTCCCCAGCCCCCACCAGTGACAACGTCCTGCAGTGTGTGCACATCACACAGGGTATTTGCGACGCGGGGGCTCTGGGAAGAGGCCAAGGGCACCAACTCCAGAGAGGGAACTCTGCACTCCCGATGAGATGCTGCCCCAGCAGAGAACTCGGGTCAACGCAGCCCCGACACACAAACGCTGCCCTCTGTTCCTCCCTTCCTTCCTCCCCTCCCTCTCCCTCACTGACTTCCTGACCCTGGCCCTGTCTCCAAAATCCGCCGTGATTAAGAAGGGCAGCTTCCCATAGCGGAAGTTAACATGTCTGAGTTGACCCCAACTCCTCCACTGGCTGACTGAGGTCTTGGCAAGTCTCTGCAGCTCCCCAGCCTCGGTTTCCCCTCCAGAACGCCTCTCTAGTGCTAACAGCCTGGGTCCCAGCTCACAGAACGCTCCCCGCCCCCCTGCAACCCACGCACTGAGGGAGAAACCGGCCTCCTGCCCGCCAGGACCCACCTTCCGTGCAGTACTGGCCTTTCCAGCCGGGGTTGCAAACTTTTTCCCCTCTCTCCCCGCAGGTGAAGTGGCCGAAGGCATCGTCTCGGGGGCGGCAGAAGACGGAGCAGCCCTCCCCGTAGTAGTGCTCGTCGCACACGAAGCGGTAGGAGTACTTGAGGTCCGTGCGGCCGCTGCTGTGCAGGTCCTGGGACCACTGCTCGCCCACCGTCAGGTGCCTCTGGGTGGCCAGGCGGCTGATGAGCCTCTCTGGGTTTTCTGTGGGCAGAGGAGGCTCCTGTGGGTTCGGACTCTGAGCCTAGAGGCCGGGGGTTGGGGGCCAGGCCCGCTGCAAGGGGAGGGGGCCAGAGACCTCTCCTGAAGCTCCTGGAGCCACAGGCAGAGTGAGGACCCGGGCGCTCGTGACTGGGAAGGCAGGACTCAAGTGCTCAGTAGCACTGGGGAGGCAGATGCCCGCGTTTGGGAGCTTCTGGGTCTGTTTACCTGTTGCAAGGTCGTCGGGAGAATCTGTGTGCAGGGCTTCGATGATCAGAGAGAAGGTGCCCTGGGGACAGGGAGGGGACAAGAAAAACTGGCACCGTCTCCCAGACACTCTGAGCCTTGGGGACGAGTCGGGGACGGCCTGGCCCCGGCAGACCAGCACACACAGTGTGTCCTGGGGAGGGTCTCTGCATCTGCCGCCTGTTTTCACTTTCCTCGAGGAAATGGGAGAACTTTTTAAAGAGTGGTTTCCTGGTGTGTTTTTTTAGCCTGTTAGTACAGGATATCACGTTTAAAAAAAAAAAAGGACCGCACAGGAGCAGGCCGGGCTGGAGACTGCGCCCGCTCTCCAGGGCATGGGCCCATGCGGAGCGGCCGGGGCTGCCACACTGCAAGGCTGACCCTGATCCGACCCGCCGGAGAGCAGGGCCTCGGGCCTTCCCACAGACCCAGCTCTGGGCCGCGGGCAGTCTGGATGCGGAAACGTCCCGGTCCCCGCCTCTTTGCCTCTCCCTGCCCGGGCTGTCACCCTGCCACCGGCCTCGGCCCCCGCGTGCCCCGCCCCACGCGCAGGTGCGGCGCTCACCGGCCAGGTGAAGCCCAACGGGAAGCGGATGGGGTTGCTGAAGGCGGGGTCGGCGCCCGCGCCCTCGGGCAGGCTGAAGGAGTCGACGCCCAGCACTGGCGTGACGGCGCTGCCGTAGGTGCAGGGCGGCTCGGGGGACACGCTGGCCTGGTAGTGCTTCAGGCAGACGCGGAAGAAGGTCCTGCAGGCGCACGGCGGGGGCCCCGCGCCCCCGCGGCAGCAGTTGCTGTTGCCCAGCAGCCCCTTCTTGTTGACGAACTCCTGCAACTTCAGCTCGAACACCCCCGAGCTCCAGACCTGCGGGGAGGACGCGGCGTGAGCGCGGGGCGGCCGGGTTCACTTTCGCTCCACAGTCTGCACCTCGCGTCCTGCCACCTGACCCCACAGGGCTCCTGACAACTCACCTGGCACAGCAGGGCCGAGACCAGGGCGAGGGCCAGGGCGCAGCGGCGGCCCATGATGCACCTCCCCACACGCTCGCTCTCCGGCGGTGCACCGGTTCTCCTCTAGGAAAAGCAGCAGCTGGGGGATGCGAGGGACAGAGTGCGCTCCGAGCAGCGTGGGCAGGGAGTCCGGCTCTGCCGGGCCGGGACGACCAGGACGCTCTTCTCCTGGGGTCCGGCCCGGCTCGGTCCAGGCCGAGGCTTCTTGGATCGCTCTCGGAGACTGAGGCAGCTGGGGATGTACGAGGAGCAGGGCTCGCTCGGAGAGATTGTTCCTGGAGCGGCAACTTTCGGTTTCCCCCTCTTTTATTTCAATCCACGAGTGGGTCAGGGTCGTCTGCTTCCTGGTTTTTTTCTTACGCGTCTTCGCAGGAAGGAAAAAAAAGAGAGAGAGGGAGGGATAGAGAAAGCGTCCAGATAGTCAGCTTAGTTCCCAAGGAGCTGCAGAGGCTCCTCCGAGTCCGGTTAGAGGCGCAGTCTGGAAATCCACGGGAGCGGCGATCATCCGGGGCCGGCGGGGCGCGGGCCAGGCAGGGCCAGGTCACTGCGCGGTGGCGACGGGCGCTCCGGAAGCAGCCTGGGCCCCTGGTACCTCCTGTACCGCCACAGAGATTCGCGTCGTTCCGAGGAGCCCAGCCAGTGCCATCCGAGTAATCACGCGCGGAGCCGAGGCGAGTCGTGGGAGGAGGCTCTGCGCGCCGCGGCCCGTCCTCCGCGACGATCCGCCCTGGCCGCCGGGTCCCGCGGGTGCGCGCCGAGGGTCTGGCTCTCGCCAGCGCCGCGCCCTTATATTCCGCCGGCCGCCCGCATGGCTAATGAGATGCAAATGAGCAGCCCCCCAATCTGGCGAGAGCTGTCACAAAGAAGCCACTTTTCCAAACCCTCCTCTCAATGGATCGCCAAATGGTCAGTGAGCTGTAAAATGTGCAACCCTCCTCCCCGCCCCCACCGCTCCCCGCCTCCGGCCCTCCCCTGCGCCCGCCCCCAGCCCCCCCCCCTTTTCCCTCTCGGCACAAAACGCACTCATTTACATTCCTGCAAAATGTTCCCCGCAAGAATCCCCTCCGATCCCCACACTGGTGCCGCCACCCCCGGCCTCCTCGGCTGCCTCCCCGGCCACAGGCTCTCGGAGGCCCACGGGGACACGCGAGGCGGCGCCGCGCCTCCCGCCCACCGATCGCAGGCTGACTGGTGCGCCGGACACGGCCCCGGCGACTGTCCCGGCTGCGACGCCCTCCCACTGTCTCCTCGCGCGGCCGCGTCCCGGGGCTTCGGGAACGGGAGGGGGATGAAGTTAGAGGCCCGATTCCCAGCGGCCCGCCTTCACCGGGGCGGCCTCTTCCGAAACAGGAGTCTCCGGGAGCCGGGGACCGGGGGCGCGGTAGCACCCGGGCACGGGCAGCGGGCAGAGGGTGGCGAGACCGTAGCAGCAGTTTCAAGAAGTTTGGGAAGGTATGACACCCATCCACCTCCCGGCCGAGGATGGCGGCTCTGCGTCTGGGAACGCGGAGCCCGCGCGCAGGGCGGGGCCGCGGACCAGCACAGCGCCCCCGGGGACCCGGTGTCCCCGCGGCCCCTGGGGGGCGGGGTCCGGGTAGTGCGTTCCCCCGCCCCCCAGCCGGGAGATCCTGACGCCTGAACCTACAGCCCCTCCTTCCCCCGGCACACACGCACGCCCTTCCCGGCGCGATTCTCGGCTACCGCCACCTTTCCTGGGTCTCCGGCCCCTCTCTCCTGGGCATTCCCCCCTCGGCCTCCCTCCGCTTAGTAAAAAGTGAGTTTGGTGTGTGTCGTTCGCGTGGCTGTCATTAAGGCAGTCTGTTATTGTGCGAGCCCGAATCAGTGGCTCTTTGTGCGCTCAGCTGTATGGTAATGCAGACCGCACCTGCTCCCCGCACAATGCAGAGAGAAAGAGCTCCCCTCCGCGCGCGCCGCGGCCTCTGCAACAAAGTCCGGCACATGCTCCGAAGACCTCGCTCGCCCCCCCAGCCGCAACCTTTACACAACCATCACCTTATTAGCTTTTTACACGTCCATCAGACATTAGAACTTTTGTTTTCATTTTTTAAGGGAAATGAGTTTATTGGGAGGGCCAAGAACACACGTATCACACAATGAATTATCGAAATTGCTCTCATGCTCGCGGGCGCGGGGCAGAATCAAGGTGGGGCGTGGACTCCTACTCCGGCATCCAGCTTCGTGCAGGGCGCACTCGAGGTCTCTTTCCTTCGCTGCCCCGCCTTCACCCCCACCCCCGAGGACACACGCACACGCACACACACCCCTCCGCGGCTTCCCGGGCAGGAAGGTGTGAGTGTTGGAGAAGGTGTTCCCGGAACAGCAGCACAACCGGGCGACAGTAGCCTCGCTGTAGCTGCTGCAGGCGCCCTCCTGGTGGTAACGGGCACCGTCCTGGCAAAATGGGGCTTTCTCTGTGACTGACAGACGTCAAGGCCACAACGTAGGATAAACACCAAAACCACTGAGAACAGCAGTCCGGGGGTCACCTGCCATCGTTGTCCACGGAAGTCCCTCAGTCAGGCGGCCAGACTCCTGCTTCTGCGGCTCCCAAACACCCCGAGTTTCAGGATTCTCAGATACGGACCCTTCAGGTCCCCACTGCTGCCTCGTGGAGAAGCAAAGAAATAATGGGTAGTGGCATGGAAGGCTGAGGGGGAGAGACAGGCTTGAACTCACCAGAACCCCCTACTGTTTGGTTCCGAACGAGCGGAAGCTTCACGAGCCGCTGCGCCCCCGCACCGGCACTCCCAGCGGGCCGCCCGCGGACTGTGCAAGGACTCACCACCCTGGCGGGCCGGCCAATCCTAATTTAATCTTGCCACCTAGTGTCAGCATCCTTTTTTCATTACATCCGTGTTTCCCCTGAAAGCTGGTTCCTGAGAACTCCGGTCCCCCCAGCACGGGAACTGGTGTGTGGCTCGCAGGCGTGGTGGGTGGGTGGGTGTTGGCGGGGAAGGGAGTGAGAGGCTTCCAGGAGCTGCAGAGACCCGGGGGAGAGGGACGTGAACTCGAGTGCTCTGTGCCTGAGACTGGGAGCAGGTTCAGTGGGAAACCAAGTGTCAGGAACCTTTCAATTAGAAAATGGAAGTGGGAAATGGCTCGTGTGAATGCCTGTTTAGCAAACTGGAAATTGAAAGTTCCACGCGCAAGGGCTTAAACCTTGGGGGGAAAGCATTGCCCCAAATCTTTAACAAACCCCCCTCGGTATCAAGTATTTGTTAAGTTGACATGGCACAGATTTCTCGATTACAGCGGCAAAGCGGAACTGAAAGGCGTCGTAAAATCCATCAGAATCCTGCCCAAAGCGTTCATTCTTTTCCAACTTAATTTATGCCACGCGATTCTGTATTGGGGAAATCAAGCAGAACGAGCCTTTCTTCTCCTCCCTCCTCCCCTGTTCTTCTCTCCTCCTTTCTTCTCCTCCTCCTCCTCTCTCCCACTCCACGTGGGCTCCCCCTCTCCCTTTCCAAGCCAAGCTGAGGGAGACTGTTTAACTTCAGTGTTTCTGTGGGAGCCTGTTGTAGTTTAACTCCTGCACACCAGTAGCTGAGACGAACAAAGGAGAGACTCGAGGCCCAACTATTCGCCCTTTCTTCGCACTTTAATTTTCATTGATCGGGAAGACAAGGGGAGCCCTTAGGGATTCAGGCTGAAGGGGGATGACACGCCTTTAGACGCCATCAGCCCCTAGCCAGCCATCTGCTCCGAACCAAATGGCGTTTTTTCACTCCCTAGCTGCGTGTCTCCGTGCTCCTGCTCTCAGGGCTCCAAGCCCCTACGAGCAGAGGGAGCGTGAGCTGCAGTGTGTTAAACAGACGTTCTCCTCCTTGGCCCTCGCAGCCAGGTCCCCCTCCCCACACACCATAAATCCTCACCTTGCTCATTAGGAAAAAGCAGGAAACTTTCTTTTAAATACTTTTTGATGTCTCAGCAAATTCGCTGTACAAAGTGAGGCTCATTAGGGCTGAGAAGGCGCCCCATACATCAGACGCAGGAGTGGAGAGGGACGGACCGCCTGGTGCTGGGCTGTTCTCACCGGGCACTCAGAGCAGGAAACCTGGATGGTCCCAGCGGCCAGGGCAGAACCGGGCACGGCAGCCTCTGCGGAGCTCTGTTTGCTGGGGACCCTGATTATCTTACCAGCCACCCTGTCAGGCCCCTTCACCAAATTAAACGTGCCCGTGCTCAGCAGTGAGTGTGACAGGCTCACGCAGTCACGCAGTCTTGTGTCAAACCGGCTTTCACCCAAAGAAAGCTGTCCTTTTCTCAAGGTGTGGGGGGGGTTGTTTGGGGGGGCGCTCTGGGCAGATTGCAATAAACAATGCCCAGAATTCGCTCCAGACTCCAAGCCAGCCATAGGTTCAGTTTTCTGTGTAAACAAGTCTGGAGACTTGAGTGGGGTTTGTGTTTTCATAGACCAACCGAAGACTGTATACCCAACAGAGAGGTTCTCTTATTCCGAAGAAGAATTAGGGTCCTTGTTCAGAACAACAAAATAAAAAACTTCCAGGAAGCAAATCTGGTGTTGACCAAACATGCCAGCTTACTTAAAAAAGAAGGAGGAGGAGAAGGAGGGAGCCCCTAAAGCATGGCTCGTAATTAGTATTGGTATCACATCTCCCACCAGCTCACCCTCTGCCCACTCTCCCTCAGCCACAGTCCCAGCGGCTGGAGCAGCGGGGGCTCCACCTGCCTCCTGCAGATTTGCGTGGGCGAACCCCTCATCTGTGCCCTGCGGGGAGCAAGGATACCTCCTCCCGTCTTCTTCCGGCTGTCTGGGAGAGCAAATCCCGGAGACCCGGGCACATGTACAAGGCACACTAGCCCGAGCGTGGACACAGCTACATGTGCACCGGATCTATATCTGAGCCTTGTGGCTAACGACGCCCCTGCACCTCAGCCAGTGATGCGCGGCCGCTGGGCCACACAACACCTGAGTCAAGGGCACTGACCTCTTTTCCCTGAGATTGTCAAGTAGGGGAAAAAAACAACAGCCAACAGCACAACTGCCTTCTGGTGTGAACGAATCAAAATTACACCTTTTGTGGCCATACTGGCAAAAATGTGTCGTTTCTGGTGTGCTGCAGAATTTCAGGACTTTATGAGTGCCAGGAGATGAAAAAGGTTGAAAATCGCTGACCTAAGCCGTTCATTCCCGCGCAGCCGGGAAGAGAAGGGGGCAGGTCTAGCTCGTCTTCAGACGCTGAGGCTTCCCTCCCGCGGGAGGGTCCGCCACGCGGCGCGGGCGGGGGTCAGCTCTCTTCTGCCCTCCCGGCAGCAGATCCGGGACGGAGGCCTGGCCCCCGCGGACGCCCAAGGCAGCGACCCCGGCCCGCTGGTCTGTGTGGGGCTGGGGGAGGGGTGGCAGGACCGAAACCCCGGCGAGCAGAGTCGGCCCTGACCGCTTCTCCGGGGCCTTTTTCCCTTTAACCGCCGGCCGGGCCGCTGGAGACCCGGCGAATGAGGCGGTGGCTCTGGCTTCCCTGCGGGGCAGGGTCGCGGTGTGTTTCATAACCTCTCACTTTTTCCAGGGACCAGCCGCGGTGGCGAGGGGAAGGAAGGAAGGCCCCAACCCCACGTGGTTTGCTTTGATGTTTAGGTGCGGGGCGTTTGGGGCCGGCCACCTTAGCCGCTGCGCGGAGGCGGAGGCCGCGGTGGAGGCCGCAGGACTGCAAGTCCTTGCAAAGGCATGCGCGGATTTGCATGAGAAAGGGCGGGTCGCGTGGCTCCGGCGCTGCGGGCACCGAGGACCGCTCGGCCCCTCCTCCTGCGCGGGCACGGCTCCCCGCACCACTTCTGGAGCACCCACTCCGCCTGTGTCCCTCCCTCCCCGGGCCACGGCCCCCACCCCCCCCATCTCCTCGGTTGCGGTCGCCTCTCCCCGAAACCGCGGATCATCTGCTCGGGGCCGCGCGCCCATCTCCATGACAAAGCACGTGTTTACCTGGCCCCGGCCCCGGCGGGCGCGCCTTTGTCCCGGATCAGATGACCAAGCAGCTGCTCCGCCGCGCGCTCCCCACCCCGCCCCCCAGCGGCCCCTCGGACCTTTCCGCGGCAGAACCCGCCGGGCCGGCGGGGGGGCGTTAGGTGGAGGCTGCTGTGCCCCGGGACCGTGGACTCAGCGCTGTGGAGGGCTTCCTGGAGGCGGTGGCAGCGCTGGGCCCGAGGTTTCCCTGGGAGGGGCGCCTGTGCTGGGCGAGGGAGGGGCCGGGTCGGCGGGGATCTGCGGCGGGCCACCCCCTGCCGCTAGGGGCCTCCCTGCGGACCTTGTCGGCCTCGGGGTCGTTTCAGGCCCTCGCGCCCCCGCGGCTGGGACGGGGACCTACGGGCCGGTCCCCGGTGACTTGAGGGCCCGGCTGCGCGCACTGTCCGCGTTGTCTGAGAGTGGGCGTCGGGCCCTTTGCGCACTCCGCCAGGATTCGACCCGAGGCCCAGACCCCGACTTCGGGACGCCCTGCCGGGTCACCTGCCTCAATGCTTGGACCTGGAAATCGCAGGCCTGTGACTTTGTAAGACAATGGAGGAAGGAGAAAAAGGGCGTCGAAGGGCGACGCGCGGCAGGCCTTCCCTGAGGCCTGGCTCTAGGGGACTCTCCCCACCCGGGAGGTCGCAGGCACCTGTCGCCGGGTCTCCGGGCGGCCCGTCAATCACCAAGCCCGGCGCCCCGGGCTCTGAAACGCAGTCGCCCCGGAGACGCCGCGCCCCCATCCCTAACCCGGCGCGCGGCGCTCGGACCCGCCCTCCCCGCGGAGTGTCCCCTCTGGACCCCAGGAGCCATCGGCGAGGCGGAGCTTCCGACCACGCTGTCCTCCCCTGGCCTCCCCCTCCCCTGCTCTGTGAGCATCTGCCCGGGGAGAACAGATGTGGGCACCTGCGGTGACAGGCCGCATATGCTCCGTCCTATTCACAGGCATTCAGACGCGGCCACAATGAGCGGCCTTTGTGCGCGGCCACTAAATATATTAATCTGCGCTCCCCAGAGCACCGGGCTGTTTAATTTTTCACTAGCAATAACATCTGATCTAATCCTTAAATCGGCTCCCAAAAGCCTGCCCTCCCGCCCTCCTCTTTTTCTCTCCCTCCCCACCCCCTCTCCCGAAAAACGTGTGAAGCTATTCAACCTTCCACCTGTTGCCGGCTGAACTGGGCGTGGGTTCCTGCCACATCTGATGTTGCTGGGGGCCGGGGTGGGGGTGGGGGCGACTGTGTGAGGGACGCTGTTGGGCCACAGGGACAGAGCCTGGGCATGTTGATCGGGAAAATACACAAAAAGTGCCCGAGTGTGGCTCCCCAAATGTTGTGCAAACAAAAAACGATAATTATTAAACAGCGTCCAAAGCAACCAGCAGACTCATCCACTCTGTGTAAGCGCCTTTAAAAATGTACACAAAGTTCCCATTTATCTTTTTGTTTATTAAACTCTGGAGGTTTTTATAAACACCGGTCAATAGGCCACACAGCAAAAAGGTAACATAAATCTCAGATGTAAGACTCAGATTTTTTCAGCAATTTTGTTGCTTGACTCCTTTATCTTGGCGCCCGCATTCTGTTTTGATTTGTTTCCAGCCACAATGAGTCCTTTAGTGCATTGTGGGCGTCACAATGCAGGCGGACATCAGGCTGTGAATGGAGACAGAGGCAGTTTAAACAAACCATGCTCTTTCTTTCCTCTGCGGCCATTGTAATATGAATGGGCCTTCTGCATTCGCTGCTAGGAGACCGGCTTTGCAAAGCCCTGCTCCAGTAAATGGGCTGGAGAGAAAGGGACCCCAATAAACAGCCTAAGTAATGGAGAAAAAAGAGGGGACACATTAGTTAGGCAAGTGTTTTTCACCTTCCGATCCACACGTTTCTCAATATCGAAATGCAGGACCTACTTTCTGGCGCTGCATTCCTGGCTGTCCACACTGTCCTTCTCAATATTTTAAGTCTTACCCTTCCTTTCTAACCCCCAGGGGACCCAGAGTGGGGACACTACTGGCTCACCATCAAGATGTGTTTTCCAAATGCTATTATCTTTTAGAAAAGTGGGAACAGGTTGGGGGGCTGTTTCTCAGTCCTTACCACTGATAACTAATTGTAAAGTGTTTTCAAAATGGGTGCATTGGGGCTGTTGCTAGGTAAACAGGGCCGTGGCTGGTGAGTCTGGGCTTTTTAGGAACAATCTCAAACCATCATTTGGAACCATCTCCATGGCCTTTGGAACTGTTCCTATTACCAAGAGTAGGTTAATGAAGGCAAGAAGTATAGCTGTCTTCAGGTTCTTAAGCGCCCTGCAAAAGTGCTTCTTGGTGGCTAGCACTGAGTCCCAGGCCAGCGCTGCACCGGCTGCAGTCCAGCGAGTGGGAAAGCTGGGATTGGCTTACGGCGCTGCCCGGTCACAGCTGGGCTGGAGCCAGACCCAGCTGCCCCCAGCGCACCTCAGTGAGAAGGCCACCTCCTGCACTGGGCTCTCGGGTCACCACGCGGGGGGTCCAAAAAGAAATTGGAGCCATTTTTGTGACAGCAGCATCAGCTCAGACAGGACCTAACTGATATGCATCAGCAACTGATATGATGCAGCATCAGCCCTCAGATAGGGCCTGTGTCTAACGACACCCAGGAACGACGTTCACCCTGCTCGCAAGCAACGCCTGTGAGGCCTTCACTGTTCCCGCCCACAGAACCTAGTGAGAGCAGGCGGGGACCCTGAAAACTGGGCCCCTCCAAAGCCAGGCCCGCTGTCCAGGAAGATCCGGTGCTGAAAACCCGAAGTCTTGCCTCCAACCCTGGATGCAGGAGTCAGATTGGAGCCTGGCCTCCGGCCTCCTGGCCAGTCCACTGGCAAGCAGAGCCTTTGCCTTTCGCAACACTGGCTTCTGTGCACAGCCGCCTTGCTGGGTGAGTTTCAGCCACTGTGTTACTCACACAGTGAGGAGAGGAGTCTCCCCTTCTTTGATTTTTGGAGTTTGCTTAGGATTAATATGCCTTCCTTAAATGCTCAAAAGAATCCACCAGTGAGTCCACCTGCGTCTGGAGTTTTCTTTTTTGGAAACTGTTTACTTGCAAATTTGATATAATAAACAAATATAGGGTTACTCAGATTTTTAAATTTCTTCTTTGGTCAAGTTTGGTCATTTGGTCAAGGAATTTCTTCATCTCAACTTCAGTTGGTCAAATAGTCTCCATTCAGCCCTTACTGTAAGTAAAACCGTGACGCCCGCTGCCAGGGGCGGTGTGGGTGGTCTGCTCACCTGCGTCTCATCGTGATCAGTGCAGCCACAGGTTTGCCCGTCACTCCCCTTCTTTCAAGGCTCTCCTTCACTTCCCATTGCTACTGTCTGAAAATAGTAAAGTCACACACTGTGTCTAGTTTTCCGGTTGTTCAGTTTATTTTTTTAAGACTTAATGTATTTGTTTTTAGAGAGGGGAAGGGAGGGAGAAAGAGAGGGAGAGAAACATCAGTGTGCGGCTGCCCCTCGCGCGCCCCACACTGGGTGCCTAGCCCACTCCCCAGGCAGGTGCCCTGACTGAGAACCAAACTGCGACCCTTTGGCTCACAGGCCGGCCTCAGCCACCGAGCCACACCAGCCAGGGCTCTGGTTGTTCAGACTGGAAGAACAAGCTCTGTGGTAGTTATGCCTTCATGGACGGAAGCTGCAAGTAACTGAAAGCCCTAATTCAATACCCTTAACTATAAAGAAATTAAGTTGGGCATTTAAGTAAAATAATGGAGAGACATCATCTCCTAGAACTTGTGGAATGAGGATGAATGAGGAGGGAGCGTGGTCTTGGCCGCCCGCAGTTCCCAAATACCCTCCGGGCCTGGGGTGTCCTCCTCGAGTGTGCTCTGCCCTCGTAGGTGGCCTGGGGTCCAGACCGCGCTCACTGGAGCTCGCGGTGCCTGCAGGGCCCGGAAGCCGCAGACAGACACAGGACGACGTGCCAAAGAAGAGAGACGTGTTCCTTCGCAGGATGCTTTTCGTCAACAGTGAAACACTCCGGTCATATTTAGTTTGGATCAACGATGTAGACGTCAGCATGGTTTTTATCGCTGTGGCTTTTTTCTTTCCCAGTTCTTGGATGGTGAACTATTATTTAAATAAAACCTAAATAATGGCTTTTGTATGCAAAGAACTTCAGCATTCAAATACAACTAATTTTTGTTTCCAAATAAACCTTGAAGGCTATTTGTCACCTAGAGAACCAGTCCCACGCCCCTTCCTTCCCCCAGTTCACTCCATCCTCCAAGCCTCTTTTCTCTGTCTCTTCAATATTTTACTGTCCCCGAGTTCCCAGCTTCTCCCTAATTGCACCTACAATTTTTCTTTCCCTTTTTTCCAATTTTTCTTTTTCCCTTTCCTACCTCCCCTATTTTCCTTTTTACATAAATTCTTCATCCCGTCTGTAGACTCTCCCCTCCAGCTGGTGAAGCTGTCGTGTGTAACAGGGCCCAGCAAAGTGCCTCTGTGTAAGACATGAGTAGTCACGTGTCATTTTTTTCTCCTTTTACATTGATTTTTACATACAACTTTTAGTCTCCCAGGAAAGAGATCTGGAAGTAATCTTTGGCTTTCCCCTTTCTTCACTGTAGTGTCTTGTAGCCATTAAAAATAATTAAAGTCTTTGAAATTTAGATGGTTTAGGTTTCAACAACAATTGTTCCACTTATAA
The DNA here is from genome assembly GCA_028533065.1 of Trachops cirrhosus. Classification (NCBI taxonomy): domain Eukaryota; kingdom Metazoa; phylum Chordata; class Mammalia; order Chiroptera; family Phyllostomidae; genus Trachops; species Trachops cirrhosus. The sequence continues at coordinate 190,349,294 of CM052541.1, forward strand.
CCACTTGTACTAGTTACTTAACCAGTTTTTAAAACTTGAATTTGAAACTTTTTCCTTTTATCAGAGTAACACAGATTTTAAAACTCAAATACAATTTCTAGATTTATAAGGAAAAATAGCAGTTTCCCACATCACACATTCCCACTCCCAATTCCTTCCTTTACGTTTGACTCGTTTCTGATGTCGTGTCTTTGCTTTTCAGTTGTGTGTATTATCTGTGGACTTCCTCACCCAGCGGGTGCAGATCCAACTCTCCGCCTCCCCCACCCCACCCCATTTTCCCAGACACTGTGGGGGCCAAAGGAAAATAACATTTCTCCCACCTAAATTCTTCTGGGTGGGCTAACAGTCTAATCAACATGAGACAGGTTAACAGAAAAGTGTCCAAAATTTATCATGTGACGCAGCCACCGGCCCGCGGCGACCATGACTGCTGCAGATGCTCATGATACGAGAGAAATGCACACGGACTGCCGAGTCCTGTGGGGGAATAGGAACGGCACGGCCACTCTCTCTAGGGGAGAGCGCCCCGCCTTCCCACCCAAGCAGACTTTTTATTAGGTAGTATTGGGTAGGTGCACGGATATAGAACGTGGATTTATCGTTTAGCAGGGAAGATCAAAAACAGGTAGATATTTTACAAAGACTTCAAAGGAGTTCACGCTGAGTTTTGGGGCTGTTATCATCTAACAGATACAGGCTTAGTTTCGTTTCCTGCCCGTGCCCACATATCCAAGAACATCCTAGCAAGCAGGTCTCACAGGGTATCACATAGTTTATGCCCCAGGTCTAATTTACCCCAGGGGTCCACTGACTCTGGTCTGGACTGCCCTGCCCCTGCTATTTCCTCTAGCCTGAGTCGGGCGGAGGAGACAAAGGCAGCCGGGAGACTTGGATTTCTCACATCCAGAACAAGGACTCGGGCTTTTGCCAAAGCCGAGGGGGCAGGGGTGATGTCGATCACCCCTTCACTTCCACAGCCCCGAGTCTCTTCCCCGATGGCTTATTCCCACGTGATCGTGTGTCTTAGGTTCATTCTCTTCAGAGAATTGTTACCCGTCATTGACTATCCGACCAAGCAAAGGGAGCCAAACATAGAGCAGGCAGCGCTCATGTTCAGGGAAATAAGTTCTGTCTCCTTAGGCCTCCTGGTTCTCGGAGGTTTCTCACTCAGCCTTAGCCACGGGGTTACTGCCTGAAACCAGGCAGGGCGGACTCCAACAATCATGGATGACATGCGGGGGTACCCTAAGAATACACTTCTTAGGACGAATACAGCCTTAGGATGAGACCGAAGGATGCACTGGGTAGTTTGGACAGAGGAGGAGGCAGGGATCTGAAATTTCCGAGGGAAAGCAGGTGATTCACAGGTAGAGGAGGAAAAGCAAACATACTGTAAACAAACCCTTTTGGGGCTGCCAGAAACAGTGGGGAGCGGAGGGCAGTCAGACCAGCATACTTTGCTAGGTTCCTCCTCGTTGGCCACATGTGTGTTTTTAAGAATTTATTTATTTTTAGAGAGAGGGGAAGGGAAGGAGAAAGAGAGGGAGAGAAACATCAGTGTGTGGTTGCCTCTCATGCGCCCCCACTGGGGACCCAGCCCGCAACCCACGCATGTGCCCTGACTGGGAATTGAACCGGTGACCCTTTGGCTTACAGGCCAGCACTCAGTTTGCTGAACCATGCCAGCCAGGGCTTACCACTGAACTTTTGTAATGATGTGCCTTTGTGTGGATCTTTTCAGATTTGTTGTGCCCTTTCAATATGAGAGCATGTCTTTAGATTTGGGAAGTTTTCTTGAATTATTTCTTGAGTAATTTCTTCCTCTTCATTTTCTGTTCTCTTTCCTGTAATTGTTATTTTCAGATGTTGAACTTCCTGAATCTTCTTTTTCTTAAGTTTCTCTTTTCCCATGTCTTTTTCTTCTTGTTTTATTATCTGAGAGGTATCATCAAATTTATTCTTTTATCAATTTTTACACTTATTACTTTCTGAATTTTAAAGAGCTTTTCCTTATTTTCTGATTGCTCTTTTATATACCTTTTTGTTATGGATGTAATTTTATCTTCAGAAACTGTAAATAATTAAGTTTTTATAACACTTTTTTCTTCTCCTAGTTCCTGGGTTGCTGTTTTCAGATTTTCCTGTCTTCCTTAAATATGTTGATCCTTGGTCATCTGTGTGTATTTAGGAGGGAGGCAGTCAGCTTTCTGGAAGCTCTGTGGGGTAGATGAGCATTGCCCAGTGGTAGGACTCATGTAAGCAATGGGGGGGGTGGTTGGCTTTGGGCAGCCAGCCTCTGCTGCCTGCGAGTAGGAGCCCCCTGCTCCTGAAGCCTGGTGTTCCTGGCTTCCACCTCACACCACTGAATCCCCACTTCCATCCCTGTCCTAGGTTTGCTGCCTGCCTAGAAGGCCTTCTCTCCGGATCCCATCTCAGATCTCACCCTTCCATCCAGGCTCAGCTCACACCATACTTCCCTGCCATTGCACATGATAAACCTTACCCGAGGCTCCATTTGTTTTCCAAACATAATGTATGCTTGCTTCGCCAAGCACAACGTGCACTCCTTAGGACTAGAGACCATCTCACACACTTCTCGGTGTAACCCTAGGCACCCAACCAGGAACAGGTGCTTTACCTAGAAAAAATATATATATATATATCTCAACAGGAAATTAAATCCTTGCATGTCAAATGAAGAGATAACTTCCCAAATTGTTTAATGCGTGCATATGGTGTCCTTTCCATTTGGCTATTCTTTTGAGCGCTTAATCTGCCAAATGCTTTGGCCCTTGCAGGAGCCCCCTTCCATGGTTCCCGCAGCCCTGCAGCCTCCGCTACCGGAGCTCGCACTCCTCAGACACGCTGTGCGCTAGCGTGGGAACGAGACGCACCCTAACCTCACATCGTCCATAACGTTGTCACTAATTTTCTTAAAAATAAATGAGATTGGTTTTAAGGCTATTTTTCTGCCATCATGCCTGCTACCTGCATGTCCCCCTGGCCCTAGAGAAAAGGGCCGCGTTGCAGGCAGAGGGGGTGGGCTGCGCAGAGCGTTAGGGCTGCCCGACCTCCGAGCGTGCGGGAGCTCGTCCCCGAGACGCAATAAGGCCGAGATTTCGCTCAGAGTCACGCTCTGTCCCGCGAGACAACGCGCGGCAGGACCTCCGCACCCGTCATTGAGCCCCGCCCTCCGAGGGAGCTGTAGCAGCGCGGACCCGCGCAGGAGCCTAGCACCCGGCGAAGCTTCCGCAGAAACACAGAGTCGGGGACTCGACTGCTCGCCCTTCCACGCGGTACACAGACTGCGCACTGAGCAGTGAAGTGGGGCGTCCCACCAGCGCCTGTGGAAAGCCGGGACCTCAGTCGCCGACCTCAGCCGCTAGGCGCGGTTTCCCAGACGACGGGCGCGGCGCCTGCGCACATCGCTCCCGTGGCGCGTGCACCGCCCGCCGCTTTCCCGGAGCCTGCGCACCTTGCTCCTCTGGCACCTCAGCCCCGCCCACGCCCCGGCGGTCCCTAGAGCGGAAGCTCCCTGAGCGGAAGCGGAAGTGTGCGAGCGTCAGCTGCTGGACAGAGTCCTGCGCGGGCGTTTCTCAGGCTGTGCAGGCACGTCTCTAGGTAGGGCTGGGTCTGCGAGGCCGGCGCTGTCCTGGCGCCAGTCTCCGCCCGACGGTCTCGGCCCCGCTGGCTGGCTCGTGGGTCTGCGTCGCGGCCGCCCCGGCTGTGAGCTCAGGGGCGGTCTTCGGTCCCCTGCCTGCCCTCGACCCTGCGGTTCCTCTCCCGGGCTCGCCTGTCCTGTCACCTGCGGACCCCGCCGCTGTGCCCCCCCTCCTCCCCTCAGGTGGCGCGTGCCGGGTTCTGGGCAGCCCAGTTGTCCTTAGCGGTCCGGCTGTCGCAGTCATCCCCCGAGCCGCCGCGGTGTGCGTCCTCCACCGCCCCCTCCCCCCCCGCCGCCGTCGTCACTTCTGCGCTGCGCTGACTCTGAACCGCCACGCCAGCCCAGGGCCCTCGGGGACAGAAGGTTGACACGGGCTCGCCGCAGGCCCAGAACTTCACCCATGTCTTTGAGCCGAGAGTTTGGATAGTGGCATTGGGAGGGAGCAGGGCAGAGCCACTCCTTCCTGCCGAGAAGGGGGGTCTAGGTGTGTGGCGGCGGGACACGATGGGGGAAAAGACTGTGGTCACTTGCGGGGTGGGGGGGGGGAGGGCAGTCGGGTGTGTGTGGTGGAGAGACCTGGCGGGAAGACGCAGCGCTGCTGCCTGAGACTCCAGGGCCGCAGAGGCTGACGCAGCTGTGGCCCCGTTGTTTGGTTGGAGTTTTTGTCTTTCAGCTTTTCTGTCTCTCTCTTCTTCTTCTTTTTTTTAAGTTTTTCTATCCTTTTGCTTTCCCCAGGTCAGCGTTCTGCTTTCCTACCGCTGGTGTGCCTGCCTCCAGTGCCCTTTCCATACTTTTTTCTGCTGTGGGCTTAGGAGCCAATGGTTAGAATTAAAAAGAAAAGTAGTCTGTAGATGGTAAGTCGGAGCCAGAGGAAGTATCTGATGAAAGATTGTTTTAGTTTTACCTCATGAATTTAAAAATTTGTGTTGGATTCTTATTCTGAGTTCTGAATAAATGAGGCTTCGAGTTTTAGGGGTCTGCACACACTGTTTTCTTCTGTCGGGTGACAGTGGTTGTGTTCCATTGGCCCCCGAGGGGCTGCAGGGGGTGGGAGAGGCCCGGGGCCCTGTCCCTGGGTTGGCCCTGGGGTCCTGGTCATTCTCTTAGGGCCCCTGGGACTGGGAGAACCTCGCGGAAGGACAGACCTGGGGCTGCAGGGCAGAGTGCTGGGCGGGGTGTGTCCCAGTGGAAGGGCCGCAGGCCTCGGGGGCTGACGGGTTCCATCCCTGCTCCCCAGCAGCCACCTGTGAGCTCGAACTGCTGGCGCCGCCCGCCCCTCCGGCCTCTGCCGGCAGGCGCACCTGTTGGGCTGGAGTTGGAGCAGACCCGACCATTGCCGGCGGGACTAGAGGGACGTTGGCTCTGCGGCTCTCTGGTTGAAAACGCAGCCACGCGCGTCGCAGAAGATGGGTAGAACAGAGAAACGTTTAAGTGGACAACTTCACATGATTGACCCATGTGCACGCCAGGTTCCCTTCCTGACCGACCTGGGCCTTTGCTCCCTCTTCAAAGATCCAGATCTTAGACAGGGACTTCGCCTTGTCCACTGCTGTGTCCCCAGCTGCCAGCACAGGGCCTGGAGTGCGGTCAGCTCCAGATGAACCTTAGCCGAGCGCAGGTGGGGATGTAGCTCTCGGACCCTTGGTTTATCTGGGGGGCCAGGATGTGGTCTCTCTACCCTCCTCAGTCGTCCGCAGTAGGAGGTGGGCTCTGTCGCCCCAGAGGGAGGGTGCGGGCTCTTGGGCAGCCAGAGCAGCCAGTGTCCACAGAAGCCCCGCTTTATGTCCAGTCTGGCCGCCTTCACCCTCCTCCACGGCAGCGGCAGGGCAGTGCTGCTGCAGTGCACGAGCTCGAGAGCCTTCACCGCAACTTGCCTTCCCTCTGGTGAAGTGTAAACGCACGTGTGCTTTCCAAGCCCCTTTGCCGGCTGGCTCTGTGGCTGCAGCCTCAGCTCTCTCTCCTTTTCCCAAAGCAGAGGGGTTATTTTTTCCCATTTTCCGTGTTTGAGGCACAGACTTATACATGAAGTTGCAGGTCAAACTAGATAGAACAGACGTGTTGAGCACCTTAGAAACATCCACTTAGTAATAAAATAGATTGCGGACTTGATCTTTATGGACTTAAATTTATGCCTTTTCACTCTTGTGGCAGGCCTCCCGTCTGCCTTGTCTCCTGTCTTCATCTGGCCACTCAGGACGGCCACCGCGGGTCGCACACCTGGCCCGGGTCTCCCGGCCGTGTGTTCCCCACGTCCACGGTCTCTGCCCTCCTCTGTCCTGCAGTTACGCCCGGTGCTCGTTGCCTGTTGGACACGTCCCTGCCGGAGGGCGGGGCTGGGGTCTGTCTCGTTCGTGGCTCCATGTCTGCCGCAGAGCTGCTTGCCCACCGAGTCCACCCAGGTTTCTGTTCAGATGAAACTCCCCTGGTGGTGGTGAGAGCTGAAAGCTGACGCGTTACCGCTCCAAATGGACAGCCTGTTGGAGGAGCGTGACCAGGAGGTGCCTTTACTCAGTTTGCCTCAGCAGTTTCACGCCTAAGATTCACCCCAAGGAAGTGACCGACACGTGCCCACAGATTTTGACACGTGGGCGTGACTCACGTTCTTCCTTGCAGCGCGCAGCACGGCGATAGCCTGCGCACTCAGCAGCGGCGTTGTGCAGCTCCCTGTACGCCCACATTGCGCGCCCACTGAAAACGGCTCCGCGAGAGGCGCTCGTGCTGGTTTGGGAACACGTCCACAGCAACTGCACACACAGTGGGTTGCAGAAAAGCACTGGCAACAGACGCTCTGAAGTGTTTATTAGTGTAGTCCTTGTCTCCGGAAGATGAGGTTGTGAGTAGTTTTTTCTCTGTGATGTTCTGCTAAGAACATGGCTACTTTTTTACAAAATCTTCACAAATATATTCCCAATATTAAAAAATAACCTATGTTATAAAAGTTGTAAGTATAGTAAACCCTCACTAATATTAAATGGCTCTGTTTTAAATTTTGAGATAATTTAAGAATTTTTGACTGCTGCTGGGCAGATTTTACTGATTACGTCAGTTTAGGCAACTGATGAATAAATTTATAATTAAATGAAATTGCATCACAACAATCTGTGAGGTAGGAGTTATAAAGCTCACTTTGCAGATAAGAAAAATGAAGCTTACAGAGTAAGGTAACCTGCTCAGAATTTCCCTGCAGGAGATGGAGATTAGAGCTGACTCAGTGCAGATTTGTTCTGGAGCCTTCCCTTTTGCCAGCAGTACTGCCTGGCTCTGTGACTTTGCCCTGGGACACCACACAGAGGGCACCACCAGCTGCTAAGCCTCTGTATCAGGGTGTTCTGGCCGTCTGCACCAGGACTCGAGGCCAGACGGGGGGTTGGGGGGTGGGGGGTCTTCCAGGGCATCAGCCTCTGGGCAGGTTTACCGAGGCGCAGTGAAGTACGTCACAGTAGCTGTAGGCTTCTGCTGGAATAAGCTACTTCTGACAACTGGAACAGGAGGGAAGACTTTGTTCAAGACTTGCCATAGGGGAGTGGGATGGGGCTTGACCTCACACACAGCAAGGGTGCCTGGGAGTTCACAGCCCACAGGCAGAGCAAGGGGTCAGCAAGAGCTGGGGTGGGTGCTGAGGGGTCTGATCGGGTGTCGAGCTGGGCATTCTGTCTACACTGCCTCAGCAGGTGTCTTGCTAAGAAAGACTGGGCTCTGCGAGGACAGAGGAGCATGGAAGACCAGGGTCGGGGCCTCGGGGGCCCAGAAGGGGCTGCCGTGGGGCGGATCCCTTGGAACCATCAGCCCCTATTCCTACCCCTTTGTGGGAGGGCTCATCATAGATTGCTCTCGTGGGTGAGGCGGGAGGACAGGAGAGAAGGCAGAGCAGGCTTCAGATGTTGCACGGGGGCCAGGAGGGCCCCCCTGAGGGCCGTGGGCAGCCAGTGCGGGACTGCTGGAGACTCAGGTGCGTGGGGCAGAGAGGTCTGCATCTGCGACTGGTCACCCCGGGACCGCCTGACTCCCACAGGCGCGCCCTTGGCTTTCCTCTCTGCTCCTGACCTGAGCCCCGGTGTTGCCATTGCCTGTTAATCTGTAGATTTTTGTTGGGAGCGTCAACTTGCTCGATAAAGGTAAACTCGAGGTTACGGCTCTGTTGCTCTGCAGGACATTAGCCAGCCTGTCTCCAACTGAAGAGCTCATTTTAACCGACCCCAGCTCTCCCAGTGCCCTCTGCCCCTGGGACGTGTGCCCGAGGCTGTCCACGGCCCCTCCGTCTGGACGTGCAGTCGGACCCCTCCTGTCGGCGGCAGGTGGTGTGGGCAGGTGGTGTGGGTGTGTTGTTGCTGAGGCACGCCGCACTCCGTTTCTGTCTGTCCGTTGACAGGCTGTGAATAAGCAGCTTCTGGACGTGTCTTCTGTCCACTCTTCGTTTCCTGGGAGCCCAGTGCCCGGGGTTGGGGCGGCTGTGAGGAGACCAGGCCATTCCAGGGAGTGAGGCCGCCTCGGGTGGGTTGCTCCCTGTGCGCTTGCTGGCCGCCCCCGTGAGTCCCTGCGCCGATGCCACTCAAGGGCGGTGGCTCCACCTCTGACTCTCCCTTTGCCTGTGTTTGGAGCCTGTGACTTGGTGATTCCTGATCTCCCTTCACACACCGGCCCCTGACACCACCATCAGTCTCTTCACTCACACCCTGGGCCTGCACACGGGGGACATGCCGGGTGTCCGGGGCGCGGCAGTGGGGCTGGTGCCCCGGAGAGGCTCTTGGTGGTGGAGCTGGTGCCCAGGCTGAGTTCTGGGCAATAAAACTACCGAATGAGACAGAACTCCTGTTTCCTTTCTGAACAATGGAAGTTTCCTTATAATTTGCAGGTAGAATCAAAGGTTTAAAAACCAAAAAATTGTTTAAAAAGGTAATGCCCACAGAATTATGCTTGGAAGTGTTTTGCTCCGCGGCCCCCCCGCCCCCGCACTGCCCCTGTTGGCAGGTGGTGGGGTGGTGGGTGGGGACGTGTGGAGCCGGAGTGCGGACGGCCTCCCAGGTCAGGCCCCCAGACCTCTGCACGTCCGGGCCGGTCTCTGCAGGTGCCGAGGGAGAGCACGCTGCGAGGTGACGTTGAAGGACTTTGCGATGCGAACTGGGAGAGACTGGCTGGGTGAACGACAGGAAGCACCAGAGCATGTCTGGTTGGAAGAGTGAGCTTCTCACAACTGGGGTGAGGAAGGAGGACCAACGCGTGAATGGAATCAAAGCTGAGCCGAGCGACTCCTTGTGCAACAAAGAGGAGAGTGTTTCGGGGAACCCAGTGTTGTCACTTGCAGTTTCAGTAAAAAAGTGCTGGAAACAAAAATGCCTTTCTGTTGGCTGGGGAAGGCAGCCAGCTCGCACGTGGCCTGGCTGCTGTGCAAAGGGGGGCCTGGCCGTGGGAGTGGGGGGTGGTGGGGCGCGGGCAAGGCAGTGTAGGCAGACTCGGCTGCGTTCCCGCTGGCTGCTGGTGAGCTTGGGGAGGCGCCCGCAGCACCCAGCCTGGAGCCCGGTGGAAAACCGGACACTGAGTCACACTCCCCCTTCTGTGGGAGCCTCGAGAGCCTGCCTTTCTCAGAGCGAGGCATGGAATAAGGGCCTGGGATTTGGGGAGTCTAGGCATTGTGACCACCCTTGTGTCCTTGGATGCCCTCTGCAGCCCTGCACCTGCCCACTGCTGGACAGTCCTGAGAACCCCGCACCAACCCCCGGCAGAAATAGGATGTCACTTTCCTAGATGCAGGGTCCGCGTCTGGAGGTCCAAGCAGCAGCCTTAGAGTTGAGATGGCTGTGTACTGAAGTCCGGGCTGCCTCAGAAGTCGCAGGCCCTGTGACGTTCCCTCGGTGAACGCGCACTGGGAAGAGCTCTGCGGCGGGCTGGGCGTGGGCGTCCACGTGTCCCACCGCAGTTCATGTGATGGGCGAGACCTCTCTACATTACAGCACGAGTGTGTGTGCTCTGTGTCCACCCAGCCTCTGTGTTTTCTTCCCGGAATGGCTCTTAAACAGGGACTTAAAATTCTACCAACGGGGCCAGTGTCCACTGAAAGGCAGTAGGTGCTTAAATGGTGACCCTGTGCCGGTGCCTGTTCTTAGCCTGGCCCTGTGCTCACGGTTCCTTCGTGTGTGAAGCAGAGCCTGTAAGCGTTTGCCGTCCACGCCGCCTGACCACTCAGGTCTTTGTCCTCAGAGCACAGCCCGTCTGCTGCGCTCCGTCCTCAGCCCGCGAGACGGGAGGCTGCGTGCTCTCGTGCCGCCTTTTGCAAAGTGGGGTTTTTTATTTTATTTTATCAGAGGACACTGAGCCCTCACAACGGTGAAAACCGAAGTGAAGAGCACAGGCCGTTAGGATGAAAGCTGTCACCCTGGAATTATTTTTGACTTTGATAGATGACGGTACTGCTCGGTAATGTCTTCTGTTACAGCTTTTGCTGTGGAAGGACCTCTTATAAAGTGCTCTGCTTAGATTTGTTTCAGATTCGGAGTTCTAACTCTTTGGACTACATTTTAGGAAGGGCAGCTTTCTGTTCAGAGCTGTTGGCCGTCTCAGATGTTCCAGACACAAACAGTGGCAGTGAACTTCCGTGCGCTGTGCTTTGGGTCTGAGGCTGGGGATCCGTGTGTGCAGAAGGCCAGCCTGGGTTGTATGTGGGTTTTCACTGTGCAGGTGGTCGGTGCCTCTGGACCATGCCTTGTTCAGGGCCAACTAACTAGTTGTCTTTTTTCTTTTAAGATTTTATTTAGTTATTTTTAGAGAGGGGAAGGGAAGGAGAAAGAGAGTGAAACATCAATGCGTGGTTGCCTCTCACACACCCCCTACTGGGAACCTGGCCTACAACCCAGGCATGTGTCCTGACTGGGAATCGAACCAGCGACCCTTTGGTTCACAGGCCTGTGCTCAGTCCACCAAGCCACACCAGCCAGGGTCAGTTTTCTTCTTTAGCCCCTTTACTGAGGTGTAGCCGACATAAGAAAGCTGCAGATGCTTGGAGTTCACAGTTTAACGTGTTTACCTGTGAAACCACCACAACCAGGGCAGCGTTGGATCCACCACCCCTACAGTTCCCCCCCTCCGTAAGTCCCGCCCTCCTCTCAGTGAGCTGGAGTTTTATGTAAATAGAGTCATACCACCTGTACTTTTGTTTTTAGTCTGGCTTCTTGCAGTCAGAAAAATCATTTTCAGAAGTTATCAGTTTATGTTTTAGGTTTTCAAAGTTAACTTCTCTCTGGGTTCCTAGGTGGGGAATATTAACTTCTAGCGTCTTTTGAATTCAGTTGAGAAATCTCTTGACTAGTAGTCTTAGTTAAAATTGTGAAAGGGGCTGCACTGTGTTGTCCTTGTGCAAGTCCACCTCAGGTGACTGCACTCGGGTCACGTGTCTCCCTGTGGCCGTGGGAGGAGCTCCCCGCAGGCCCCTCAGAGGGCGTGGCCTCTCCACGTCGCCGCGGTGCGCTCCGGGAGCTGCCGTGCGGGCGCTGCCAGGGCCAGGGCCGTGACAGCCGCTTGCTTTCCTTTCAGGTCCTGCCAGGAGTCCGGTCATGGGCGTGAGAGGCTTGCACGGGTTTGTGGGAAGCAGCTGCCCGCAGGTGTGCACGGAGGTGAACTTCCGGGAGCTGGCTGAGCGGCACCGCAGCGAGCACCCGGGCCGCGCCCCCACCATCGTGGTCGACGCCATGTGCTGCCTCAGGTACTGGTACACTCCCGAGTCCTGGGTCTGTGGCGGCCAGTGGAAAGAGTACTTCTCTGTCCTGGAGGACTTCGTGCGCACGTTCGCCGCCGCTGGCATCAAGCTGGTGTTCTTCTTCGACGGCACGGTGGAGCAGGACAAGCGGGACGAGTGGGTGCGGCGGAGGCTCAAGAACAGCAGGGAGATAGCCAGGATCTTCCGCTACCTCCGGGCGCACGGGGAGCAGCCCGGCCGGAGCATGTTCTTCATCCCCTCGGGGCTGGCCATCTTCACGCGCTTCGCCCTGAAGGCCCTGGGTCAGGACACCATGTGCTCCCTGCAGGAGGCCGACTACGAGGTGGCCTCTTACGGCCTCCAGAACAGCTGTCTGGGGATTCTCGGAGAGGACACCGACTACCTGATTTATGACACCTGTCCCTACTTTTCCATCAGTGAGCTCTGCCTGGACAGCCTCACCACCATCATGCTCTGCAGGCAGAAGCTCTGCGCCAGCCTGGACCTCGCCCTGCCGGACCTCCCTCTCCTGGCCTGCCTGCTGGGCAATGACATAGTCCCGGAGGGCACGTTTGAGACCTTCCGGTACAAGTGCTTGTCTTCCTACACCTCCGGGAGAGGGAACTGCGACAAAAAAGGCAGTGTTGTCTTTGCCGTGGCAGATCACATATCTCAAGTTCTTCGCTTACATCGAGGCGAGAAGAAGCTAGAAGAGATGCTACCTTTGGGACCAAACAAAGCTCTTTTCTATAAAGCGATGGCGTCATATCTTCTGCCAGGACAGAAGTCTCCATGGATTTCCCAAACACCCAAAACTGTAACCACTTGGGACAAGCAAGAAGTTCCCATGAGTTCAGACCCTAAATCCAAGCAAGAAGTTCCAATGAATTTCGAGCCCGAAATCAAGCAGCAAGTAACCATGGTTTCAGACCCTGAGATCTTAGAGGTATGTGGATGTGCCCACCCAAATCTAGTATGTCCTGACTGAAAACATACCCACTGGGGGCTCATGAGTACTGACTCCCTACAGCGGTCAAGGCACTGTGGGGACACAGAGCAGGACCCCAGGAGTTTAGTTAGGAAATATGACGTGAGTCATGAAAACTCACATTGTAAACCACACCCTTTAAAAAAAGTTTTTTCTTTTATTGATTCTAGAGGGGAAGGGAAGGAGAAAGGGAGACAAACATTGATACACAAGAGCAACATCGATTGGTTGTCTCTTGCATGCGCTCCGACTGTGACCGAACCCGCAACCCGGGCATGTGCCCTGACTGGGAATTGAACCTGCGACCTTTCAGTTTGCAGGACGATGCCCAGCCAACCGAGCTACACTGTCCAGGGCCGTAGACCATGTCTGATGCTGTCACAGGAGTGTCACAGAGGGAGCTCTGGTGCTTTGAAGGAGAGTGGTCCCTGTGGGTTAGGGCACAGAGGGAGGCTCCCAGAGAGGTGGGAGCCAGAGCTTCCCGGGGCCAATGCTTGCTTGGAACAGGCAGAGCCTGAGAGGTCGGTGGGCAGAGAGGTGTCGCCTGGGGACAGTGGCAGTAGCAGGCTGGAGGGTGGGGTTTCAGGGCAGAAGTGGGGGGGACAGTCCAGAAAAGGTGGGCCGCAGCCAGGCTGTGACAGTTGCTGGACCCCACGCCAGGGATTGGGACTGAAGGTTGAGAGCAGTACAGAGCCCTCCGGGTTTCTGATGGGAGGACCGCTGTTGGTCGGGCACCGATGTGTGAGGCTCTGTCGGGGCACCGCTCTCTCATCGAGGCCTGTCAGGGACAAGGGGCGTGCCCACAGGAACACCCACGGGCACCTCGAGTGCAGCACTGACCTCTTGACGTCACGCACACACCTTTCCTCGTCCTGGATGGTGAGCGCTGCTGTCTCGTGTCCAGTCATGCGCATCGCGAACCTAGGACTTAGCGCCGGCGTTTCAGAGGCGGTGCCCCCAAGCCCCGTGCTCTAGTCCAAGCCTGCTGCGTCAGTCGCGAGGCTCTTCCAGGGTGGCTGCTGCCCGGCCAGCGTGACTGTCACACTGGGTGCAGAGCGGAGCCCTGGTCTGCACCTCATAACTGCTCTCGGGAAACCCGCTGGACAAGGCTGGGGCCCGCCAGCCCTCACCCCTGTGGCAGCTCGGCCTGCATCATCCTCTTGTCTCCGGCCATCCTGCCTTCCTGCCGGTGTCTGGTCTTTCGGTCTTTCCGTCCCAACCTCAGAGACGACCCGGATCCCCTGTGGTGCCTGCGCTGTGCCTGACAGCGTCACCCGCGCCCCCTGGAATCGCACCTCTGGTGCACGCCCTGCTGGACAGTGGCGCTGATGGCCGGGCAGGGTCCCGTCGCTTCTCTCACCACCGAGCCCCTGCGCCTGTCTCTGTGGGAGCAGCTGCTCCTCACGTCTTCAGCCAAGTATTTAGTCCCTTCGTCTTCCAGCTGCAGGTTCTGTCTTTCTCTGTTACATCCATTGTAGCAGATGAGTAATTTATTAACAGAAAGTTACAGTAAAAGTAGAGTATAGTGCATGCTTAGGAGAGCTCCAGGTGGAAAAGTATTAAGAAGTTCAGACAATTCTACCTGAAAGCACTTTCTTACGTGGTTCGACGAAGGACAAAGAATGAGAACTGGAAGCTGGCGGGATGGAGTCCTGGACCCCCACTTGCCGGTGCTGACAGGCAGGAGCGAGAGGATCAGCGTGGCGGGGAGGTTGCGTGTTGGCTCAGCGCACAGAACCGGGAACGCGGAAAGGAGCATCGGGCCCGCACCTGGCCGGAGTGTTCTCAGCTGTGCCCCGCAGGTGGACTGGAGGGGCCCCGGGTTACCTGCCCGTGGGAGCCGACTCTCCAGCAGCGCCCCGTAGGCAGTTGGTTGTGACTGTCACCCCTCGTGTTACCTCCTCCAGTCCTCACACAGCTCTGCGGCTGGTGCACTTGTCTCCATTCTCACCTGGGCACACAGGCGTTTTGTGTGGCCACAAACTGCCCCGGTGTGAACCCAGGCCTTTGACGGCAAGTTTGATTCTGCAAGAGCACGCCCACCTTACCTGCTGGCCTGGAGGCTCGCTGGCCCCGGGAGAGCGAGCTGAGACTGTTGTGGTCAGCATTCTGGAAGCACAGGCGTGGGGGTGGCCCCTGAGGTGGCCTGTGGAGCCTGAAGGACAGGTGGGGAAAGGCATGGAGACAGAGGAAGCCACCGAGCAGAGCCGTGGGGGCGTGTGGCGTGGCCACTGTCACCGTGCCAGCCAGGCCCTCTCTGCTGCTTCTGCCACTTCCTGCACACTCCCATCCCCGTCTGTGTGTGGCCACGCATGTGTCCTCCCTGGGCTTGACCCACTCTGTGAGCCTGGGCAGCAGCTGCCCCAGTGACAGGGCCCACCGGTGGCCTTGGCCGCTGTAGTGGGTGTCCTGGCCCCTCAGCCGGTTTCCTGCCAGGGCAGTGCCTGCAGACGAGGTCAGACCACAGAGGGCAGCCGAGATCTCTGAACACCCTCAGGACGTAATTTGTATGCTCACTGGAGGGGTTGCTGGAGGTCTGAGCAGGGTGCGACGTGTCGCATGCTGTCTTTGGAAGCCCTGGACGCACTGCGGAGACAGGACTGCAGGGGCTGGTGCGGAGCCCAGGCAGAGGGCGGAGGGGCTGGACTCAGGGGGAGGGCAGTGGCACTGATAAAAGTCAGCCTCTCTCGGGGGCAGGAGGAGGGGAGGATCCGCAGGCAGCCGTGTGACAGTCAGAAATGGGGGCCTCAGCGTCCACGTCTGGGCAGCAGATGGGCGACTGTCTGCACGTTGTCTCGTCTGTGGGAGCGGAAGCCGTCCCGGTAGAAGACCAGGGTGGGGCCCGAAGAAGCGTGGCCCCGGGAGACGAGAGGCAGCGGAGGTGCGGGAGCAGAGCATGACGACAGCGTGAGGTCCAGGAGGCAGGTTTCAGGTGTGGGGAGAGACGGCCAGGGTGTCCCGGGCCACAGAGGGAAGCTGGGTCAGGACTGAGCGGCAGCAGGGAGGTTTGGGCGGCCTCGGCCCGCGGTGGGTGCCCACGGCCATGGCGGAGGTCAGAGTCCAGGGGTTTGGGGGGGAGCGAGGGCGTGAGGACGGGTCCGTGTGCAGGCAGGACGTTGGGCGGTGGTGGTGCCTGGACAGGCGGGGCTGGGAGATCCCCGGTCTGCTGCCCGCAGGCCGAGAGCAAGGCGCCCTCCTAGGTGGTGGACCGTGTGCTGAGCACCCAGCGACACATCTGCTGGACTTAATTATGTCTTTGAAAATAAATTGAAGTTTCTTAAGTGCCTCTTACATTTCACCTTAAAATTTGTTTAAGGCATCTCTCAGTCCTGTCAGATAGGCATCGGGGGTCCGAGCAGGCACGCGTTTTAACCACAGTCACCGCCCCAGGCTCCCCACGTGCACTCCCCGTGTGTTTACCTGCTGCTGGATAAACTGAACTGTCGACGGCTTTAGCACTTTGGACTGCGTGAGTGTGCCGAGGGTTCTCCGAGTGCAGAGTGCTGTGTGTCCACAGCGAAGGGCGGAGATACGAGCCGCTGACGAGATGCTGCTGAGCTGGTTGGCAGGTTGGAGTTATAATTCAGAGAGCTTAACTGAAAACCCTTTGTACACCCACACAAGAATGTTATAGATCAAAATCTGCATAGTTGCTAAAATTTAAGACTTCTTGACAGGGTAAATATGATTTATAACTTCTTAGATAAATTTGTCAGAATACCAGTTTGTTAGGAATGAAAAAAGTCAGAAATGGTGAAAGAGTAGAAAAATAAATTAGAAACTGTAGCCTTAAAGGACCGTGAACTACGTGACCAACATTTCTGATAGATTCTCTGTCAAAAGGAGCACATGGAGAAGGAGGTCTCTCCTGATAATCTTCAGTTGGTTGGAGTATCAAGTAATACCTCTTCAAAACCTTTTTTTAAACTTTACTGACCTTAAAGTTGCTGGCCTGTCTGCCATCTTGATCTAAAGAGATTTTGGCAACACCATGTTGTGGAAGCACAGTGTGGTAGTCTCTCTAGCCTTACGTATGGTATGTCAGCACGTGTGAGCACGCGTGCCAGGCAAGCACATGTCATGGCTGCTGTGTTCAGTCCTCACAGTAGCTTCGTGAGGTTGGCACTTTGCGTTAACCCTGTTTCATTCACGAAGAAAGTGAGGCATAGCAAGACTAAGACTCAAGTCGGCAAAGCTGAATCAGCATAGCTCGTGTGTATGAGTGATGACAGTCTGATTCACAGTTTTATCCTCCAAGTTATCCTCGTGCCACACTTAAAATGCTGTTAGCTGCAGGCTGTGTCATACAGCTTCTTCCCAGCCTGTTCGATCTGCTGCTTGGTGGCCTTGACATCCACAATGACACAAGCGTACTGCTGTCTTCTGTCTTTTTCACGGCTGACTCAGTAGTCGGGGGACCTTGATGAGGGCGTAGTGGTCAAGCTTGTTTCTCCTGGGGGGGCTCCTCCGAGGAGACTTAGGCTGCCTTCGGAGCCGCAGGTCCTAGGCCTCCTGAAGGTGGGTGACGTGCGGATCTTTTGTGGCTGTGGACGCCTTTTAGCACTGCTTTCTCTGCCTTCAAGGCCTTGGCCTCGGCCTCGGCTCTGGGAGGGGCAGGGGCTTCCTTCTTCACTTTGGGCGCCATCTTCGTGAGAAGCTAGATTCACATTTTGGATGGTGGTGTAGATGAGTTTATTCCTGCAGGGATAAGAACATTCTTCGTGGGAGAGTAAAACCTGTACGTAGGTTATCGTAGCCCTTCTGACGTTAGTTTCGCATTGAATGAGAACATAAGAACCACACGTCTGCTCACCTGCCACATGCCCGGGCATTGCAAGGCAGGAATTGATGCAGGGTCAGCTCACTGTAAGAAATTTGTGAGCAAAGGGGTGAGTGGGACAGTTCCTCCTCCCAAGGAGGCTGTGGTTCGGTGGAGGGATCAGACCAGAAAACCACCCTCTGCAGGGTCCCTGTGCATCAAGCCCCATGTGGAGGGGAGCAGAGGGCCTATGGGGAGGCTGAGTCGGGGGACCCTCAAGGGAGAGGGGCAGGCAGGGTGGAGCGCTGCGGGAGCACATGTGCCTGCTGGCGGCGGGCTCTGTGAGGCCCCCGACGGCTGTGCGGGGATGCGGTCGAGGCCTTATCCGGGAACTTGGGCTGCGGAGGAATTTGTGGCAGCTGTTCGGAGGCATAGATGAGGGCCATGGGTGGACCTCCGTCTGTGGATGGTGGGGCGAGCCCTGTCCAGCAGCCTCCACCTTGGTGGACACGGGGCCGTGCCGTGGAGTCAGTGAGTCTGACGGGAGCTTGGGGCCTGGAGGGCAGGGAGCCACGCAGAGCTCCGGCCTGGAAGCCCAGGCGCCAGCTCGAGTCTGGGGGGCTGTTGTGCCATTGCTGAGTCTTCAAAGCACCGGTGTGGGGCACAGGTACTCACGTTTTCTATCTGAAGGTTGTTCCTCCGTTCCGAGGAGAAACCCTCTGTGTCCACATTCTGAACAGGTTGCCAGAGCCCGGCACGTGCAGGCAGAGAGCTACCTGGTGTACAACATCATGACCAGCGGGGAGGTCGAGTGCAGCAACACCCTGGAGGACGCGCTGGACCAGGCCCTGCCCAGCCAGGCCTTCGTCTACCGCCCGGTGCGGCAGCGCGTCTACTGCCTCCTGCTGGCAGACGGCCCAGGTGAGTCCTCGGGCCGATGCTGGGGCTGGTGAGACCGGGGACTCGGGCCAGTTGAGGGCAGGGCACCGCTCGGTCGGGTTGTTCTCTGCGAAGTCTGCAGTGGAGAGTGCCACGGTGCCCACGAGACGTTGGGGTCGATGCCACGGGCATCTGCGTGTGACCAGCCGGGGGTTGGTCAGCGGTCATTAAGAAGAAGTGTGTCGTCTCTACAAAATGTGTTTTATGCCTTCAAAGGACTTGTGCTTTTTAAAAGTGAGAAAACCCTTTCCTCCTGGAGGAGTGTACATACCTTTAAAATGTAAACAAAATTTTCCTTTAGTAATCATTTGTAATTAGGCTCACGGGTCTCCCCGCTCTCTGTGCCTCATGCAGCGGCGGCAGAAGTGTAGGGAGAGGAAGGACGCCAGTGGCCAGAGCAGCGGCCTGGCAGGCCCTTCACACAGGGAGCTGTGTGGCCTCTCGCCCAAGGCCGACTGTACCATCCTGGTCTGAGGTGACAGGTGACGGGAAAGAAGCTGATTTAAAAACAGAAACAAAAGGACCCATGAAGTAAGCTTTGAGCCAAGTGTTGTTCGGTGTCTTTCACGTATGGCTCTCTGCCCGTATTCTTTCTGCACATGATTGATTGCACATTGACTAATGATTAAAAAAATACATTTTCATCATGAAAAACATTCACGCTATAGAATAATATTTCCCTGGAATTGTTTCTAGAGTGCGGTTTACCCGTGAACAAAACAGGTCAGGGCTCGGGGCGTCGCGCCCACACTGGTCAGAAGCCCACACGCAGCCTCACCCGGCCCCTGCGTGCTGCGGGCCTCGCACGGCAGAGCTGTGGGCTGCGCCCACCCCTCGCGAAGGCTGCACGCAGGCAGGTTCTGCAGCTCAGACTCCCGTCGTTCGAGGACCAGCTGTGTTTTATCAAATGAGGTCGGATCCATAAACTTGACTAACTTCAGCCCTCCGTCGGTGCACTCATTAGATGGCCGTAATGACAGGGAAAGTTGGTCTCCTTGAACCTGTCTTCATAATCGATCTTTATTTCCTTCTGTCCGTCTCAGCGTCTTGGCTTTCCACATCATTAGTTGCCGTTGCTGGAGCGCGGACGCACAGTGCTCTGTTGCCGGTTTGTCTGGGGTGATGACGATGAAGTGCACTCCGTGAGCTCTGCGTGGCGTACGTAGCTCATCAGCCCCCAGCGCTCGGACATTCCGTGTCAGGCCTGAGTGCGGACCCCCGGGTCTCATACCAGCTTTCTGTCGACTTGCTCTTAGTTCTTGAGGAAAGGGTGTTGAGACCTTTGGATGCGACTGTGGATTTTCTTTTGTATGTTCAGTTTTGTTGGGTTTTGCTTCAGATATTTTTGAAGTCTGTTGTTAGGTCCATTTATATTGAGCATTGTTGTTTCTTAATGAATTGACTCTTACGACATCACAAGATTCCCTTTTTAGTGTCTGAAAAGTGCCTTGTCTTGGAGCTGGCTCTGTCTGACGCTAGTGCGTGGACCCCAGTCCCCTGCGGTTGGTGAGTGCCAGCCCACCCTTCTCTGCCTTTCCCTCCGGAGTGGTTTCAGCGGCGAGTGCGCCTCTCTGCGGCTCTGTCTCCTGACTGGGGCGTCCGGACCCCTCAGCTTCGGTGCGACCACTGGCGTGGCTGGGCGAGGCTTCCGTGTCGTTCTCTGCCCGGTTTTCTTCCTCCTCCTTTGGAGTCCATTGAATAATTTTTAGTGTTCTGTTTTACATTTTCTTGGGGATTGTTGGATTCGCCCGTCGTTTTTAGGAGCAGTTGCTACAGTGTGTGATGCTCTCCCTTAACGTTCGCAGCCTGCCTTCACGCGGTGCGGGGCTGGTCACGGGCAGTGCGGCAGCCCCAGCGGTGCGCTCCCGCTGTCGCCCTGTGTCTGCCAGTGTCGCTGTGTCTTCTGTGTGTGTGCAGACGCTCTGACCCCTGTGTGTGTGCAGACGCTCTGACCCCTGTGTGTGTGCAGACGCTCTGACCCCTGTGTGTGTGCAGGCGCTCTGACCCCTGTGTGTGTGCAGGCGCTCTGACCCCTGTGTGTGTGCAGGCGCTCTGACCCCTGTGTGTGTGCAGGC
>CM052541.1:190369505-190467364 GCA_028533065.1 Trachops cirrhosus
GTCAGGGCTGCCACCGTGACACTTCGACCTCCATCCGGACTCTGCCCGGCGCCCGCGATGACGCCCGTGTGACAGTGTGCAGCGTGCAGTGTGAGACGGGACGTTGGTGTCGGCGTACTGTTTGCCGGGCTGAAGTCCTGGTTCGTTTCCTTACAGATTTTTTAAGTGGTGTTTTATTTTGTAGTGTTTTTAAAGAGAGGGGAAGGGAGGGAGAAAGGAGAAGAAACATGAGTGTGGGAGAGAAACAGCGATTGGTTGCCTTCCAAAGGCGTCCCGAGCAGGGTCCACACCTGCGCCCAGGCACGCGCCCGACCGGGAGTCCGACCGGCGACCTCTGGCTTTGCGGGCGATGCCACGCCCACCGAGCGCACTGGCCAGGGCGGCTGTGCTGACGCCCCGCTGTTTTCCGCTCCCCCTTGTTGAGCTCCGGCATTCTCGTCCCGTGTCAAGACCCAGTGCTGGCCCCTCACCACAGGGGAGCTCCCGTGTGCTGTCTCTCTGAGTCCTGCCTTCTGTCCCCGTCCCCTGACGGCCATTTGTCTGTCCTCCATCTCTGTTTTGGTCATTTTGAAAGTGTTAACGTGAATGGAAACATGTAGTATGTACCTTCATGAGATTATGTGTGTATTTAAACCCCCTACTGCAGGATCTTGTTTTTGCTTTGAACTGGGGGTTGGCAGACTCGTTCTGTGAAGGGCACGATCCGAGCATTTCCGGCTGTGAGGCCCCCACACGCCAACGACCGGCACCGAGCCCCGCGGCCCTGTGCAGGGTGAGGGAGCCGTGGCCGCGTGTCAGCGACAGCGTATGCCTGGGCGCCGGTGAAGCTTCCTCTCGTTTTCTCGTGTCACAAAATTTGAATTGCATGTAACCTTCCAGTGTTGCGGAATATTCTCTTGGTGGTTTTCCAGTCATTTTAAACAGGGTGAGAAGCGGTACAAGCTTTCGGGCTGTGTGGAGACCAACAGGCCAGGTCTGGCCCAGGGGCCGTAGTCTCCTCTCCTTCAGACAGCTGTTTGTCCTCGCGGGGGTTAACACGCGGGGAAGAGCCGTGTGCGTGCCGTCTCTGGAGTTCCCGGCGTCTTCGGCAGGTCCACGTCGCCATTAACGTCATCTCTCCTTACCTAAAGCTTGCTCGTACATTTCACGTGCTGCGCATTTTATTGCCCCTGGTTTTTTTCCTGAAAATATTTTTATTTCAGAAGAATAATTTTGCTAGATACGGAACTTTAGGTATTTTTTGTTTGGCACTTTCAACAAGCCATCGTGCTGTGCCTGCTCGTGTCCTCACCTGTGTGGTGACACGGTCGTCCGTGGCGCGTCCCCTCCTGCAGTGAGGGCGCTTCCTAGGCTTTTCTGCGGATGGCCGGTCGCAGCCGCGGGTTCGCCTGGAGCTTTGGAGTGGCTTCTCTGTTGTGCTTGGGGTGCCTGAGCCTCTTGGGTCTGTGCATTTACATTTTCCGTCAAATTTGGAGAAAAGCGAGTGTTATTTGTTGGATATGTTTTCTGTCTGCATCTTTCTCACCTGTCGCTCTGGGCCTCCAGCCACTTCCCTGCATGGTTTACCCTCAGTGTCCCTCAGGTGTCCGCCCGGCCCGGCCTGGCCTTCACACCTGTTTCTCTCTGTGGTTCAGTGGGGTCATCTCTGTGGCTCTGAGGTCGAGTCCAGCAGCCTGTCCTCTGCCACATCTGGGCTGCTGCTAGCCCACCCAGTGAAACTCATCTCAGATGCACGGTTTTCAAGTGGTTTTAGTAAAGGCATGCAACTTTTTTATCCTCACCTGAGGATGTGCTTACTGGTTAGAGGGAGAGAGGAAGCGTTGGGGGGTGGGGAGGGAGAAACATGGATGTGAGAACGAAACATCCACCGCTTGCCTCCTGTGCGCACCCCAACCGGGGGGCAAACCAGCCACCCAGGTCCGTGCCTGGGCTGGGAATCGGACCCCAGCCGCTCGTTGCACAGGGACAGCGCTGCCACCGGCCACGCCACCGGCCACACCGCCGGCCAGGGCTCAGCTGCGTTTTCAGCCCTCCCTGTCTCCTTCCCTGTGTCCACCGCGTCCTCTGGACCCTGCACTCGCATTGTCGTCTTCAAGTCCTCCTCTGCTCCTTCCGTCCGCCCTGTCGTCTCTGAGCCTGGGTCTGCTCACTGGCTTCCCCTCGTGGCAGGTCCACGCGTGTCTCCTGATTGTCCTGTCCAGTGCTCTCACCCCTCAGCCCGTCCTGGCCGCACGCCTCCTCTGACCTGATGGTCTTCGTTTAGGTCACTGCGAAGCCCTGTGAGTGTGAGGGGACAGGGGAACTCCTTCCCGCCTCCGAGGTCCACAGTGTTGGAGACGAGCCCCGTGCGCACAGCCGCCTCCGGCAGTGGGGCTGGCCGTCCGCGCCCGGCCACCTCTCCTCAGCCAGCCGGCGGGCGTGCTGGGCCCGGGGTGGGGGCAGGCTGCCGGTCCTGCGGTGGGGACCCAGCCCCGCCAGGAGACACTCAGTGTCCAGGCGGTGCGGCACCTTCGCGAAGCGCTGCAGGCCGTTCATGCATTGAAAGCCTCATTGCTGACCCAGAGGGGAACTTTTTTAAACAAGTGTACACAGAAAAGAATGGGAAGTTTTTCTGTTTTGTTTTGTTTTTTAAGATTTTATTTATCTTCAGAGAGAGGAGAAGGAAGGAAAGGAGAAAGAGGAGAGAAACATCAGTGTGTGGTTGCCTCTCCTGCACCCCCCACCGGGGACCCCCCGCAACCCAGGCACACGTCCCGACCGGAAACCGAACCGGCAACCCTCTGCCCCGCAGGCCTGCGCTCAACCCGCTGAGCCACACCAGCCAGGGCGGCTTTTCTGTTCTTTAAAGAGCCATGACCACACACGCTGGCAGGTTACACAGCACTGCAAAAACATGACAGAACCAGCAGGACAAGTGCATTTTTTAAAAAGCCTGGAGGATTGTTGCAAACTTGAAAATCCCAGCAACTGAGAGGTCCAAGCCCCCGCTGCTGCTCCTCTTCCCCTCCCCCTGCCCCCGCGGCCAGCCCTAACTCCCCGCCCCACACGCACGTGCCCACGGGCCCAGGCGGTGAGCGGGCCGGCACCCTGAGAGCCGGTGGTCACGGGGGCAGGTTTGGGCCCCTCTCCCGCCTGCGTGGGCGGCGTCCCAGCGTGCAGGGGAGCGGGACGGGCAGACAGCGCCCCTCGAGTGTTCACCTCGCTCTTTGAACGCAGAGCCCAACCAGCCCGAGGCTCCTCGGAGGAAAATCCGCTTTTTCTTTCCGGAATTGCCCGACTGTATTTCCTCTTTTTTTTTTTTTTTTTTTTTGATGTATAGGTGTTCAGGTTATTTCATCTTAATTCAGATAAACCAAATTATTGCAAGCATTTCTGCTGTATTTTCAAAGAGAGGACAGGTTAAAGCCTGTGAACTGAGGTGGCACCCAGAGAGCAGGCCGGACTCCAGGGGTTCCCGGGAAGACAGGTTGGCTGCTGTTTCGAGGGGGGCTCACTGGGGCGGGGGCACAGCTACCACTGTCCGCAGGGGGGCGACCTGGGCTGAGAGTGGGAATGGCCATCCGACTGTCGTCCAGGTGAGGACCCCGAGGCCCGGAGGGGCGGGCAGGAGACCCGGGCGCTGGCTGGAGGGGTCCCGACGGGCCGGTCCGCACTGTCAGCCTGGGGACGGCGGCCCTCACGCGCACCTGCTGACGCAGCCGTCTCTGCGCAGGTGGCGCCGGCAGCTGCCCCCCTGTCCGGGAGTGGTTCGTCTACGCAGGGAACCCCCTGAGGCACCCGGACCTCGTCAGGCCTCTGCAGATGAGCATCCCAGGTACTGACAGCCCTCGTGCGCGCCGAGCGCAGCCGTGGATGCACCGTGGAGACGGGCTGCCCAGACCCGCTGGTGCACTGGTGTCCGTGTCAGCCTGTGGCTCCCGGGAGGTGGGAGACCGCGGGTAGGGGCGGGAGCGGGGGCGGGGGAGCCAGCCTCTCAGCCCAGCTCCCCGAGGTGGCTGGCCCTGTCTCACCCCCACAGGCACAGAAATAGAGCATTTCAGTGAAGGGCGAGGGTGCTGGCCTTCACACCGGGAGCTCTGTTGGGGTTTTCCTCCCAGCCCTCGGCGTTAGAGCCCAGCGATGTCAGCGGGGGCAGAGACTCGCGTCTTGTTCTGGAAGAGGGACGTGACGACTTGCTGGTGCACAGAATGATGCCAGCGGGCCCTGCGGCCTTTCCTCTCCAGGGGGCACGCCCAGCCTGAGGCAGCTGTGGCTGAGCCAGGAGCCCGGGACCCAGGCGCAGCGCGTGGACGTGCTCCTCGCCTGCCTCGACCTCTCCTCCTCCCGGGACGAGCTGCAGGCCTTGGAGAGCCCCTTCCGGACGCTGTGCTGCCTGCTCATCTACCTGTTCATGCAGGTAACTGCGGCCCGGCTGCCCCCGCTCAGGGGCTCCGCCTCCTGCCCTTGTCTCACGGGAGGTGCTGAGTCACTCTGTCCAGCACCTGGTCCTGAGCACCAGCTCTTTGCAGAGCTCGTGAGCTGAAGGACGGCTCTGTGTGTCACACGAGGGAGATGCCGCCGCCACCGACTTCGGTGTGTGATGCACGCAAGGGGAGCGGGCCTGGCGGCTCTGCTCCCAGAGCTTTAAGACGGCGGATTCCCCCTCCCGGCCGTCTGGGACTGCTGGGTGGTGGTCTCGCTTCCTGGGACGTGGGGAGCAGGTGAGGGGTCGGGCGCTGCCCTTGAGCTGCCCTGGCTGCAGCCCCACTGCCCCTCAGCAGTCTGCACCAGGGGCCGAGGACTCCGCTTCGCTGACAGTGCTCACCGTTCCTGTGACGGGTGCCTCCAGTCTGAGAATGGGCAGCGGCCACTCCTGGGTTAACGGGCAGCCCCAGGGTGGAAGCGGGAGTGGTCTGCGGGGCGGGCGTGGCCCTCGTGGTGACCGTCCTCCTCACCTGGCCGCAGGCAAGGCAGTTTTTGTTTCCTCGCTTCACGCTCAGTTTACTTGTGGAAAGTGTCAGAGCCCGTGATCTGCCTTTGTAGTCGTTTGCACACACACTCACACCACTCGCAAGAAGGTTGGGACACCCGGTAGGAGAAGAGCTGAGACCCCTGGCATCCCCAGCCCCTTCCCCACTGCCAGCTTTGAAAGGGTGTCCCTCTCACTGGTCAGTGCCCAGTAGCAGAAGGCCGGCGCGGACTCACACGCCGCCTCCACCCCCGGCTGTGCGTCTTCTGCCGGGGTCCCGGGCCTGGGGGCGTGACCCTCCCTCTCTTCCGCCCGGAGGGGAAAGCTGTGGGGATCTGCCCTCGGACCTGAGCCCCTCTGCAAAGAGCAGAGGGTTGCATTTCGGGGGACTGGCCGGTTCCTCCCTCAGCGTCCTCTGGGGTGTGGACTGGCACGCTGGGGCCGTGTCACTTCGTCCCTGGTTGCACGTGGCCAGTGTGAACTTGAGCCTTTGATCCCTGTTTCAAGTAGGACACTTCTTTATTCACACCAGACTTAGCAGAGTGCAAATTAGTGCAGGGTGGCAGGATTCGGCCTTGTTTACGTGTGAAAATACCTGTTTTTGGTACTGTGCATCGTGTGTGCACTCTGTAAGCTGACGGCGCTGCGTGTGAACCTGCAGTGGCGGCTGGGCCGTGCCTCGGGGCCGGCGGCTGAGCCCCCGCGCCCAGAAGAACAAGTGCTTCGGTCGGCGCTGCAGGTGCTGGTGGCCGCACTCCCAGGGCGTGCACTTGGAGTTGTCTTTCCCGCTGCCAAGGGGCTCAGCGAGGACCCCGGCAGGCACTCAGTGCAGCTCGGCCCGCTGTGCGCCGCCCGCTGTGCGAGTCCGTCCTGGCAGTTCTGGGCCCGGCACAGAGCGGTGGCCTTCCGGTCATGTGTGCGGTTAACGTGCAGCGAGTCGGGCACCCCAGGGAAATTGCCACTCGACTTTACAGGGCACGTGCGTGGAGACTTTTAAACCGAAAAGCAACAAGGGCACTCAGCGGTGGTGTCTTGTACCAGGGAGGTCCTGACCGTTGCCACGGCAGTCACTGCCTTGGGGTCCGTGAGGCTGCAGGGGGCTCTTGGGGGCGATGGCCCGTGTGCTGCTGCGCTCACGTTACGGTTCCATGTGTGACGTGGGACGAAGCGCGTCCTGTTCGGACGCAGACCTGCCAAAGACTCGCCCCGCATCTCTGAGGGACGTCTGGGAGGGCCAGTCCCCGCCACAGGAAGGGCACGTTTGACACAGTTCACAGCAGAGCAGACACTTGAAAAGCAGCATCTATTGTGTGAAATCTAAAACACTGGCGTGACGAAGCGTCTGGCATCCGAGATTTGTGAGCGGCAAAGTTGGTGGCCAGAAGCCCGCACACTGCCACAGACCACGCACTGCCACAGACCCACAGACCGGCAGAGGACAGTGGCTCTGCCCCGAGGGGCCGTGCTTTGGAGCCGGCCTCCCTCAGAGCCACTGGTGGCCGGAAGCGACCAGCCGGTCAGCAAACCTCAGTCTAAACGCAGAGGTGGGGCGTATGGCTTAGGAAAAGGCCTTCTCTGCTGGGACCCTCTGCTGCAGAGCAGGCTCTGGGTCTCGGTCCTGAGGCCGCACGGCTGCAGGTGGTAGTTTCCCCCGAAACAACTGTGTGTTGTTCGTGCGGAGGGAACGGCCGCCTTGGAATAAAAAGGGACGAGGATGGTGGTCAGAGCTGAGACACATCATGTCCCCCAGCCTGTCCCCACCCCTGGATGTGTTTCCCTACAAGGAGACACCGCAGGTCCCCCTGAGGATGGGAAGATCGGTGGGCGTGTGGCCACGTCGCCATCTGGGGCCCCGCAAGGAGGAGGCCTGAGGCACCTGTGTCCACCCTGCTGGCCGGCCATGACGCCCTGGCTCCTGGGTCCCCTCATCTCCCTGCCCGTCTCCGTGTCTCTGCCTCTCCTTGTTTCTCTGCCACACCCCACACCCCGTCAGACCTTCTCACTCCACCGAGGATTTGCGGGGACGCCTGTTTGGGGACCCCGGTTTCCTTTGTATTGGGGTGTGCAGGCACAGGCCCCACTGGGGCTGTGGAGGCTGGGTGCTGCTTGCAGCCTGGTCTCCGTGTGGGTGCTCTGCCTGCACACCCCGGGTTGTCAGCTTCTGAGATCTGTGCCAGAAGTAATCACTGTTCTCTAGGACTCCGGTTCTTCCCAGCATTCTAGAGCTGTCCGCCCTGCTGCAGAGGAAGCAGACTCTCTGCCCAGGTCGGCTCTGGGCCCCGGGGGAGAAAAGGCCCTCTCCTCCCGCTTCGTCTCCTCTGCTGCTCGAGATGCACCCTGCGCCTCGTCCTCGGTGGCTGCGACCCGCGGCCGCGAGGCTGAGGCCGCTCTCCCTCTGCCCGCAGGTGGACACGCTGTGCCTGGAGGACCTGCACGCGTTCGTGGCTCAGGCCTTGTGCCTCCAAGGAAAGTCGGCCGGGCAGCTCGCGGACCTGCAGGTACCGACGCGCCCGATCGCCCTGGTTCTGGGCCCGCGGGCCCGCGCCGTGCCAGCCCGGGTTCTGTCCCGGGCTGTCTCTCCGTGCTGTGGTGCTGTGGTGCCGTGGAGGGAGGGCTCCGCTCTCGGGCAGTGGAGCCGAGTCCTGCGGGGCTGGCAGCCGTGCTGAAGCTGGCCTCGGGTGTGAGGGTCCAGGGTGGTGGCTCATTTACCACACGGCCTCGGGGCACGTGTCCAGGCCATACAGACCCCGGCTGCTGTGGGAGCCTCCCTGGGGGTGACGGTGTGTCTGCAGAACAGGATGCTGGGGGCTAAGGGACGACCCAGCCGAGCGCCCCTGGGCGTCAGAGCCAGGCTGGGAGGCCAGGGCTCCGAGTTCCACTGCGTGTTCTCATCGCTCCGTGTCGTCTCCCAAACGGCCAGGCACCTCCGACAGGACGTGTGAGCGAGCGCCCTGGGTGACAGCAAACTCAGGGACCCGCCGCCCACACGTCTTCGCGCCCCGCTGCCCTTGTGGCGGGTGCTCGCTCCTGAGGCCTGTGGATGAACTCAGAACACTTTGAGGACTTAGAGTCACGCTTTTGTGGTGCAGCAGAAGCCCTCAGAATGGTACTGACTGAGCCACTAGCGTGGCCGCAGAAACACGGGGCTGAGGGCCTAGCTGTTCACGGAGAAGCGCGCTCCTCGTTAGGCACTCAGGAGGTGGAAGAACGGGTGTGCGGCCAAACAGAATCTGGTGGGAGTCCCCCCGACTTTCTGAATGGACGTGTGAGCACAGAGGTGAGCACCCCCAGCAGACAGGGAGGCCAGTGCAGAGCAGATGGGGACGGCCCGCGTCCCCCAGTCCCGACTGCCGCTCTCCCGCTCTGCGCGCCCAGGGGCAGGTCAGGCTCGTTCTGAGGCTTTCATGGGCGGAGCCTCGGGGTGGGACCAAGAAGAGGCGAGGCTGCAAGCATTGGGCCTGCGGGTGCCAGCCCCCCCGGGCTGCAACCTGTGGGCTTGTGGGGGTGGGCGTGTGAGCATTTCAGGTGAGCAGGAGGTGTGTGAGTCAGCGTCACAGGAGGTGGGGACGGACCAGAGTGCTGCCTGCTGCCTCCCTGCTGCCAGGTACCCACCTCACCGCAGTCCTCCCCTGCTTCCCACCTCCGGCCTCCATCGCGGTGGTGGGGGGAGCGCTTCTGGGCCTGGAGACCCTAGAGGAGGAGATGCTCGCAGCAGCTGGGGAGCGGGCAGGCGCCACGGCCGCCCTCAGCTGTTCAGGGAGGACGGGCTGGTCTCGGGCAGCGACTGAGTAGGGGATCCCTGTGGGGAGTTCTCAGGAGAGATCCCAGGCTGCCCGCCTCCCGGTCCCCACAGTCCAGAGCCGTCGGCTCTCCCCAGGCAGGTGCTGCAGGAGTGGCACGCAGGTGGGTTTGCGGAGGGCAGGAGCACAGCCACACGCACCAGGTGGGCGCAGGGCGAGGGCGGCTGAGGCCCGCCCGCCAGGCTCGTGCTTGGCGTGTCCTCGGTGCTGCGCGCCTTCGGGCCGCAGCAGCAGACGAGGGGCTGCGTAGAGACCGCGGCCCACGGAGCCAGGAGGGCCGCCTGCCACCCTGGACATGTGTCCCAAGCCGCTGGTGCAGTGTGGGTGCCAGTCAGTCCGTGCAGCTCTGAGCGTCAGAATCCATACCCGTTTCCCCAGTTGGGTTTAGTCCGTCTGCCGCTTCTGTGCTCCCTCGTGGCCTGGCTCCGGCGTTCCTGGTTCCTGTGTGGACGCCCTGTGCTCCAGGGCACAGGCACACCACACGGACCTCAGACTGGTCTCCCCGCTGGTCTCCCGTTCCCTGGGAGACATGGAGACGCCGACGCTCAGACTCTGCTCTTCCGAGCGGCCCGGCCTTCCAGGCCCCCCACAGTCTGCCGGGCTGCTGCCGTGAGCCGGGGGAGCTACCCTGAGTGCGTGTTGGAAGTCCAGTGACGGGGCATCCCGAGGACGTGTCAGCGCTCAGCAGACTCTGACCAGGAGAGGAGCCAGGGCAGAGGTGGTGACACCCGTGGGCACGGGCCCACCCTGCCCACAGGACGGCTGTGCCCAGTACCTCTCTGCGTCAGGCCCCCGCACGGCGCCCCTGCGCCAGGCTGCACACTCTCCGCTGCGCGTGGGTCCTCCCGCGCAGTGTCCGAGGACAGGCAGAAGGCTTTGTCCTGGGTGTCACCTGTGGCCATCCGTTCTGAACCTCAGCTATAGGTCAGGGTCAGATTGGAAGTGACAGGTGTTCGGGTGCCTCCTTGGGGCCCCGTGGGGCCATGGCGGCGGGCAGGCAGCCCACTGGAGACGCCGAGGCTGTCAGGCCTGCCACTCGGGCGCCCTGAGACAGCACTCCAACTCCGGCCGTGTGGAGGCCGTGTTCGTTTGCAGGGGCACGCCACACGGGCGCGCTCTTTGCACTGGGCGCTGCGGGTGCTCGGGGGGCGTGACCAGGGGCCAGCGCGGCTCAGGGCCCTGCCGAGCTGCGGGCCGCCCTTGCCGGTGTCTCACGTCGTTTCACCCTCGGCCTCTTGTGTTCTCTGCGAGGGTCCCTTCGACTGCAAGGCGGCGTCCCCACTTACCCGCCGTTCCCGGACTGGGTGCCAGTGTCTCAGGACGAAGCTCGTTTGCCGCGGGGAGGCCCGTGGGGCCACCTGCTGTGCCCACACGGCCCCGGGGTGTCACCTGAGCAGCCTCTGCTGCCCTCAGGGCCCCAGTGGGCCCCTCCACCCCACCCGGACATGAGAAGGAAGGCCCCGGGATGCAGGCTTGCTGGGTCCCCTGTTAAGTCCCACCCCACGGCGTGAAGGGGACGAGATGTCGCCTCTCCTGATTTATTTTGGTTTTATGAACTGTACGAGATACTTAGTGACACTTGAAGTAGCTGCTGACCAGCGGGAGTGGCGGCCTCCATGGGTCGCACCTGGTGGGCGGTGCCGAGGGGTGTCAGGGACTGTGCAGTCGACAGCGACTGGAGGGGAGGTTGTCGCCAGGCAGGGCCCTGTGGCACGTTAGGGCAGCTTCTCCGTCTCACATCGGGTCCGTCCGACAGTGTACAGAAATGCTGCACGTTGGAATGGCTGTCTTAATTTCTAAAAACCGTCAGCCTCTTAACCCCATAAGGTAAGCTAGTTCACTCTTAAATGATAAGTATCCGTTTAAAGTGGTATTTTTAATAACTGGAAGAACTTGCTGTGACTCCTCGCAGCACAGCAAGCCGGTCACTGCCGGAACTGCTGCTCTTGGCTCCTTCCAAAGGGAGCTTTGGGGACGGCACGCACCGCAGAGACCGCGAGGGCACTCGCGCCGTGCAGGCAGGTGTGCAGGCGCAGGGAGGCCGGGCGCGGGGCCGCCTGCCGCCTCCGTCGCTGCAGCCGCCTCCATCCCTGCAGCCGCCTCCGTCCCTGCAGCGGCCTCCGTCCCTGCAGCCGCCTCTGTCCCTGCAGCGGCCGTGGAGTGTCCGCTCTGAGCGGAGGCGGCCTCTGTCCCTGCAACGGCCTCCGTCCCTGCAGCCGCCTCCGTCCCTGCAGCCGCCTCTGTCCCTGCAGCCGCCTCCGTCCCTGCAGCGGCCTCTGTCCCTGCAGCAGCCGTGGAGTGTCCGCTCTGAGCGGAGGTGGCAGGCACGGAGGCACAGGGCTCCGGTCCCCACGACGTGGGCCCCTCCTGACCGCCGTGCGTCTGGTCTCCGCAGCTCGATCACGTCGACCCCCGAGCCGTGCAGCTGGGCTCCCTGCTGGTCCGCGGCCTGACCACGCTGGTGCTGGTCAACAGCGCCTGTGGCTTCCCCTGGAGGACAAGCGAGCTCATGCCCTGGAACGTGTTTGACGGGAAGCTGTTCCACGAGAAGTACCTGCAGTCGGGGAAGGGGTGCTCCGCGGAGGCCCTGGTGGAGCAGAACGTGAGTTCTCGGCGGCCTCGCGTCCGCACGGGGTCAGGCTTGCCGCGGAGGCTCAGAGGCACGCGGAGGCCGGGGCTTTGGCTGGAAGCCAGAAGGGCCGGAAGTGCTGCGGTTCCCACGGTCGCTTTGCTGCAGAAAACGGACCCAGTTCGGGTGGCGCTGGGCCTGCTGCGCACAGCCTGCAAGGACTGTTACTCCGGGAGCCCGGAGCCCGGGGTAGCGGCCCCAGGCTGCAGGGTCAGCATGTCTTCTGGCTTCGGCCCCAGCACCTCCGCGGCTCCAGGCCCCAGGCCTCTGTCCAGGGGCGGGGGTGGGGCAGGGGGGGCACGCAGCAGCATCCCGTCGAGTCCCACACGTTTTTATTTTCCCAGTGCCTCCCCTCCCTCCCTCCCGCTTCAGAATCAATTGCAGGTGCTTCCTGCTCAGGCACCTCTGCAGACGTTGGACACATTCAGTGGGAACAGTGACGGCTCCTTAGTTGAAAATGTCCCCTGAAGCCTGGCTGCTGGGTTGGGGACATCGGTGGCTGCCCGGCTTCCTCAGACAGTGGCCCCGGGATCCCTGGGAGGCATTCAGGCGAGGCCTCGGCCACACACGTGGGCGTGTCACCCCAGACGCGAACAGCAGGCGTGCCGCCTGCTGGGGAGACGTGCTCTGAGCTCCCCACGTCAGAGAGGACGGTGTGGCCACTGTCGTTTCTCAGCGTCTGACCTGGTCTGTTCGCAGAGGTCCCGGCTCACCAGGTTCCACCAGCTGAAGTCCATCGTGTGCAAGGCCTGCCTGGGCGAGGGCCGGCGCATCGTCAGCCAGCAGCTCTGGCGGCCGCACCACACAGGTGGGCAGCGGGCCACGGGGGCGGGGCTGGGAGGCTGGGGCGGGAGGGGGACACCGTGGAGACGCCCGGCCACTGCCCAGTGGTCCGTTTTGGTTCCGTCAGGAACGCGCAGCCCAGAGGGCTGGGTAGTGACTCATGACCCAGGGCTGCTCGGGGGCAGAGCCCCTCCCGCTCCCCAAAGCACAGGCACTGCCGGGCGACACGTGCTCGCCCCACGTTTGGGTTCACTTCTCCTCACAGTGAGCGTGTGTTCAGGCAACACAGATGCAGAGAAAATGACGAGAGAGGAAACATAAACAGCCTTTAACTGTCACCTGAAGATGGTCGTGGACAGCTGAGGCGTCTTGCAGGGTTTTCTGTGCCCTGGCCCCACTGTTGCTGCCCCCTGGGCAGCTCTGGGTCGCACGTAAGTGACAGCCCAGTCGGGGCCACAGAACAAAGCTCCCCCGTGCTGGCTCCCAGCCCCACAGGCCCCCGGACACTTCGGGGTCCCCACCTCGAGCTCCACGTTGCTCCCTCCTTTCTCAGTGTACGTATAGCTTCTGCATGCCTCATTTCCTTAAAACAGAGAGCCCTGCTGTACAGAATCGTGGCTCAGAATGTGACCTGGTTTGGGATGCATGCCGCCAGCCTGCTTTCTGACACCCTGGTCACGGCACGCCCCCCGGCCGTGACACAGAGTCTGGGACCACACCGGGACGTTGGCTTTGAGCCGATGTGGCAGGTCCGAGAGTCCGTCTGCTCGTCTGCTCCCGAGTGTGTCAGTGGCGGGCACTCCTGTCGATCGGCCTCCTGGCTGATGAGCTAGTTTCAGTTATCGTCGCGCAGCCTCAGTGCTTAGGGCCCTGTCCGCAGCTGTGCGGCCCCGTTTCCTTTCTTGGCGGAATGAGCGCGCCCCACTTTCTTCCCTGCCGGGCTGTCCTCAGGGTTCTGCTTTGCTCTAGCCTTGCACACGGGGCTCCGCGCGCCCTGCTGGCAGGACACCACCTGGGACGTGTGCGGGTCCTACCAGGTGTCACCCGACTGCACACCTGCACTCGGTGCTCCCACACACCTGCATAGACTCACCCTGCACACCTGCACTCTGCACCCTGCACACGGCAGGCCAGGCCTTGCCATCTTCCCCTCCTCACGGGAATTGAGCCCCGTGTGCCTATGGCCTGTCTGCCGCGCACCGCAGGCAGCTCCCTGTCCACGGCCCCGCAGGGGTGCACGAGCCACCAGGGGAAACCTCCCCGCGTGGGTCGAGCCTGGCTCACCATAGCGGGCACCTCCTCTCTTTGTGGGTCACTGTGAGACATCGAGATCCTGGAAACGACACGCGTCAGTAGGACACAGGCCTCCTGTGTGACATTCTAGCAGAGACACGTCGTGGGGTGTCAGGGTGTAGGCACTGAGGGGCGGTTTTCAAAGGGAAAAGTACGTGTGAGGCACGTTTGTGCGGAATCCCGTCTGGTGCTCAGAGTCCCGCCCACTGGCAGGTGTGCCGGTCAGAAAGCCCGCCCCGGGGGGCAAGCCCACCAGGACTGACCACAGGGCCCTGACTTGAAGGGGCCTCCCAGCATGCCCCGTGTCTTCAGTCTGCCCCCGTCACCAGCACGGGTCCCGGGACACGTGTTCACACACAGGCCCCCACGCCCCACGGCCCGGCACTGGCCCTAGGGCTCCCGTGTGTGCATCGTCATGGGCTCTCCCTTCCGTGTCAGAGACACCAGGAGTCTGGAACTGCCGACCCTCGCGACAGTCTCACACGTGGCGCCCAACAGGTCAGGCGTTGGGCGGCCTGCTGACACACTGACCGTGTGTCCCCACAGGGAGATGGGGACGACAGGGACCCGGCTCCCACAGGACGAGCTCCGGGCACAGCCGGTCCAGCCAGGGACAGTACTGGAGAGACCAGGGCCCAGGTAAGAGGGCGCCGCCCACAGGTGTCGTCACCATGGCGGCTCTGCCGGCCTCTGCAGCAGGCGGGGCGTCTGCACGTGGACACCCGGCCAGCACGCTGAGGTCTGGCCGGTGAAGCAGAGCCCGGCCGTCCCCCTGCTCGAGGTGGGTCTGCCTGCTCCTCTCCGCTGTGCACTGGCAGTCACCCGCCTGTTCAAGGCCCACCTGCTCCCTCTCACAGAACCACAGCCCGAGAAGGGGTGTCCTCGCAGGAAGGGACCCGGCCGGGCGCCCGTCTCCCGTGTGCGCAGGCACCTGGCCTCACTTGCACTTCTGAGGGCCAAACTGCGTAGGCTTTTAGGTGACCTAACAGGTCTCACTTTATCCTTTCAAGCACGAAAACACCTTTGATGTGACTCTTCATTTCATTCACTTTTGCCAACCCTGCAAGCCGAAGGTCTCACAGAAGTCAGAGCGAGTCACAGGCGCTTCCGGTTTTGCATCTGAGCAGCATCGCAGGCTGCCCCCCGGGTCCAGGTGTGGGGTGCTTTTGCAGGCGCCAGGGGCAGGTCTGACCGCTGCTCCTGCCACGGAATCAGCCGTGTAGCTGATGTCGGGAGTCCACCGTGTGGCTCGGTGTAGACCAGAGTTCGGTGAATATTTTCGAAAGGCCTGCCGGCTGTGCCCGGTGGGACAAGGAGCTCCCGGGGGGTCTCGCTAACGGTGTCCAGTGCCACCCACCCTCTCAGAAGCCCTGTGCAGGGCAAGGAGGAGGTGGCTTCCACTTTGCCCCGAGTCATCGGACTCCTGCGCTCGAGCACAGAGCGGTGATGCGGGCCTGCGCCCTCCTCAGCTGCCTCCCACGTGCTCTCAGTGAGGCGGTGAGCAGTGCCCTCCCCCAGTGCCGGCGCTGCTGCGCGTGTCGGAGAGCCCCGCTCCACATGCGGCTGCCCCGTGGGGGTCGTTCGTCGTCACCGTGCGGCCCTGGACACACCTGCCCGCCGGGGCCCAGTGGCGTGTCGGGGTCCTACAGCCCTGGACACAGAGCCGTCGGTGTAACTGCTTGGGGACAGTGCTGGATTTCTAACTCTGAGGGTGACACGCCTCCCCCAGGTGAACCAAGGTGCGAGTGTTTCTGGGAGAAAGGAGAACCTGGCTGGGTGTGGTGGCCACGGGGACCTTGGCTCGGACTTGTCCACATTCCTTCCCAGTGCCCCCTGCCACTTCCTTCGCGTCCCCGTCTCCACGTAACCCGCGCCGGGCGGCTTGCCCAGGTGGCTTGCGCACATTCAAGGGCCCAGCACACCCTCCTGCACAGAACACACCAGGGTCACGCCGTCCCCGAGTCCCTCACGTGGCCTGCGTGTCAGGGCTGGAGTGCCAGCCGGGGGACGTGGGTGCAGGCGGAGTGCGTGCCGGGTCTGCCTGCGTGCCGGGTCTGCCGGGGCCCTGGCCTCCGCGGCGCTGCTCACAGAAGTGCCGGCAGCTCCTGCGGGTTTTCCGACTTCAGGTGCTCTGTGTGGGGACACCAGCCTTTTATCACGAATGGAACGTTTTTCCAGGTCAAATAACCCAGTTTTTCAATTACTGCAGTTGAATTATGTTGTCTTTATTGGGCCAACATATTTTTTGCTGGGTTTTGTCTACCTTTGAATGCCCATTTTAGTGTTTTGGGAGATGTTATTCTAATAAAAAGTTGTCACTGCTTTCAGGACAGAGGGAGCAGGCAAAATTCCCTCTGTCCGTGAACAACTGGAGGTGCCTCAGTGTTCGCCCCACCCTCCTTCCTGGGAAGCGCTGGGGCAGGGCCGGAGGGGCATCAAAGCCCCCCCAGCTGTGAGATGGCTTGCAGCTGGAGTGAGGGCACGGGGGAGATGAGGTGGGAAATTCCGCAGTCGGCAGCCACCAGTTGGCCTGTGATTTCTTCAGGTTTTGCTTCTGGGGGGCGATGCTGGGGTCAGCAGGCTGTTGTAAAACTGCCCCTGATCACCTGTGATAACAAGCCGGGGCCTGGGAGAGGTGTGAGCAGCAGGGACCCCCAGCCCAAGAGGGTGGGCGGCCCCCCAGGCAGAAGTGTGACGGATTCTGTGGGGACAGCGTTACCGTTGGACGTGGGGGCTGACCGCCCCTTCTACTTGCAGGGCAGCCCTGTCCAGGGAAGGCAGAGGGCAGCCAGCTGCACTGGGCGGCCGGGAGCCCCGGCCCAGCTGCAGAAGGAGCCCCGTGCTGCTCTTCCCGTTCTTGGCACAGTGTCCCCCGGGGGCCATCTGCCTGCGAGGCTCCGTTCCCAAGCGTCCTTGGCAGACGGCAGGGCTGGAGTCAGGAGCAGTTCTGACGCGGCTCCTTCCACTCCCGGGACGGCTCCCGATTAATTGCTTCCTGCTGCACTGGCAAGATTGTGGGACCGAGCCCAGTGCCAGGCGGCCGTGGGGCGGGGGCTGTGCCCGGCACACAGCCCCTCGGGTCCCCTGTGCAGCCGGAGGGGTGTGGAGTCTGCCGCGTGGAGTGTCGGCAGAGTCCGTTCTCAGCTCTGGTTTCCCGTCTGTTTGGTGCAGGGAGCAGACACCACGAGCCTGACCCCTGGAGAAGACACGCACCGTCCTCCGGGTAAGTCTCCAGCGCAAGGCAGCTCACCCGCAGCGGAAGTAAAACACGCCTTCGTGACACAAACTCCGTGTCCAGTGCCAAACCGGTCGGGAACTCAGATGGGGGACCCTACTGACACGCACCCAAGTTCACTTGGTCTTGAGAAGAGTCCGCTTTCTCCAGAAAAAGTGTAGAGGGGACCGAGGAGGAGTCTGGCCTCGGGACCCCGTGCCTCCCTCCCTCAGTGGTACAGGAGTCTCCTGCCGGCTCCTCCACAGGGAAGGGTGGTGGCCTTGGGACCTGGACTGGCTTTCCGTAAGAGGAAAAGCATCCTTTCCGGTGACCTCTCCCTCAAGCCCCACGGTAACAGCTTTCGTTGAATTCGGTTTGGAGGTTGGGCCTGACCCTGCGGCCTCAAACAGTCAGCCACTAGCATCTCCCTTCCAGCCTCAGCCCGCGCGCCATCGCTTGTCCCTGAGGGCAGGTGTGTTTCAGTGGCTCGGAGCCTTGTCGCCCCGCCTGGTGCTGACCACGCCCGTGTGGGCTGTGCACTGTTGCCCACGTCCACGTCTCAGCAGACGTGATGCCCACGGGCTCCAGGGATCAGCTCTCGTCGCCAGCTCCAGTCGAAGGCCACGTCTGCAGCTGTGTCTCCTCTGGGTCCCCGAAGCATCTGCACAGGAAAAGAAGTAACCCGTCTCCCTTCCTGGGGGAGAGCTAGCTCCACGGGGTGCTCCGTGTGGGGCTCGTGGCTCGGGCTGGCTCCCGGCTATGCTTCTGTGTGTCCCCACTCGGCCCAGCTCGGAGTTCTTACCGCTGCCCGTGTGCGGGCCGCCCGGGACCCCGGCACAACCGGGGCATCAGACAGGAAGCCTGGGCAGCAGGGCGGTGGCTGAGGGCCGGCTCAGTCGGGGCGGAGCTGGCCTGGGCTGTGCTGGCAGTGGCACTGGACCCTCGGAAACACTTCAAACGCAGGCAGATGCAGGGAGACCCTTTGCGTCCAAGGATCTCCAGATAACCCAGGAATTGAAGTTGTGAGCTCAGTAACCTTTGGAGTATTGATGAGGACCAGCTGAAAGTCAGGCCCTTCCGTGAAGCCGTCGCCCCCAAGTCTGGGCAGCGGGTGGGGACTGCCCAGCGCCCTCTGGGTCGCATGCCCTGCCTGCGGCCCCAGCTCTCAAAGGTGTCCGTGCAGGGGCCAGCGGGCGGCCCTCCTGCAAACAAAAGGGCCCTGGGCGCAGTCTCCGTCCGGTGCGTGCGCTCAGCGAGCCGGCCGACTCGCGCTCCGTGTGCGCAGCCCCGGGGTCGTCTAGGGCGGGCCTCCCCACATCCCCGGGAGTCCGCGTGTCCTCTGCGTGCGGCGGCCTCACGCTGGCGCAGCTCCTCCTGCTGGGCGCCGGCGGGCTCGGCTGCTGTCCACGCACGTCTCGTGGGGCCTGCAGCCTTGTTTCCCAGCTCTGGAAATACTTTGCATTCCTCTTGGGGTCCCTGTTTTCTCTCAGAATCCTGAATTCTGTTCCTTCCATTTCTGCCCATTTCAAACCACCGCTACATCTACAGGTTTCGTTTCTTTGTTGCTTATTTGCACAGCCTTTGCGTAGGATTCTCCCTTAGACTGTCGGGGACCCCCATGATAGCCATCTCCCTTCACGACACGCCGGTTCCGGCCGGTCAGAGGGACGTTCGTGCTCAGCGAGCTCGCTGTGCCCCTGAGCGGCACCGCTCTCTCCCCGTGGGGCAGACCAGCTGCGTTGGTTGCAGTCCTGGTGTTTTACACGTTGTCTCTGCAGTCAGGTCTTCAGTGAAAGTCCCCTGCATCAGTTTTTAAATGAAAGTGAGACAGTATTTACTACTCAAAATTGAACATAACCTCACAGTCCTTGGTTTCTTTAGACAACACATCACCTTCCGGGATGTTGGGATCTTTGTGAAGAAGACGACGTGGAATTTGTCCCCCGTGGTCCCCACACCTGCTGCGATGCTCATGTGACCTCAGCCCTCCCCTCTGGTGGCAGGTGTGCTCACCTGGGCTTGCGAGTGCTGAGCTCCCCCGGCATCCAGGGCGTGAACACCGGTGACCGTGGCGTGCGGCCCTCTCCTGTGCCCGGGCCGTTTGTCGGGGTCTTGGCCGGCACCCCCTTTCCTTTGCGGTGTCCTTGTCTGGCTTGGGTATCGGGGTGACGCTGGCCTGTGGCAGAAGGAGTTTGGAAGTGTTCCTTCTCCTTGAGTTTGTTGGACGACGTTGAGAAGGTCTGGCAGTATGTTTCTTTTCAGCGTTCGGTGGAATCCCCCATGAAACCACCTGGTCCTGGTCTCCTGTTTCCTGGGAGGTTTTCGACGGCTGGTCCAAGCCCCTTCCCACTGCCTGGGCTGCTCAGGTCTTCTGTGACTCTGTGCCTCCGTCTGGGAGGGCGGTGGTGTCCAGGGACCTTCCCGCCCCTCGCAGGTTGCAGGTTGGTGCGCGGTTGCTCGCGGT
Source organism: Trachops cirrhosus (assembly GCA_028533065.1). NCBI lineage: Eukaryota > Metazoa > Chordata > Mammalia > Chiroptera > Phyllostomidae > Trachops > Trachops cirrhosus. Next base: position 190,388,637 of record CM052541.1, read on the forward strand.
GGTCTCTCGGGACCCTGTGTATTTCTGGTCCCAGTTGTCACGTCTCCTTTTGTTTGTCATTTTATTCATTTGAGTCATCTCTCTCCTTCTCTTGGTTAGTTTGTCAGTTTCGACAAGCTCAAGGGTTTATCAGTTTTGTGTATCTTTTCAAAAAACCAGCTGGGTTTTCTTGATCTTTCCTGTTGTCTTTGCTGCCTGTGTTACTCGGTTCTGCTCTCACCTGTTACTTCCTGAGCTCTGCTGCCTTGGGCCTTACCTGTTGTCTCTCCGGTTCCCTGAGGGTTAGGGCTCGGCTGTGTATTTGAGATCGGCTTCCCTCTGAGTGTGGGTGCTCACGCTGCAGACACCCTCGCAGAACTGCCTCCCGGGGCTAGTGCAGAAGTGAGTTGTTTCATTTCCCCCAGTTGGTGAAATCTCCAGTTTTCCTCCTCCAGTCCCAGAGCGCTGTGATCGCTGAACACGCTCGATGTGACTTCAGTCCTCTTAACTCTTCAAGGCTCGTCTGCCGCCCCCATGCGCCCTGTCCGGGGGAATTTCGTGTGTGCTCAGGAAGGATGTGCGTCCTGCCGCCCGCGGTGGGCGTGCTCAGCCCCGTCCGCGGGTCCGGCTGGCCGCTCGGCCACATGGCTGCGGCGCAGCCCCTTCTGCGGCGTCGGCTCTGTCCCCTCACAGAGCCCTCTGTGGCCTGCGTCGCTCCTCAGCACTCACACCCCTGTGCTTTCCATTATAGAAAATGACTTTGAAGCCAGAACCCTACAGCCAGCCAAAATAGCATTCTAGTGTGAGGGGGAAAGGTGACACGTTTTCAGGAATCAGAAAACTTTGCCCTGCAGCTCCCTCCCGGAAGAAAACAGGCGTGCTCTCGCAGGACGAGCGTGTCCTGGAACAGGATGCATGGCCTCACCGACGCCCCGAAGGAGGAAGGGAGGGGCGAAGAGTATTTCAAGAAATAGTAGCTGACAGTTTCCCAAACTTGATTAAAGACATGCACCTACAGACCCAAGAAGCTCAAGCAGCCCCAGCTCCGATGAGCTCAGCCCACGGGACACACTGTAACCCCGTCCCCGAGGACCAGAGACCGAGACGGGTCTTCAGGGCGGCACGAGGGAAGTGGCTCCTCGGAGGCAGAGCCCCTCGGTGGCCTTGTCCCCGCTCGTGCCGCAAATCCGCGCTCAGTCCTTGTGCAGCAACGCCCGCAGACCGAGTCTGGGCTCTGGCCTGCGACGTGGGCAGGTGTTGGCATCCCGGGGGCTCCCCAGCCCGAGCTGCCGGGGCGGCCCCTCGGGGAGAGCCTGGAGCCCGGCTCAGGGCACACCGCGGCCTGGCGCCCTCCAAGGCCCACGTCCTCCCCGGGCAGGCGGCCGGAGCTCAGGCGCAGCCCCCCCACTGGGAAGCTCCCGCAGGGGGGTGGCGCGGCTTCCTCCCTCCCTCCCTCCCTCCGCTCTGCTGTGCTCTGCTGTGTGTCTGGGGGTCCGACGCGCCCCCTCCCTGGCGTTGGCTCCACTTGGTGTGACGTGCCCTCCATCAGCCCCTCCGCCTCCTCTGTCAGTTCTTTGTGCTGGTTTTGAGCTCCGAGCTCCCAGAAGGTTTTGTTTTTACAGCGCAGTCGTCTGCTTCCGCCACGGAGCGCCTTCTCCGGGTGCGGGAGCTCATTACACAGGTAGCGTCGGGACCGCTGCCTTTGTAGACGGCTCCTCCGGGCTTCTCCTTCTCTGCGCCTGTTTGTTCTGGTGTGGGTTTCTAGTTCCTCAAGTGCCTGGTGACTCCGAGTGCCCTCTCGTTTCGAAGAGTCAGGCCTCGAAAAGGCGGCTGAGCGCCTGTGCCCGGCAGGCATGGAGCCAGGGCCCCGGGGAGTCACGGCACCGGACCCCGTGCCGCACCCCGGGGGCCGGCGTCCCAGAGAAGGATCGACACGGGGGCTGCAGAGTTGAGACAGGCGGGCGCAGCCCTTGGGACCGTGGGGGGCTGGAGAAAAGCCCAGGATGAGCCCCGAGTCCTGATGGGCGTTGTTAAGGGTCCTGCCCCTCGGCTTGGGTGGGAAACACCAGGGAAGAAGAGGAAGTGGAGACGTGCCACCACCTTCGGGCCCTTTGTGATCAAAGCACCAACTGTGACTGACACGCACCCCGCACCGTCACGCACACGCACACGCACACCCCCAGGCCGGACCCGTCGGTCAGGGAGCTGCAGCCGACAGAGCCCTCGCGTCCTCGGTGGGCGGCCGGGCTGGTCAGCGGCGGCAGGCCGACTCACGGCCCGTTCCTTGCGTTCCAGGTGGTCCAGCTGACGCCGCTGCCGCGCCCGCCGGCCCCTCACCGCTGGAGAGAGTTCCTTTGATGGGGACGTGGATGTGAAGTCCGCACGTCTCGCTCACGTGCCGGCACTGACGCGATGACGCACCGCGTGTCCCCATCGTCGGCAGGCGCAGCCGGGAGGGAAGCTGCGTGGTGTGTGTTCCCCTCCTCCCCACGGCAGCAGCCGGAGCCGCAGGACCCTCGTGAGGATGCAGCTGCTGCAGCCCAGCATCCCTGCGGCTTCGCCCTCGGGGGGCCCGCCTTGATCAGGGCCTTGTGGGTGTGGAGACCCCACGAGGTGGGCCTCGGAGAGAGGACGTCGCCCTCCTGTGCCGGGCGGGGGCGCCCAGCGCACCTGGAGAGACGCCTGCAGCTGCGACGGGAGTGCCCCTGGGTGCTGCCCTTGAACCTGGCCCACCTGAGCTGAGACGCGGGCTCACGGCCCTGCTCTCTCCCGGGGGCGGCCCAGGCTCCAGCCCCAGGCGCCCTTGTCAAGGCTTCTGGCGCAGACACAGCTTTGGATGGTGGGATTCCTCACTTACGTTGTCAGAAGTGCCACTGGGTCTCCAGGTCTGGGTCTCCCGCCGGTGCGTGGAGATGACAGGCCCGCAGGCCCCTCTGCCTGCGGGCGCACAGCCTGCCCCCTCCGGTCGGCGCGGTACCTGCCCCCGGGCGCCCTGCTCTGTTCCGCACAGACTGGGGGCGGCGCCCTGAGTGCCTGTTTGTGACGTGTTGCCAAATACAGACACGCGTCTGCTGTTAGCGATGAGCACGTGTGGCTGCTTTCCTCCTGCTCGTCATCTGGGCCTGGCGTTCACGTCCCAGACCTGGAAAGCACCGGGGGTCCTCGGTACCAGCTGGGGCCTGGCCGGGCTGCCCCCGCACCCCACGTGGCGCCGTGGGTGGGTGGGTGTGCTCAGGGCGGGGCTTCCCGACGGGAGGGCCGCCAGTGGCACTGCCTGTCCACTGCTGTTGTCGCCGCGGCACGTGGTGGAGCCCTCGTGCCCAGGCCTTTCCCGGCCCAGCTTCCAGCCCGCAACCCCGCACAGGCAGAGTGGAAGCAGAGTCTCGGTGCCGTTATCGCCGTGCCGGCGGCTCTCGGGGGCTGCCGGCGCAGGCAGGGGCCTCTGCACAGGGCACCACTGCGCCCGCTGCGTGTCCCTGATGGGCACCAGGCTTGCGGCAGCGCAGGGGCAGGGCAGGGAGGGCAGACCCGCCCAGGGCACCGGCCGCAGCCCCGTCGCGGGCCCTCCCTGTCCCCGTCCCCCTTGGGGAGGGGTCCCCCTGCCCCGAGCCAGCGGAGCACCTGCTGCGGCACCTGCTCGCCGCATGCCGCCGCTGCGTGCCAGCATCTTCCCTGGGGACTGGGCTCGGGAGGGGCCCCACCTGGTCCACACCGCCTGGACGCTTGCAGCAGGAGGACCTCAGGTCTGTGTCACAGAAAGGGAAGGAGGAGGGGACGCCACAGGCCGGTGTCGGCAGCTCTCGTGTTTCACATGAAGTGCGTGCTTCTGAGGCGCTGGGCACCAGGATTCAGTGCCTCACACGGTCTCTAGGTCTCAGTGCCCGAGAGAGTGGACTTCTCTTTCATCCTCTGAACTGCGTTTCGTTTGAAATGCCGAGTTCCCTCAGCCCCTGCCACTTAGGAAGGAAAGTAAGTCGTCAGCTGCGTTTCCTCCACACAGAAGCAGCGAGATGCAAAAGGAAGAGAGAGAGCGTGTGTGTGCCGTGTGCAAGCATGTGTGCTGCGTGTTGGGTGAGCATGTGTGCATGCATGTTAGCACGTGTGGGCACGTGTGTTATGTGTACATGCATGTTAGTGTGTGGGCATGTGTGCTGTGATCATGTGTGGACACCTGTGCTGTGTGTTGGCGCATGTTGTGTGAGCGTGTGTGCTGTAAGAGCATTGTGTTATTGTATGTGAGCGAGCATGTTTGTTGTGTGTGCTGTGTGAGAGTGTGTGTTGTGTGTGCATGCATGTTAGCACATGTGTGGCATGTGTGCGCACCTGTGCTGTGTTGGCACATGTGTGGACATGTGCTGTGAGAGCATGTGTTATCGCATGTGTTGTGTGTGGGCACGTGTGTTGTATGTGAGCATGTGTGCTGTGTGTGGGAGCATGTGTGCCATGTGTGCTGAAATAGCTCTGACAGCAGCTCGTGTGTGGTCCCTGCCACTGTCCTGGGAATAGCTGGGCCTGTGTGGTCCTCGCTCTGTGCCAAGTCCGCCTGCCCCGTCCCCGTGTCGTGTGGGCCCCGCTGACGGTGAGGTCGCCAGGTCGCCGCGCGGCCGTCCCCGGCAGAAACGGGACACTTGGTGCCCTGGGCGTGCTGCAGCCCCGTGGGAGGGCCCCCCGCCCTGCGCTGTGTGACCCTGTGTGCTGCCTGCTGCGCGCTGCGGCCTGACCCGCCACGGGCCAGCTGCTCGCCTGTTATTCCGGCGAAAGCTGATGCGTGCCTCTTCTGTCTCGGCGTGTGTCTCCCAAGTGCTGTGGCGGCCCTTTGTGAAGCAGGAGCTGGCGAGGATGGGCGAGCGCTGCAGGCCTGAGCGTGTGACGAGAGTCAGGTGATGACGAAAGCCAGCCGGCAGCTGGCCGGCGTCTCGGCTCCTCTTCCCCTGCGCCGAGCCAGGTGCACTCACGGTCCCTCGCCGACTGGGGACTCGCTCGCCCAGACCCCCTCAGTCTGTGACGTCCAAGGCGCGTGGCCCGTGCCGTGTGCCCCGCGGCCTTCCTGCTGCTTCACCTGCGACTGGGAGCACAGCGACTGGGCCTGGGGAGCCGGCAGCGCCCCTTGTAAACCGGAGACCCGTCCCTTGCCCTCCCAGTGGGCGTGGAGCCCAGGCGCCGGGCACAGGAACGCCCTGGGAGTGGAGGAGGGGCGGGGTGGAGGTGCCCGGGGGCCCACGGTGGAGCGGAGGGGGCAGGGGAACGAGGGCCACTCGTCCTGTGGGCCACAGCACACTGACGTGACGCCGGCGTTCGGGACCACGCTGCCACCCGGGTCCTGTCCGCCCGCAGCTTGTCCTGGGGCAGAGTGGACGGGAAGACGGGCCCAGGACCTCCCGCTGTCTGTGCAGAGGTGGCCGGAGGGGCTGGACGTGGGCCTGATGCTGTGGGGACAGAGCCGCGTGGGGAGCAGGGAGCCTCCATGTCCGATCCGTACCCCTTGGGGCCTGGCGCCCCAGCCACCACCTGCGGGGCGTGGTCTGTGTGTGGCTCTCCTTGGGTGCAGCCCACAGGCCCCCCAAAGGCAGTGAGGGCATCTGCGGGCTCACCCTAAACCATACAGCCATGGGAGGCCCCCCCAGCCACGGCAGCTCCTCCGTGCCCCACACCCGATGGCCGGGAGCATGCAGGCTGTGGAGCACTCGGGCCGAGCCACCCTCTCGGCAGCCCCCTGCCCAGGCCGGGCCCAGGCCCCTCCGTGTCCACGTGTGTGGAGCTCGCTGCTGGGGTGCCCCTGCGCCCAGGGTGCTTGCAGTCTGACCCCACAGCAGCATCCTCCTGGTCAGCACCCGCTCGTGCCCGCCGGCCTGGAAAACCACAGCTGGGACCTCCATCTGCCAAGTAAGATCACGCATTGGAAAGGCAGAAGGGCACGGTGGCAAGGCCGCCCCCTTCAACCCCCACCTCCTCCCTGCAAGGCCCCCCCTCGCAGGGCCCCTCCTCAGACACCACCGGAGGGGGACAGGCCCAGAACTCAGCTCCCCACCTGGCACAGCCCCGTCCCAGCCGTGGAAATTTGGAAAGAGCCCCGAGTCAGTGAGTCCATGACGCTTGGGGCTCAGCTCCAAGGGGACAGTGGGGACCCAGGTCACCAGGCCTCCTGGAGTGTCTGTGCTCCTCGACCCAGCCCTGTCCAGGCCTCCCCTCTGGTGACACGGGCCACTGAGCTGCCAGGGCAGCAGGGACTTCGGCAGGAGGGGGGCAGAGCCAGTGCGTGGGGCCTGTGCTGGGGACCTGCCGCGGACGGAGCTGCCTCCCTACCGACCCCTCGTGGGGACCCCTCACAACCCCCAGCAGACTCGAAGGAAGGGCTTTCTGCGGGAGAGGTTCATGCACCAGCTCGTCTCTGCGACTCCGACAGAAGCATCCGGCACAGCCCGCCTGCCTGCAGGCCATGCCCCCTCTCCATGCGTTTCTGGGCCATACGGCGTTTCTCTGGTGATGTCTGTTTTCATTTTAATGTCACTATTCATTAATGTGTCCACACGAGTCTTATCCTGGTTTTTCAACTCAGCCTAAAGCTCAGGTTTTAGGACAAAACACCTTCAGCCACTGCGTGGTTTCTGGAGCCTCTTCAGTCCTCTTCTGGTTCGTTCACGTGCGTCAAGCAGCTCCTGTGTGTGACCAGGAGTCCTGTGTGCTCGGTGCTGAGGTGACCGGAAGTGACAGCGCCCGGCCCCCTGCTGCCCGGCGCGTCCAGAACACGCTGAGGCCCGCGCCCGAGTCCGGACGCACCGCAGGGCTGAGTCTGGTGGGGTGACTTGCCGAAACCCTCCAGGGGCCAGCGCGTCGGCCACAGCAGGGCGGGCGGGAGACGCGGGAGCCAGCGCTTTGCAGCCCGGTGCAGGCCCACTGCCACCACTCGGTCTGACTGTGCGCATCACGTTCAAGGGCGTTTGTCCGGTCCACGATCACTGATCCCCTCGTGCACGCCGGGCAGTGCGCTCCTCTCACACCTAGGTCTGTGACGGCGTCTGCCCTCACTGCTACCGAAGACCCCGAAGTCTGGGGAGAGAGGGTCCTTGCTCAGAGGCACTGAGTTCTGAGCAGCACCCGACACGCAGCGACCGCCAGGAGCGCCGATGGGAGACGGTCGGCGTTTCCTGCCGCCGCTGGGCTGTTCCCAGACAAGCACGGGCAGGCCTGAGACGTTCGCCTCCACCCCCGGCAGAGCAGCGGACGCCGGGCCCTGCGTCCCCACGGCCCACCAGGCCGCGTGGAGTCAGCCCGACCCTGCCCGGCCTGGGTCGGGCAGAGGCACGCATGGCCAACCCATCAGCCCTGGGGTGCCGAGCCCTGGTGCTCACCTGGAGGGCTCCCAGGTGGAGGCACTGCAGCTTGCAGGGCAATGGCAGCCTGGCGTTTGGGGTGCTTGGCTGTGAGGGGACGGAGGCCCTTTCTGAGGGCCCCGCAGCAGCAGCGTAGGAGTGAGGGGCCAGGAGGCCACATCCCTCCCCTCAGCAGGCCTCTGTCTGGCCAGGAAGGCAGAGCCCGATAAAGACAAGGGAGGAAACAAGAAAACCGTCGTCCACACACCACGGAGTTGTTAGGTCTTCCCGCAGTCTCAGAAAACCGATGGGCCCCAAGCCCAGTTGACTACAGAATAAACACAGGTGGGGCCGTCCAGGTCCGTGCGCTGGGAGAAGTTCCATTTGCCCCCGGGGCGCAGCCTTGCCCACGCACTGTGACCCCAGCTGGTTAGTGACTCGAGTGGCCCTGGGCACCTGAGGAGCGGGCCGGGGTTCCGGGAGAGGACGGGCTCCCTCAGCCCCTGTCCACTCTTGCTGCGCCCCTGGGATCTTATCCACCCGGGCCCGGCCCACAGCGGGGACGCACAGGGTGGGCTGCGGGCCCTGGACTGCCACCGTGCACACAGCCTTCGTCCTTTGAGGGCCCCAGGCTTGCGCGCCGTTTCCCGGGAGACCCTAGCAGGTGGACGGGGACGCTTGGCTTTGTTTCCTGAGCACGGCTGTGGCTCGGATCTGGGACAGCGTCTGGGTCGTGGCTCGGCCAGGACTGACAAGGTAGATGTGGGAGCACGAGTAACCTGAGGGGAAGCACAGACCCCATAGCCCTCTCGGCTGGCCCGTGTGTCCCTCTGGTCCCTGCAGGCTGCCCTTCTGCGCCTCGGCCCCGTCCCCCATGGAAAAGACCCGACCGAGCCTCTGCCTGGTCAGTCACCGCCGTGGGTCAGACTGCAGGGCACCTCCCGGGCCGCCGGCGGGCACTGGAGACCAGCAGCCGCAGCAGAATGGGGCAGTTCCCAGAGGGGTGGGTCTGCGTGGTGTGAGACCAGGGTCCGGTGAGTTCGTGGGCCAGGGAGCCAGGACAACGGGCCGAGGACGGGGACCGAGGGTGGGTGTGTCCAGCCCTCCCAGTGCCCCCCCCGAGCGGCCCCACGGGGCACAGCCACACGTGCGTTTGCCGCGCTGTCCACGGGAAGCCCAGGCCGCTGCCAGCTGCAGCAGCACCTGCCTCCCGAGCTGGGTGTGGCATCAGGGCCTGGGGCCCGGCCGTGGCGACACGGCTGGAGGTGGCCGAGGTGGCCCTGCGGCGCCCACGTTTGCGCCTCATGTCAAGGGGCCGTGTGCAGTTCAGAGGACGCGCGCGCACGAGCCGGCTGCGGCCCCAGAGAGGCGGGATGTTGGGCCACACACACCAGGGACCTGCCGGTAGGACTGTGTGCCCGCGCCCCCCCACACACACACACACTGAGGAAGCGAAGGACTGCTGTGGCTCATTAAGGGAAGCCTGACTTCTCCCGAGGGTAGTCCTGGAGGAAGTGCCCCCTGCCCGGCTTTGTGCTCCTGCGCATCGCCCTCGGTCCTGCAGAGCCCCGAGCGGCTGGGGTCTGGCCTGGGCAGGCGCTGAGCAGGCCCGCGTGCTGCCCACCCTCCATCTGTGCCCACCCTGGGCTCACGGAGCATATGCTGCCTGTTGCTCACTGACCATCTGTTTCAGAGCTGATGAAGTGTCCCTGTTACCGTGGTGACAGAGCCCTTGATTGGCGGTGACACCACAAACATTCCCTACTCAGGTTTCACTTTTATCTGTGCTCTGGAATGGGGCAGGGGAGGGGGGTGTGGGGCTGGGGGAGGGGAGTGGGGCTGGGGGAGGGGTGGGGCAGGGGTGGGGCTGGGGCAGGGGTGGGGGCGGGGCGGCCCCCCTCCACCTCTTCCCGCTCTGGTCCTGCCGCCCTGACCAGGTACAGGAGGGAGCTCCTCAGACAAATCAGAGCACCGTGTGTGCGCTTGTTTTTGTCTGCCTGGCCCATGATTCCAGCGAAACCTTCCCGAATTCCAGGCTGGTGTCTGAGGCTGAGCCTCTGTCCCGGGACCCTCCGTGCCCCCCACGCCGTTTGGGGAGCTGTCTGGGCCCTGACAGGGTGCCCATCCCAGGGCCTCCGGGGGGCTCCCTGGCCCTGCAGCCCCAGGAGGGTGTCTGCAGCTCACTCGGAGAGCCCCAAAGGGCTCGGGGCGTCCCCAGCCGTCCCCAAAGGAGACAGCGCGCGTCCTGTGAGCTGCGCTGTCGGCACAGGTGGCAGAGGCCAACCCTCCGTGCATCTGGGGCAAAACTGAGCCTTTGTTGTTGGGGGCGGGGGGGTTGAGCCCTAAATTGAGTGACTCGAGTCTGGATTCTGTTCATCCCACTAATTGTCCATCTGGTAGCCAGGGTGGGGGAGGGGCTGCGGCTGCGGGAGGGACGCGTGGCTGAGGCTCTGCTGGTGGCTCTGGGGAGACTCGTCCCTGCACACGGAGGCCTGTGGAGCCTGGAGCTGTGTGCACAGGGACATGGCGGGATGGTCCCCTCCCAGAAAGAAGAACACCAGCCGTGCCGCGAAGTCTGCGGGGCTGGGCACGCCCGTGTCCAGGGTCTGCGTGGGCCCCTCAGCCTGCGTGAGGCCACCCCCAGGCCTGGGCACCTGCCGTGCTCCACAGCCCCGGGAAGCCAGGGTCCCTGGCCGTCCGTGCCGGCCCACCAACACGTCGCCCTGCCCGCAGCCCGTCCCGCAGGCCCGAGGGACCGCCGACTGCCCCACGCTCGGCGCTAGTGGTGGCGCCGGCCCCCAGAACTCCACCCCATCCACTGCACAGGCCGGTCTGCGCTTCAGAAAGTGGCCTCCCCAGGTCACGGGGTGCCACCGCTGCAGTCTCAGCCCCCCGCCCCGCGGCCCCTCTGCGTCGTAAGACGCTGAGCTTCGTGGAGTGGGCACTTCGCACCCGACTAAGTGACGTGGCCCTGTGCCCTTCGTCGCCGTGGCTCGGCGCCCGAGCACTGGAGACTGAATCCGGCCTCCAGACAGCCTCCAGACTCGCCGTCGAGCGTGTGCTCACGAGCACCGAGCGGAACACCAGGTCTCACCCACAGCAAAGCGCCTGCCGTCCGTGCACTGAGGGTCCGGCGGGCTCCCTCCCCAGCCCTCATCCGCGCCCGCTTCCCGACAGGCGCACACGGAGGGCGCATCTCCTGCTGCTTGGGTGAAGGGTGGCAACCATCGGTCGAGTTCCATTCCAGTGGTGTCCGAGCCGCCCCAGACAGCAGCAGTGTTATGGAGCCAGCATGACAGTGACTTGAAGAGGCTGGCGGATAGAACGCTATCGGCCAACCCAGCTCGAGAGCAGCGACACACAGACCCGCCTCAGTCACTGGCGGCAGGGTGCGCACGTGCCCACAGAGCTGTGTGCCGTGACCACGTTCTCTATTCACGGTGAGACAGCTCGGTAGTGGGTGCGTTGGTGTGAATCGCCACCTGACAGAGCACCAGAGAAAAACAGCACAGTCACCCGTGCAGGTTCCGCCAGACACTGGACGAGATGCGACGCCCATTCTGTTTTTAAAAAGCTCCCAACAACGTAGAAACCGAATGCACCATCCCGAGTGATCTCTCTGGTCCTGCAGCCCAGCACCATGGGTGGCAGGGAACGTCGGGGACACACCACCCCACTCCCGGCAGGCACAGCCTCGCTTCCTTCCGACCCCACCGGGTCTGCGTCCTCTGTCCGGGGTGGGGCGGGCGTGGGGCGCACGGCCCCGCCAAGCCCCCGCTCTGGCCCCTCTGGCCCCATGTCCTCGAGCTCTGTTGTAGGGCTGAGCTGCAACCCTCAGCACTGTGTCAGCGGGTCTCGGGCTGCACGGGACCGCAGACCTGGGCCCCACCCAGGCCTCAGGCAGGTGGGCCTGAGAACCTGCCTTGTAGCAAGTTCCGAGCAGTCGCTGGTGCTGCTGGCCGGGGACCAGGCCCCGGGGACCCAGGACACGTGTGGGTGCTGCTCTGTGGCACCTGAGAGCTCGTGGAAGGCCCGGGGCTGCCTCAGCCCTGTGACAGCCCCAAGGGCGGAAGGCACACGTCACAGGGCAGACCAGCTGCTCAGACCTGTGTGTGCGCGTGTCTGCACATGTGCACACGTGTGTGCCTTACCGGGGGCCCTGGCCCGGGAGACCAGCTCCTGCCCACGCGGCCCCCACTCTCGCAAGCCTGCAGACAACACAGCTGAACACCTCAGAAGCCCTCCCCCCCATCAGGGACCCAGCCCAACGCCACCAGCTGCTCCTCGGCCCTCCTGTCCCTTCCCCTCTCTGGAGCCTGTTCCTGCCCCGCGGCCTCTGGGCGAACAGGCCACTCTCGGTGTCCACCCTCCCACAGCGACAAGAAGCGGGAGACGGGCCAGGCTCTGCGGGCGCCCTGAGCCCGCTGCTGCTGCTCGTTCCGGGTGCGCCAGGGGGACCCCCACCCCTGACAGGCAGGGGGGGATCGGCCAGGCCCGCCCTCCAGCAGGATGTGCCTGCCAGGTCCCCGAGGAGCAGCTCTGGCTCTGGCTCTGGTTCTGGTTCTGGGAGTGCCGGCGGCACCACGTCACTGTCACAAACCCATTTCCAGATGAGGGAACTCCACGCCCACCCCGCCCGCGCCCGCCTCCCCGTGGGCCATCTCCCCACCAGGGATGGCTTGTCAGAGCAGGAGGCAGTGCCCAGGCCCCGTCTGCACTGAGCGACGGGCGGCCCGGCGTGCTGCCCGGCAGGTGGGGAGGGCCTGGTGAGCAGCGGAGAGCACACGCCTCTTGCCACAAGTCCAGTTCCTGTTTTCACAACCAACATGTCCCTGTTGGTCTTCCCACCATCCCAACCACATGAAGCCCGTGGTCCTTCCTGTTGTGCCTGGAATGTCCTCCTTGGTGCAGCCAGATCTGCCAGCATCAACCACAACAGCCAGGTCCTAGAGCATTGGCGGCCTCAGCAAGTGGGCGGGTTTCCCCACAGAACAGGAAGTCCTGAGGCAGGGAGCTCTGGGGGATGTCAGCATTCCCTGGCAACAGGATGTGGGCGAGCATTTGTCCTCACAGTTGCAATGTGGCTGCAGCAGCCCCAGTGGTCACGCATCGATTCACGTGAGCCCCCAAACCCAGCAGGAAAGAAATGTGAAAACGTCCACTGGGAGGAATCAGCAAAGAAAGGTCTCAGCAGGGAGGGGCAGCTTTCTCCAGCCCCCGTGAACCCACCCAAGCCCATCCCTTTGGTGGGTGGGATTTGTGTGGATCCACTGGGGAGGGGGTAGCAGGGGAGATGGGGGTGCCAGGTGCCATACCAGCTTCGTGGGCGACAAAGCTGAGACTGAAAGAGGTGAACTGAGCACTGTCTGAACCATTTGCCTAAAGCAAACAGTACGGACCATGGATCTTGAGTCATCACAAGTAGTTGAACAGGTGGGCAAAGGGAAGGTTGCTTCTGGAGACCACTCCCGTCCCTGGCCGATCTGGACCTGCTGTCAGCTGTCCCAGAGGTCGTCCCACCCCTCTCAGCTCTTCAGGCCAGCCGAGATGGGAGTCACACCCAGGCACGCACGTCCGACGGGGGTCGGGGGCACCACGCCCCACGGGTCAGGCCTGAGGAGGGCCGTGCTCAGAGCTCAGGGCTTCTGACACGGGCTTGAAACTCCTCCCGTCCCGGTTCCTCCCTGCGGAGGGGTGTGGGCCTGCCGTGAGTGGCACCAAGCACCCACTGCTCACGGCTGTGAGGACAGAGGTGCCCACTCGCTGTGTCACTGGCAGAGGAGGAGGCAGCTTTCTCTGCATTTCCCTCTGGGCCTGGTGCTGAAGCAGGAAGCTGGCTCACGGCCTGGGGCTGTGAGTGGGGGCTGTCCAGGCCCCTGGAAGTCTCGTGTCCCGCCCGGGGAAGAAATGGCAAGAGGTCGGGGTAGAGAGCAGCCCCAAGCGGTGTATCCCGTGGGGGTGACAGGGCTGGAGGCTGGTTTCTGGAAAACATCAGCCTCTGGGTGCAGGTGGAGAGAGGGGAACGCTGTTTCTGACACACACAGTGCAGGGGGAAGGACAGACCGAGGAGCCCTTGCACACAGGTCTCCCGTCACCCTGCCTCCAGCTGGGCCGCACAGCAGGGCCCAGGCGTGTGCTGGGGCCCGGGCGCCACCCTGCCTGCTGCGTGGGGCCGGCCCCGCCCAGATCCCCCTCACTTTGCCTGGGCGGATGCTGACAGTCTGCTGTGGAAGCTTCCTTTCCTCCTTTCTTGCTTTTGCAACAGTGAACATGTGAGTGTAGAGACACTGAGGGAGCATCTGCCCGGCCCACCCTCTGGACCCAGAGGTGGGGGTGAGCGTCCAGAGCCCGAAGATCCAGGGCGGATGGAAGCCGCTCCTCGTCCCAAGCACCCAGGGCCCGTGGCTGGCAGTGTTTGTTATGCTAAGCTTCTTAGCCAAGTAGCTATTAAAGTTATGAAACTGTTAAATACGTACAAATCCCTCATACCAAATGGCAGGCAATGATGGGAAGCTGACAGCTTGCTGCACAATTTAATCTACGAAACGCGCATGAATTCATCAGACAGGAGAGGCTGCCGCCCAGCTGCGCGAACCAAGTGCAGGCGCAGCCGGAGCTGCGGGCTCAGGGCTGCCCAGTGCGGGGCCTGAAGCGGAAGTGCGGGCGCGGCGGCGGGCGGGGGGTGGGGAGCAGCTACGTTCAGACACAGCCCGGGAACGCCAAACCGTGTTCTAAGGAAAACAGCGCATGACCCGGCACTCGTGAGTACCTGGCACGCAGAAGGCACCTAACAGGTCCGTGTTGAAGGGCGGGTGAGTGACAGAACGTTTGTGTTCTGGTGCGACTTGCGTCATCACATGTCACAGAGATCCAGAACCCACCACCGGCCGAGCCACAAGAGGCCCCGCCTCCCCGGACCTGCGTTCCTGCCACCGTTCGCCGTTCGCAGCCAGCGGCGCCTGCTCACAGGACACGGAGGCGGAAGCACCAGCCACAGGGACGCAGGGTCGGGAGGCGTGGCCCCGGGGCTCCGACTGGGGCACTTGCACAGCCCCTCTCAGCCTCTGAACTGGCGGCCGGGGCGACAGTGCCGGGCTGGGGGAGCGCCCAGAAGGAGGGGCGGGTGGAAGGGGGTGACAGGACAGGGAAGTCTGGGAGGCCATGCTCCTCAGGGCACGGAGGGCACGTATCCTCAGGAGACGGGTAGCGGTGAACGGCTCAGAAGCTGCCCCTGCAGCCGGTAGCTGAGGGGCCGATCGCTCACATAGTAAATACACCTGAGCGCTGGCTGGTGTGGACTGAGCGCTGGCCTGCGAACCAAAACGTTGCTGGTTCGATTCCTAGTCAGGGCATAGGCCTGGGTTGCGGGCTGGGTCCCCAGTGGGGGGCATGTGAGAAGCAACTAATCGATGTTTCCCTCTCTTTCTCTCGCCTTTCCCCTCTCTCTAAAAATAAATACAACCTTAAAAAGAAAACACACCTGAGACAGGGAAGTGGACCCGTGAGCACCTTGCCCAGAGGAGCTTGTTCTAGAATGGTCAGTGGCCCAGGGGAGCGTCTGTACTGGGCATCCCTCCCTGCTGGGCACAGGGCCATGTTCTCAGCTCTCCCCGTCTCCCCGAAATACAGAGCAGAGCAACAGGCCAGCGGCCACTCGGACCAGGGAAGCCTATGCCCACCACGCCCAGCACAGCCTGTCTGGCCGCCGACCGGCGGGCAGTCACAGCAGCCACTTCGATCCACAGGAAAGGCCAGGCGTTTCCAGGGGTTGCCAGGGAGGAGCCACGAAGGTGCAGAGGCCGGTCTCAGAAATCCTGCAAAGAAAAGAAATCCCAATGGCACATTTAGACGTCACAGAGAATTTCAGCAACAGCTTTTAAAACGGTTAGTAACGAGGCCTGGAATTTCAACGTCGTCAGAGGCCTGAAGCTGAAGCTGTGTCTGCAGCCAGAGCCACAGGAGGACAGACGTGACACGGGGACGGCACTTTGAAAGAGAAGCCAGAGCCTGGGCTCGCCGTCAGGAGACTGTCGCATCCTTCAAAATGTTGTTTACGATGGTGTAACTTCCACACAGTCGAGTGCGTAGCTCCGTGTGGTTCTCCATCTGTTGCCTGTGTCCTTGTCGCGGGGACACAGGAAGTTCTCAGCACCCCAGAAGCCTGGCCACACTTTTTACAAAGTAGGTAGAAAAACCTAAATGAGCCGAGAAAGCGCCTCTCCAAAGCATGAGGGCTTTAAATGGCCTGCGTGTGCAGTGGCACCAGCAAACTCCGTGGGAAGCCACCGTGGTGCCACACGAGGGTGGGGAGGTGGGCACAGCTCAGAGACGCTGTCACAAACTCCACCTCTGGGGCGTGCGGTCCCGAAGTCCCCCCAGGCGGGACGGGCACACGCACACGCATTTGCGTGCATGCACACACCCCCCCCACAGCCACGCACGCTGCCTCCCCCGGGGTGGGGGCAGCTGTGGGTGCTGAAGCAGCGAGGGCAGGCGGGCGCAGGCTGGGGACAGCCGAGGGCCAGCACACTCAGCCCCTCGGCCGCTGCTCCCCAGGCTGCACCCAGTTGTGCGGCGGCGCCGACGGCTGGGCCTCCCCGGCACGTGTTTATGTGCTGAAGGAGTAACTCGCAGGACGCCAGTGGGCTCGGCACTGCCCGCAGGTGTCTACGAGCCCCCGCTGCGTGCGAGGCCGGCGTGCGCGGTGCTGGGCAGGGGTGGGGGGTGACGAGATGGGCGTCCTCCCCGAGGCCTGAAGGGTGGCTGGTCAGGGGCCACAGCACCGCGGCACTACAGCAGGCCAGGGGCCTGCCCTTCCTGCCTCTGCTCCGGCAGACGGCTCCCTCCCTGCCGGGACCCGGGGAAGGACCAGGATCCGCACGTGGGGCCGGAAAGCACGCGGTCCGGGGGGCAGCGGACTGCTTCTGAGGACGCGGCGGACGAACGGGGTCCCTGAGGATCGGAACCCACTTTCCCTCCCTCCCGACGGGGACGTCTGCGTGCGGGCTTTTTCTGGCTGGGGGACAGACTCAGCCCCAGTGGCCAGTGGCCCTAGGGGACCAGCAGGGCCTACACGGAGACAGCCCCACCCCCACCCGAGTCCCAACGCCAGCGGGAGGGAGAGGCCCGGCTGCAGGGGGTCACCGGAGAGCACAAATGGGGAGGTGACAGCCAGCAGGTGTGCCGAGGACCCTCAGCACAGCCCCAGGGAAGCCCCTCCAGGGCCCCCTCTGGGGTCAGTTTTCAGAGCTGCAGGGGAAGAGCCCCCCTCAAACGGTGAATAAGTCGTTGCTGAGCCCTGCAGGAGGCCCAGGCCCCGCCCACGGGGTCTGCAGGGCCCCGCCCCCGCCGCGCTCCCCTCTGCGGCGCCTGCCCTCTTCAGCCGCAGCAGCGCGGCAGTCTCCAGAGGCCATCTGTCCCCGCTCACAGGTGCCCTGCAGGCTGGTCCATCTGCCCCCTGAGCCGAGCAATAAGCTGAGCCATCAACACTTGGCTGAGAAAGGGAGATTCTCACCTTCTTCCTCCCTCAGCCACAAATGCCCCTGAGAGAGGGCGAGATCAAAGCACCCGGGGCCCTCCCCCAGTCCGAAATCACCCAGGACAGGAATTCACAGCCCCCAGGGGTCGGCCACTGCGTGGAGAGAGGCCACCTGTGAAGGTGGCTGAGTGTGAACTTTCAGAAGGTGGCCCCCAGCCTCCTCCAGGGGCGGCACCGCCTGCACTACAGAGGTTCGTGGGATTTGCATCCCAGCGGGTCCGTGCTTCCCAGGACGCCCCTCCTCGAGGGGCCCCCCAGCCGGGCCAGGAGCTGGAGCTCTGGGGGCTCCGAGGGCTGCAGCGTTGCTTTGCCAGAAGGAGCCAGAACTGGAGAAATGGAGGGGGTGGGGGGAGTGTGGGGAAGGAGGCTCCCCAGACACACAAACACAGGGCTTCTGTGCACAACCGTTTTCCTGAACTCTTCCTGCTGGGCTGGCTTCATTTCACCTGGAGCAGCCACACTGTCCCCTCGCATGTCCCTGAGGCCCCTGGTCTAAGGGAAACGAGAGCCCGGAGCGTGAGGGGCCGCCTGGGCTCCGTCAGGGTGGGTCCGGCGGCCGCGCGCAGGCGGGCTCAGACGCGGACACGGTGTGGGCAGGCGGCCTCCGTCGGGACGGTGACTCACCTGAAGTGACTCGGACAGAGTCTGGTGCCTCCTGCCAGCCACCCTCAGGCAGCGCGTTGTGGGGACAGCTGAGTGGCTGGGTCTCCCTAGACACGCCCGCCTCTGTCCCTCGCTGGGTCCGGGCCTGGCCGAGAGGCTCCAGCCCTGGGAAGGTGCCCTTCCAGGAGCAGCCCGACGTTCGTCCCCAGGAGCTGTCTCAGAAGTAGCTGGCGCGTGTGCTGACACAGTGAGGTGGCTGTCGGCAGAAAGCCTTCCTGGAACAGATGCCTTTCTGTCCAGAGTTTGCCAGCGTGAGACATGCGTGCAGAGGACTCTGGCTGCTAACAGTGGGGCTGCGGCCGTCCATCCGCCTCATCGGGGCGTCCTAGTGGGTGGACAGCCACAGCGACAGAGCTTTCCGCTGCGTCTGCCGTGAGTGGGGACGGAGCGCCCCGTGCAGAGGGGCCCCACGGCGGCGTGAGTCCGGGCTGGGCTTTCGGAGCCTGAGGCCTGCCGGCGCGTCCCGCAGCCCCCGCCCCGGGCCCAGGACACACCGAGCCGTCCCGGCAGAGACACCGGTGCTCACGGTAGGTTTTGGTGAGCTGTACGTGCAGCACGTGAAGGGTTAATGGCGTGAGGCGGCCGCCCCGGGCCCTGGGCCCTGGGCCGATTCCATCAGCAGAGGTGCCGCTGAGAGAGTGGGCTCGACCAAGACACAGCTGTCCCTCCTGCCGACACCAGGCCCCCTCCTCCTCCCCCGTGTCCCTCCCCAGCAGCTGTCAGGCGGCCGAGCCTTTGGTCCCTGTGCCCAGTGAGCCAGATTCAAACAGGTGGTCCATGCAGGTTAAAAAGTCCCCTATCCAGTTTCCCTTCCCTCGTCTGGGGAGGACTGTGCTCCACGCTCGGGCAGGGAGCTGCCCCTCTTTCCTTCCCTCACACGTGCCCCCTCCCCCGTGGGAAGGCCAGCACCACCGGAGTGTGGCCTGGCGTGCCCAGTCCTCCCGGGGAGGCCCCGGGGAGGCTGACGCTGGTCGGCCGGCCGCCCGCCCAGCCCCACAGCTGCCCGACGGGCCAGCCCCAGACGTGGGCAGCAGTTCAGGGAGGCGTGTCCCGGCCCGGCAGCCAGGGGAGAAGGGCTGAGAGGAGGGTCCTGGGTTCTGACCTCAGGCTGCTGCCCGGCCCTCACCCCCCATCACGCCAGCCCTTCGCAGAGGGACCCCGGCACGAGCAGGAGCGGCCTCAGACCAGCTGCGTCACCCCTCTGATCCTTGGCACCCCTTTTGAAAGAGACCTGGGCCTCCCTGGGGGGGGCAGGACAGCGGTGGAGCAGGGGACCCACCAGCTGGCCCGAAGACGGAGGCCGACCCCGCGGCCTTCACCTGAGTTCACCTTCCCTCCCACCCCTCCTCCCAGGCCCTGCGACCTCACCCAGACGCCTCCGCGCAGAACCAGGCCCCACACGCCCCGCAGCCTCCCGCAGCACTGAGCATGCCCCTTGGTTCTGCCCCCCGGCTGCTCACTGGGTCTGCAGTCCTCCCTCCTGAGTGCGGCTGCGGGTCACAGAGGTTGCACCCTGGCTGGTGCCTCCTGGGGCACCAGCTCTCGCTCCACTCCTGCCCTCACGCACATCCACAGAGCGTGGAGGGGGCCCTAACCCGCCCTGCGGGTTCTGTGGCGTCGGGTGGGGTGGCCCCAGAAGGTGCTGAGCCTCGAGAGCCCTTTCTGAGCCGCCATCCCTGCCTCCTCCCGGCCACCCAGTCCCTAAATGTGTGTTCGAGTTCACGGCTCAGCTGTCATGGCCCAGCTGCTGAGGCCGCTCGGGCTGGGTCCCCAGCCAGGCCTCTGTGAGGGCTGAGGGGCGGCTTCCTCGCTGCGGGACTCACTCAGCACAGACCCCATCCCCCCGTGCCCCCCGCCCCCCACCACCAGGCTGCTCTCCCCTCCCTGCAGAGGGCTCTCTCGCCTCAAGGCCCCTGCGATTTGCCAGCTGACTTCTCGTTGACTCTGGACCTGCAGCCCCTTCCACGGCCTGAGCAGGTCCGGCCTCGGTCCTCGGCTCACTGACCTCTGCCGCAGCGCCCCCCAGTGGGGAGTTTTGCAGGCTTGCCCTCTGCCTTTTAAATTCCCTCACAACTGTTTCAGGAATGCAGAGATTCGGAGGCTTGGAGTCAGACAAACTGAGCAAACCAGACACGCTCCTGACTCCCTGAGCCCGTGGCTGGTCCACCGACGCGGGGCTTGTGCTCCAGGGGTCAGGACCCCTCGAGGTTCACAGGGTGTCCCCTCCGGCAAACGCTCCCTCCTTCCTGGGCCTCAGCCTCCCACCTCCCCCTGCAGTGGGTCTGTCTCTGTCCCTCTGTCTCCCTGTCTCCATCTCTGTCTGTCTTCGTTAGGAGCTCAGGGCAGAGAGGGGCAGGCACGCCCCGGCCACCCCTCCTATGCGATGGGCCCAGATGACCAGAAGACACGGGCGCAGCCCTGCCATGCCTGCAGTCCCCTGCAGCCACTCCTGGTCAAGGGCAGACCGCCTTTGACTGAGCCCTTGGCCCGCGAGGCGGAAGGCCCAGGAGGCTGATGGGGACTAAGGGGACGGCCAGCTTCCCAGCAGGAGCTGGAATGCGAGACAGACAGAAAGAGCTGAGCAGCTGGCGGCAGAAACCAGCCAAAGGCCCGCGGACAGGTAGTGGCACGAGGAGCCAGTGTAGGCGCGAGGCGCTGCGCCCGGGCGCTGCGGGGGCCACCCCTCCCCCACACTCCCACCTCCCCCACCCCCGCCGCATCCCTCTCTGGACCTCCCCCCGCAGCAGCGCTCAGGCGAGAGGTCAGCCGGAACCACGGCCAGGCTTTCTGTCCTCTTCCCCGGCCTCGCCCTGTGGGGCCCGGCCGGGGCCTCCAGGTGCCTGCCAGCCCTGGGCTCTCCAGAAACCAGTCTCCTTCCCGGCCAGCCAGTGATCAGCCCGAGGAGACACCGTCCTCTGTGCCGGAGGCCGGGGTGCAGGCGCCTCGGAAAGGCGGGGGACTGGCACCGAACAGATGGGCCCCGCTGTCCAAGTGCTTCCTCCTCCCTGGTTTTCCATCTGGAGCAAATGGGAGGCTCCCTCAAGCAGCCCCTCACCCCCGTCAGCAGCAAGAGCACCCTCATCCACACCCTCACTCCACAGGAAACCAGGCTGTGTCCTTGCACAGGGGGGCCTCCAAATGCCCACGCTCTGCTCAGAGTCACACCCGTGGTGACGTGGGTCGCCGGCCAGCTGCCTATCCCTGGGGGGAGCTGAATGACCCTCAGAGAGCCTTCCCACCCTGGACAGTGAGGCAGGGCCACCCCCACTGTCTCCCGGCCACAGCTCCCTGTTTGGGGCCCAGCGGGGAGAGAGGGGCGTCCAGGGGGGCCCCTGATGAGGGCAGCAGATCGGCGAGCAGACCCAGGGGTGCCGGGTGCCAGGCTGAACGTCTGTCAGGCAGACAAAGCCTCGGGGAGGAACAAAGGGACAGGTTGCTGTCACTCCAGCTCCCAGGCTCCTCCGACCCTCAGGTGTGGGACCTCCATGGAGGGCGTGCCTCTGGGGGCCCAGGCAGCCCCACGCCGCCTCGAGGCCAGAGCCTGCACGTGCTCGGAGTGAAGGGTCCAAACTTCCAGGGACCGCTCTGCCTGTGCGTGAGACCCTCATCCCCAAAGAGCGCACCCGTGCAGTGGGTGAGACGCCAGCCCCCCATCTGTCTGTCCCGAGGCCCGAAGTCACGGAGGCGGACTGTGGAGGCGCCGAGGTGGGCCTTGGAGGGCAGAGCTCAGAGGTGGCCCCGGGGATGTTCAGCTGGTGTCACCGGAGGCACAGGTGTCCCCTGCAGTTGGAAGTGTGACAGCCACCAGTGCCCCGGGTGACCGGTCAATCACAAAGCAGCTCAGTCATTGCCCCACAGCCGGCACGCGGCCCAGTCGCACGGCACGGCAAACCCACCAGCGCACGAGACGTGGGACAGCGAGCGCCCTTACTCGGTGGCCTTGTGGTCACGTTTCTGCACACAGAGTTCAGACACACCCGCCACAGGGACCTCACGTTCTGTCCACACACCCTCTGCCGTCCTTCCCTGCAGGACGCGGAGCCCCGCCCCCCTCTCCTGGCAGGACTCCGCCCCTCGCTGTGGACGGAGGGCGGGCGGGTGGAGGCACGCCAGCCACCGCGCTCGCTCTGCCGGGAGCCCCCCCGCGAGGTGCGATCGCGGCCGACACTGGCCATCGCTGCTCACCGGAAATGAGGGCGGGGAGAAGCAGGGAGAGCAGCGGTCGCCGTCCTGCCGCGTGCGCCTGGCCCACTGAGGGTGCCGGGCACTGAGCACCGTTCGGGAGGCGCCCCCAGAGCTGTGCTGAGAGAGGGAAGCCGACCCCACGGGGCCCCGTGTGTGCGGATCCATTCACACAACGTGGTTCTGTTTCATTCTGTTTTTCTTTTATTGACTTATTTTTTAATATATCTTATTGGTTATGCTGTTACGGTTATCCCGTTTTCCCCCTTTATTTTCCTCTGCCCTGCACCCTCCCCCCGCATCTCCCCACTTTAGTTCATGTCCATGGGTCGTACATATAAGTTCTTTAGCGTCTACATTTCCCACACTATTCTCACCCTCCTTCTGTCTATTTTCTACCTTCATTGCTACTTATTCTCTGCACCTTTCCCCCCTCTCTCCCCCTCCCACTCCCCCACTGATAAGCCTCCATGTGATCTCCATTTCTGTGGTTCTGTTCCTCTTCTAGTTGTTTGTTTAGTTTGTTTTTGTTTACATTTGGTTTTCTGATAGTTGTGAGTTTGTTGTCATTTTACTGTTCATATTTTTTATCTTCTTTTTCTTAGATAAGTCCCTTTAACATTTCATGTAATAAGAGCTTGGTGATGATGAACTCCTTTAACGTGATCTTATCTGGGAAGCACTTTATCTGCCCTTCCATTCTAAATGAAAGCTTTGCTGGATAGAGCAATCTTGGATGTAGGTCCTTGCCTTTCATGACTTGGAATACTTCTTCCCAGCCCCTTCTTGCCTGCAAGGTCTCTTTTGAGAGATCAGCTGATAGTCTTATGAGCACCCCTTTGTAGATAACTCTGTCTTTTCCTCTTGCTGCTTCTAGGATTCTCTCCTAATCTTTTACCTTGGCTAATGTGATGCTGATGTGCCTTGGTGTGTTCTTCCTTGGGTCCAACTTCTCTAGGACTCTCTGAGCTTCCTGGACTTTCTGGAAGTCTATTTCCTTTGCCAGATTGGGGAAGTTCTCCTTCATTGTGTTTTCAAATAAGTTTTCAATTTCTTGCTCTTCCTCTTCGCCTTCTGGCACCCCTATGATTCGGATGTTGGAACATTTAAAGCTGTCCCAGAGGTTCCTGAGCCTCTCCCCATTGTTTTGAATTCTTGTTTCTTCATCCTGTTCTGGTTGAATGTTTCTTTCTTCCTTCTGACCCAAACCATTGATTTGAGTCCTGGTTTCCTTCCCATCACTGTTGGTTCCCTGTA
This sequence comes from Trachops cirrhosus, assembly GCA_028533065.1. Lineage (NCBI taxonomy): Eukaryota > Metazoa > Chordata > Mammalia > Chiroptera > Phyllostomidae > Trachops > Trachops cirrhosus. Next base: position 190,411,566 of record CM052541.1, read on the forward strand.
CATTTTCCTTCATTTCACTTTTCATAGCCTTCACTTTTTCCTGTAATTTGCAATCATATTCAACCATTTCTGTGAGCATCCTGATCACCAGTGTTTTGAACTGCGCATCTGATAGGTTGGCTATCTCTTCATCACTTAGTTGGTTTTTTTCTGGAGCTTTGATCTGTTCTTTCACTTGGGTCATTTTTTTCTCTCAGTTCACCTGTGAAGCAGTAAGAGGCGGAGCCTTGGGTACTCTCCAGGGCGGGGCAACTCACATCACTTCCTTGTGGCGCTGTATGGGGCGGGGGGTGGTCCGAGAGGGAACAGTGCTACTGGCTCAGCTCTTGGCTGGCTCTCAGTCACTTCCTCCACTACCCACAAGCAGAGTGGGCCCTTCTGGTGCTGATTCCCACGTGAGTGGTTTGTGTTCGATCTAGGACCCTGTGGGTCTCTCCACTGAACTCTCCTGTGAGGCCGGGAGTTTCTCCCGCTGCCACACCCACAGGTGTTTTCAGTCAGGGGTTTGAGGATTTATCTCCCTGCGCTGGAGCCCTGGGGTGCGGGTCTGTCTCGCTCCCCAGTTGTTCCTCCTGGTTTATCCGCATGCGAATGCGGGACCGCCTGCTCCACAGTCCGATGCGTGGCTGTGAGTCCTCTCTGCCCGGCTGCCCGGCTCCGCCCCTCTCATCGGTCTGGGTGAGTGTTTCTGTTTAACTCCTTGGTCGTCAGACTCCCACAGAGTTCAATTTTCTGGCAGTTCTGGTTGTTTTCGTTTTTAAATTGGTTGTTGTCCTCCCTTCGGTTGTGCGAGGAGGCACCGTGTGTCTGCCCACACCTCCATCTTGGCCGGGAGTCCCCTGGTACAGTCGCCATTCTGTTTCCCTAGAAAGCCTAATCCTGGCGGAGATCCGAGGGAAGAAAGAGGAGGGTGTAGGACGAGAAGGCTGCGGGACGGAGGCAACCACAGCAGGAAGGAGACGGACGCTGAGGAGGACGTGCTGCCGGCGTGGCCGGAGCGCGGCGGCGTGCGGGAAGAGACGCGTGTCCGGTGCGTTCGCCCTCCACCCCGTCCCTGCGCCCGACTGACGTGGACGTCCTGGCCGTGGCTGTCCCCGCTGGGGGCGTGGCTGCTACTTCTGCCCGCTGCCCCACGTGCGGATCTGCCGTTATCTCTGCCGATATAACAGGTTTAACCTTCGCAGGCTGCACACGGTGTGACTCTGCGTGACTCTGCTCACAGCACGTCCTGAGAGAGGCAAAATTAAAGACCTGGCGAGCGGACGAGGGGAGGCCGAGGGGTGGCCGAGAGCGGGGCCCGGGACAGGCTGTGTGAGGCGACAGCTGCGAGTCGGGGCTGTGGTGCGGGAGGTGCCGGGGACGCTTGTGCCACAGCAGAGAATCACACCTGAAAGGGTCAATTCTGTGTGTGTAACTGTTTGTGTGACTATCTGTCCAAACGAAGACTGATGAAAACGGTGAGGAGGGAAGTGGGCCTTCAGGTCTGCGTGTCCGGCGGGTCGCCAAGGCTCGGTGGTGGCCGAGGGGTGCAGGCCAGGCGACCACCGACTGGGAGGAGACGGAGGCGGCAGCAGGGGCGGGGCCGGGGGCGGGGCCGAAGGAGGAGCCCAGGACCAGTGGGGACGAGTGGGGACGAGTGGGGACGAGTGGGGACGGGGAGGAGGAAGTGCTTTCAGTTAGTCGTCCTTGTCCTCGGGCTGCTCCAGGACGGGCCTGCGGAGGTGGTGCGGTTTCCACGGTTCCCAGAAAAGCAGGTCTTCCCTGCACAGGGCGTGCGCTCCTGGATCCCCTCCCCCGGCCTCGTGGGCGGTGAACGGCGCCGGAGAAGCCCTGTGTTTGGAAAGCTGGTTTTATGGGAGGCGAGGGACCGGAACCCAGGGTTAGAATTTCATCACTTCAGTCCCGGTGCAAAGCTACTACACACCAACTTAAAATAGTGTTTTCATTGGAGTCTTTGGTGACAACTTAAGTGGTGGGGGACTGGGGATGGGTAAAAAACTGGACAATGGCTGGACTCGGCATCCCACACTGCCCGCCCCGTCCACCCTGCAGAGATGAGCTCCGTCTGGGATCTGCTTGGGGAACGGGGCCTAAGAGAGACGAGGGCGTACCTGTACGCCGACCCCGGTGTCCCCACTTCTGTCCTGGAGGAAGGCCAGGGGACAGGGAGGAGTCCCTCCTGTGGAACGAGGCAGGGTTCCCAGCTACCCAAACGTGAGCAACCCCAGACCCCAGAACAACCCGCCAGTCACCCACAAAGCCGCGCCGACACCCACGTAGCAGGCAGGCGACACGCCGACCCCAGCGGCAGCGAGGACTGCGGTGTGGCCTCGCCGGCCGGCGGCGCCAACCACCAAACGCCGTTTCTGCGCCTCATCTTTTTTCTTCGAAATGAAGATTCTCTTCTGACTTCTCCCTGTGTGAAAACGGGGGCCAATGTGGGCTTTCGTGAGAGCTGAGTAGGGACCAGTGACCTTTTGAAAGCAGGGTGTCCCGGGTGCATGCAGGCGAGGGCGCAGGTGGTTGGAGGCCCAGGGGGATCTGGGGGGCAGGAGGGAGGCACCAGCTGGTGCGGCGTGTTGTGGACAGAGAAGCCCCGAGAAGCAGGACGTGGGGGAGCCCAGAAGGAAAAGGCACGAGAAAACGAGAGTTGGGCGGCCTTGCCACAGGCCCCGGGAGCACCCGGAATCACGGCAGCGAGTCCCAGACCTTCCTCCCGCTCCAGGCCTCTATTTACAGTGACGCGAGTCTGCTGTTGTCAATTTCTGTGTGCAGAAACTAGTACAGATTAGCCAAAAGGAAAAAACATAATCCCAGCACTGTCAACATTCTACGCATTTTTCGCCTGTTTTCTGGGTGTGTGTGGCTGGCCTCCGCGTGCTTTCATGTTCGTACAGAAGTCAGACCAAATGTGCTGTTTTTAACTCGCTTCTGAAATGCAGCAGTGACCGTGAGGCGTCAGTCGGAAAAACTCCGCGTCCAGCACGAGTCTGAGAGTCTGAGGTGTGTGACGGGGCCTGACGTCGTGTGGCCGCCGTGTCTGGATGGTCCGAAATAGTTCTGGGTCTGAACCAGGTGCCACATCAGAGACACGACTTTGTGCCTGCGAGCTCGTAAGGCGTCGCGCAGAAACCAGGGTGCAGACCGGAAGGGAGCCCTTGCTCCGGGGCTCGCGCTCCGCGCCGGAACGCCGTGTCCGCTCACAAAGCTTCGCCCTTGTCTCTTCCCACGCTTTTCCTCTCCGGCCCTTCTTCACGTCCTGTGTCTTTGGATGGTCTCTGTCTGAAACCCGAGGCGACACGGAGGCAGGCGGCTGGAGGGATCAGCCCAGAATCTCAGGGCAGTTCGCAGCAAAGCGGCCCGACGGGACCCTGGGGAGTGTCGGAGGGCCGGTGGCCAGCTCAGGCAGCGGGCCAGGTGGGGGAGGCCCGAGGCAGGGGAGCCTGGTCAGCTGCAGGGCCCCGGCTCCCGACCTCTGCGGCAGCTGAGCCTCCTGAGCGGGGAAACACGTGCTTCATCTGCCCACCGAGCTCCCACTGGGGCAGGACGAGGGGCCAGCTCGGCGGTCCCGGCTCCACAAAACTTCTCCTGCCCCCACTGCCCCACCCTGTGCTGGAAAGGTTTTCCCTGCAAAGCTGCATTCAGGAAAATGAACTCCCCCCAAATCACAGACGGGTACAGCTATCAGGCCAAGTTTCATTCAGGGGACCACGGAGTAAATTATTTAAACAAGTGTTTATTAAGTGGAAGTGGTCACAGGGATGCTGAGCCAGGTCCCCGCCTGCTGGGGTCATGGGTGGAAGTTGACATGAGTGAGGAATCCCTCCCTGCAGGGATCTGGGTGAAAGCAGAGAGGACCTGGGTGAGGAGGAAGAGGAGGAGGGAGAGGGGGAGGAGGCGGTGGGGTGCTTGTGTGGGGTGGGGGATGGGGGCAGAGCAGGTCTGGGCCAGAATCTGAGGCGCAGGATAAATGAGAGTTTGCAGGCAGGTAGGGGTGAGCGAGGTGGGCTGGGGTCCCTCTGGAGAGAGGTGAGCCCTGCCTGCTGCGCTGGCAACGGCAGGGATGACCACAGGGAGCCTGGAGAGGCCCCCATGGGACAGGGAGAAGTGGGGTCTCCTCCGTCCTTGGGCCTCGTTTCACTCGAACGCCCGCGTGTGTCAGAATCCCCAGAACACTGTCCTGGGGCTCCGCCCACCGGCCCAAGCGCACAGCAGGGCTTGTTCACACCCGGTCCCTCTGATGCCAGAGCCTCCTCGACTCTGCCTCCTTGCTCCCCCTCCTGGCTGCGTGCAGGGCGGAGACCCGGTGGCCCGGCCAGGCCCATGGCCACACTGCGGGGGCCACTTGTCTGGCAGAAGCTCAGCTAGGAGTAGAGTCACAGAGAAGCATGAACTCGCCTTCTGGACGAGTCATTGAGACATACTGTACCCCCAAAGGCAAGACGTTTAGTTTCATCCAGAAACGGATGTAATAGGTGCCGTGTGGTTCCTCATGTGTACCAGCTGAAGGGGACGGTGACAGAGAGCCCCGCCCCACGGCACCGTCACAGGCTGGCCCACCGAGGTGCAGACGGAAACGGGAATCGGTTTGCAGAGGCTCCCGGCACACTGGTGGCTGGTGCCGTCACGGGGAGCTCAGGCACCAGGCTCTCTGAGGCCGGGCCCCTGGGTGCCAGCCGGCAGCCCGAGTCTGGCTCCCGCAGCCTCTCCTTTGCAGGCTGTCCAGCATCTGAGCCTCCGGGGTGAGGTGTCAGCCCTGTGGAAAGTTTCTAAAAGGGAATCTGGGCCACCTGAGCCTCCCAGAAGAGGCAGCAGCCACACTGACCCTGCAGCCATTTGTGCCACAGAGCCGCCCGCAGAGCGGGGCGGGCAGGGCACCTGTGAGACGCTCCAGCTGGCAGGTTAAATGCGGCCCACAGCTGTCACCAGGCACGTTCCCAAAATAGCCGCAGCACAGCAATGAGAGAGAGGACAGCGGCAGTGACCATGAGACTGGTAGCAGTTTGTGACTGTTTCCCTAGGAATGGGGAGGAACAATAAGACACGTATCAGTTACATGTGTACCAGGTAGAAGCCGTATGTAAATAAGGGAGTTAACCAAACTGGAGCATAAGAAACAATGTTGCGTACAGGGGCCACCCGGTGAGTGCACGGGGCAGTCTGCAGAGTCTGCCACCTGAGAAAGCAAGTGGTGTCAGGGGAGCAGCGCCGAGCAGGGCGCAGAGGCGCTGCCCCCGTGCCACCTAATCTGCCAGCGCACCCGGGCCACGCCGTCATCTGCTGCTTTCATTCCACGTTCGGCCCTGATGTGTGCGTCCCCCGGGACATCACAGGCCGAATGGTGCCCCAGGCCGTATCCCATCCATCGCTGAACCACTGCCCGGCTGTGCACATCGAAGGGACTGAGCACGAAACCCCGCTCTCGGGACAGGCTACCCCTGCGTGTGGCCACACCAGGCCCCACCTGCAGTGGCTCCCGCTGAGGCGTGCGTCTGCGGCATGTCCCCGCTCTCGTCACGGGGAGCCGTGAATACGGCAAAACAAGAAGTTAAACCTTCAGTAAATAATTGCAGCATCAGTGTTTCACCCTCACTCTGGGCCACGACACAAGAACCCTGCCACTGGCTTCTTTCCAGAAAGAACCTGCGGTGCGGCGACGGTGCTGCCGCGTGCTCCCCCTCACCGGGAGCACGGGCTTCTCGAAGGTGAAGAGCTGCGTCTGCTCTGCGTAGCCCTGGGCCGGCAGAGACGGGGCCTGGCCCGAAGTGGGGGGAAGCCCCGGTCCCGCAGACCCTGCCGTGTCCTGGTCGTCAGGTCTTGGCTCCTGTGCCACCTTCTCCCTGGAGCAGATGCCTTCCCGCCCTGCTCCCGCACGCGCGGGGTTCCAGCCTTGACCCCTAGTGTTGGCTGGCTGGCGGGGCCGTGATTGATCCTCAGGAGAGCGGGCGTGCTCCCCATTCACAGCTGTGCCCCCATGTGGCACCAGCAGGGGCTGGAAAGCTCCTATTGAAAGAACAGACCAGGCTGGTGTGGCTCAGTGGATTGAGCGCCAGCCTGTGAACCGAAGGGTTGCCTGTTCGATTCCCAGTCAGGGCACATGCCTGGGTTGCGGGCCAAGTGCCCAGCAGGGGGCACATGACAGGCAACCACACACAGATGCCTCTCTCCCTGTCTTTCTCCTTCCCGTCCCCTCTGTCTAAAAATAAGTAAATAAATAAAAATTTTTAGAAAAACAGACTGTTCATTGAGCACAATGGGCACCTGAGTGACTATCTTTACCTCGCCTCTGAATAAACAACATTACACAACTTCTGCTCTCTTGGAAAGACCCTCCTCTCGCGATGCGGCAGCCATGCCGGCTCCTGTTCTTTGGGGCCCACAGGGGGACCCTCAGGAATCACACGGGCTCCTGCCCGGGTCCCCTTGTCGTCGCCCCTGTGCCTTCCTCCCAACCCACACCTGCTGCTCAGGGCGCCCTCGGCTGCCCGTTGCTGTGAACGACCTCTGGAGAGGCTCCGTCTGAGAACTTGCGCGGTGAGAGCACAGATGGGGGATGCCAGGGGCCTGAAGCATCTGGAGGAAATCCCTGAGCGAGGGAAGGTTCCGGCACGCCCCAGGACACGGGAAGAGCAGGGCCGACTTCCAGGATGACTTCCCGAGACTGACAAGCACCTGGAGGGCTGGAGACGAGAGTTCTGAGCATCCGAGGTGAAGAGAAGCAGCAGCACCGTGCCCGCCATCCGGCCGGCTCACCGGCCCAGCGCTGTAGGCAGAGCTGCCCCTCGGCAGTCAGCTCTGAGAGCGGACGGGAACTCCGGCACGGGAGAGGCGGGACGCGAAAGCAAAGACAACCTACAGCTTTTGGAATAGTTAAAAGTAAATATTTAAAAATAAAGGGAATTCTGTTCTGTTACAAATGTTAATATTTCAGGGAGCCTGGAATTCAAATGTTTGGTCAGACTGAGTATCATAGCACATTTCAACCCTCGGCTCAAAAATGCGGTCACAGCATTTCCTCTCATCTCCAGCTAGAACAGGCCTGGGACTGACTTGACTGTTTTTCGTGCAGAGAAAAAAGGCGAAACTGCCTCTGATCCACAAGGAGGCCCACTGGCCCCTCGCAGTGGCCAGCAGAAGCAGTCCAGACCGAGTCCTCTCAGACCAAAGGCATCCAGCTACGTGCCGAGCGCTAGTCCGTTGTTGCTGCTCCTTGGGGTGCGGTTGGGCCGGCGGCGGTGCTGGGACGCAGAGCTCCATCCCTCGGAGACTGTGCCTCACGACTCTGTGGGTGGCTCCCCATACCGGTGCCCACAGGAAACCCTCCACCCAGGTCTTTAGATGGTCAGAACATCAAGTTTTATTTGAAAGGCATTTACCCAAGTACAACAAACTACAGGACTTGCAGGGAGCAGAAAACAGAGTGAGAGAGGCGCGCATGGAATTCTGAGTCTCGAACTCAGTTCTGCCAGCGGCCAAACCTGTGTGATTCCCTGTTTTCAAGCCAGTTCTGCTTTGATTTTTGGAACCGTGAGCAGCCCGTCCTGCCTCCCTTCTCTCTTCCTCTCCCTGCCCTCCCCTCACACGCCCGGGACCTCCACCGAAATTGTTACCTTCCAACTTTCCACTTTCCACCTGCAGGTGGGTTAATGACTGATTTTGCTGGGTTTGCCTGCTGCCCTTTCAGCCAGGCGTCCCTCCTCCCGGGTCGGGCTCCGGGCACTAGGGCAGCGGGGCAAGGGTGCCACAGGCACTGGAGACCTTGGCCTGCGATGGGGATGGGCTTCCTTAGACCCAGGTCTTCCCTGTGCAGCCACACTGGGCGGCCCGCCACCGCCACCTGGTGGCCTCCAGGACAGCGGCGTGCAGACCCGCCAGGTGAAGGAGTCTGTCCCTCTCCAGGGACCCAGCCAACCCCTCCAACAGCACAGGCCTCTGCCGGGCGCTCCCCAGCGGCACCTGGGGTTGGGTGGGGAGCAGAGATGGTGCAGAATGCAGGGCTGCCGCAGGGCGCTGTGGCGAGGTCAGGCGCCGGGTCGCCTGTCCAAGCCAGCTCAGCACCGCGGGCAGCTGTCCACTCACCGCATGCTGTTCTGAATGCAGGTCTCTGCCTTGTAGAAAAATACTTTGCAAAGATGAGGAGCTCCCAGGAGCCACTGAGACCAGGGTAAAGGCCATGGGTAGGTGTCTGAGAAGCACCTTGGGACAGAGATGGGGACTGTGGCCAGGCGGCCAGGGCCTCTGTCTCTGTGGGACGTGGCACATGCAGAGGCCATGGGGAGCGCCTGTCCCAGAAGCCTCGCCCCAGGGTGCTGACAAAGCATCCCTGCCGGCCTGTCCTGGGGAAAGACGTGCAAGCAGCACAGCCCAAGGGTGACGTTGCAGCTCCCCTGTGCTCCTGGCCTTCTGGCTCCCCCGACAGCCCGACTGGTCCAAGGACACAGCAGCCACCTCCCCTGGGAGCACCTTCCTGTGCTTCAAGAGGGCACTGCGGCTGGCAGGGGAGGCGGGGGCAGCCGCAGGGCTGTGTCTCCGGCCCTGCAGGCCCTCCAGCCTCTCCCCAGAGGCAGGTGTGCCTCCCTGGAGGTGGAGGTCTGGGGGTACTGAGGCCAGCGTGACCACACACACAGCCCCAGCTCCCAAGCTCATGTCCCTCCGTGCCCAGCATCCGGCTCTGCATGGCCCAGAGACCGTGCAACCAGCTCCTCTTAACTGTGCAAAGTTAAGCCCTACAGTGGATCCCGTACACGTCTCCCCGGCCTGTTCCTGACTGAAACTCTGCAGAGGAGCTGAGAGAGCTTTCGACTGTGTATCGGAGTATTTGATGGGTTAAACTGCGGATTTTCACGTCCCACCCCCTCGACGCAGTAGGTATGTCTGGGATGGGCCCCGGAGTTCGCCTACGACAAGTGCTCTCCATAATCCTGACACGGGGGACCATGGACACACGGAATGGTCTCCTGAGGACATCAGGCTTGCAAAATCTGTCTCATGGGACAATTTCTCTGCTTGCAGATCAGACCGGCAGCTGCAGGTCACAGGCCTGCTGGGGCCAGCGCCGCCGTGGCGGCCGAACGGCAGACTCAGAGAACTGCCCCCGCTGAGGGCAAAGGCCCAGCAGCACTCCAGTCCAGCGTGGGAGTCCAGCTCGCGGGGCCTCGGAAGGGCCAGCTGCGCCCTGCAGCCGCCTGTCAGACAGACGGACGGTTTCCACGCTGTCGTTCTGTGCGGGAGGCAGGAACCAACTCGGGACGAAGCTGCGGCTTTCCCACCGCCACCCGGGGCTGGCCGGCGGTGAGTGTCCCTGGGATCTGTCCGGGTGAGGAGATGAGGCCGAGTCGCCTAGGAAAGCTGCCCAAGCAACCGGAGCCAGAGTCGGCAGCCGCAGGACCACCGGCCAGCCTCCCTCAGACGCAGGCTGTCGAATGGGACGGGGTTCGAGGCCTGGAGGAAAACCAGGTGCAAGAACGTAGAGCTGAGACTGAGGAGAGACGTCGAGTCTGGAGAACTTCCCTGGGAATCTTGAGAGGTGAGGACCTCATAGAAAATTCCAGATACACACACATTTATATCACTTCCAATAGTGGAAAACTGAATCCCCAATTCAACAAGAAAGCCTTTGAAAAAGAAAGGAAGAAAATACTCCAGATTTACACAGCTGCAAGTTAATTTTGTGTCAGCCTGACGGGATCACAAGGGGCCCAGACTCCTAAGTGTCATCACTGCGTGTCTGTGAGGGTTTGTAGGTGAGCATTCGGATCGGTAGCCGAGTGGAGCCGGTGGCCCTCCCCCAACCCGCTGGGGGCCAGGAGGAACCCAAGTGGAGGGAGCATCTGAGGGGGGACAGCAGTCCCTGGTCCTGAGACACAGGGCCCCACACGGCAGCTGTCCCGGTTCACAGCCTCCGCCTCCAGCTCTCCGGTCTCCAGCGTGCAGGCAGCGGCTCACAATCCAGTCAATTCCTTAGCGCAAACGTGTCTGTACCCTCAGTTCCATGGCTCCGGAGGACACTGGCACACTGAACATGGACAGTCTGCAGCATCCTCATGACCTTGAGGGAGCAACATGGGGGAGGCCTTACTATTGAGTGGAGTGTCTGTGACTAAGGACCCAACAGATGTTTGTAGAACCCATTTCAAAACAGACACCCACTAGGGGCTTTAAAATTTTTAAGTTTTTTTATCCTTTACAGGGAAAGGGAAGGAAAGAGGGAACCATCGATGTGTGGTTGCCTCTTGCACGCCCCCTACTGGGGACCTGGCCCACAACCCAGGCACGTGCCTGACTGGGAATTAAACCGGTGACCCTTTGGTTTGCAGGCCACTGCTCAATCCACTGAACCACACCAGCCAGGGCAATTTTAATTGGTTCTTAATGAGATCAACAGTAAAATCTGTTAGGCCACAGAGCAAACCCTAACCCCTAGGTTACGTTACATGATTTCACTTGCTCAACACCAAGAAAACTAGTCCAACATTGTATGCAGTGGAGTTAAAATGTGTGTAATACATCTCAAAAACTTCCTTAGCTCTATCAAAATATTTAGGTCTCAATTTTAACATTTCTAAACTGGGAAAATTATCCCAGATTTCTGGCAAAAGACCATCTGAAGGGCTAGTTTGCATTTACAATTTTCTTCTATTTTGGTGATTTGAAGATGTGTCTCCAAAACAGTCGCTACATTTTTTTTAAGTGTTTATTTATTGTTAGACGGGAAAGGGAGGAAGAGGGAAAGATCAATCAGTTGCCTCTCGCACGCCCTGAACGAGGGCCTGGCCCACAACCCAGGCATGTGCCCTGACCAGGGATCGAACCAGTGACCTTTTGGTTTGCAGGCCAACACAACCCACTGAGCCACACCAGTCAGGGCAAATCTTAAGGTATTTTATTTATGTCCATTTAATGTCTTCACACAACCAAGATGGAGTAAAGGTTAAATCGGACGGTATGAATGCCCTCTTCGGAGACAGGCTATCTGCACTGATAGAAAAGTAAGCTTTTCCAGTTCAGTGTCTTGCTCATAAACGTGAGGGAAAACTGACACGGCTGCTGGGTTTTTTCATTCTTAAAAACGCAAACATGTGTGAAAGACGGAAAAGTGTGGGAAGAAAGAGGAAAGCGAAAGGAAAGAGGATTCCAACTTCCGGGCTCTGTCCCGCCGCGCAAAGACGAGCTGCGCCGAGGCGGGCACCGGCGTTCCGGAAGGCGCGGCGGCGCGGCCGCCCCGGCCTCAGTCCCTCCTCAGGGGCACGGTCTCCTCCCGGATGCCGTCCTTGGTCACGATGCAGATCTTGAGTGTGTCCCCGGTGTACACGTCCCTCTCGGCCGCAGAAACGAAGACGTCCTTCACCAGCCGCATGGCTCTGTCCAGGGTCAGTGGGACGTGCTCCACGTTCTGCATGTTCTTAAAGCCGACCTGGGGGCAGGGACGCGGGTGAGGCGCCACGCGACCGCGCGCAGGCGGGCCGAGCCCCCGCGCCCCCAGGTGTCGGGGCCCGGGAGGAGCCCGCTGTCCGCCGGCAACGGGCCGTGGAGACGCAGCCCTGGCTCCCGGGAAGCACACGCCCTGGGGAGGCAGAGGCGGGCGGGCGGGTGTCGCCGCAGCGTGCGCGGCTGACGGGGAGGAGGGCTGGGGCAGCCCGGGCGGCCACGACCAAACCACCAGAAGGACTTTCCAGTCGGGCTGAAGGAGGGAGACACGTGAAGGGGCGGGACTGCGGCAGGTCGGGGCGGAGACACGTGAAGGGGCGGGACTGCGGCAGGTCGGGGCGTGGACCCGGGACAGGCACCGCGCCCCCAGGATGTGGCGGGAGGGCCGACAGGAGACGGCCTGCTTGCCCGGTTTCCGAGAGGCCAGAAGGCTGGCCGGGGCGGACTCGAGGACAGGAACACAACACCCCCGCCAGACGCCGCGCAGGTCTGATGGGGTCGGCAGAAACGGGCAGGGGGCAAGTTGAAAAGTACGGTGGGGGCTGGACTACAGAGGGAAGCCACACAGAAATGATGTCGGGAGAAAGGTGTTTTCAGAGAACTCGGGTGAAGGGGTGAGAGGCGGGGACCGGCGGTCAGCCCGAGACCCGCGGCCCGGACGGCGCAGGCGCAGCGAGGCTGACAGAGCCCGGGAGGTCTGAGGGGGCCGCTCAGCAGATGGTGCCCACACGGATGCAGGGACGCCTGCCTGGTGTCCGCCCCCCGACCCCGGGCTGACGGCGGGGACTCGAGGGAGCGCACGGGACATCCCCACCCCTGGGGCAGGGTCCTTACCTGGTTGTCCAGCAGGGGCTGCAGCATGGCGCTTGCTGACCCTCCGGCCTTGAAGGAGTCCCTCTGGTAGGACCCCACGGGGTCGAAGCTGTACACAGCCCCCTTCCCTGAAAGGGGGAAACTGTCCGTGAGGCCGCACCCCGACCCCGATCCCACATCACGGCGAAGATAAGCCCAGCCGCAGGGCGACGCCGAATGCGCCACCGACTGGGCTGGAGCTCAGCCGGCCCTCAGGAGGGAGCACTGTCGCTGGGCTCAGGCGCCCCGGCCGCTCCACCTGCCAGGACACGCTGGGCCCTGACCTGCCCGCTGCAATCCAACAGTGGCTGTCACCTCTGCGGCCAAAACCTGAATGTGTCGATCTGACGTTCAAATCAGACCTAGTTTAAGTCAGAAAGGCACCGACATGCTGTGCTGGGTTAGGCAAGCCCCTGGGGGCTGAATGTAGCGGCCCAGGTCGAGGGTGACTGACCTCTACGGGCCGATCCCTCTCCTGACTCCTCCTCTCAGTTCTCACCGGCACACACGTGAGCAGCGGCAGGGGACAGGTCAGAGCTCCCGGAGCCCGAGTGTGCGGGGAGCGGCCGTGAGGGGACAGGAGGACGCCGGCCTGGAGCGGGGGGACCGAGGTAGCCTGGCCTCCTGCTGCCCAGAACTGTCCCCTGGAGGTCAGACTCCGTTCACGCCGCCTCACCCCGACGCTGCGGGGGCTGCTCTACACTACCCACCACGCGGAGGGCGGATGGTCTGTCCTGGGAGGTCGCCTCTGGTCTTTGGGAGCAACCCAGTCGACCCACGTCAGACCTGGGAGAAGCACCAGTCAGCGCATAACAGCGGCAGGAGGGGGTGTCCCTGCTCTGACTCGGCGGAAAGGGGGGTTTCGAGACCGTCCCGAAGACACTGGTGGAAACGTGCAGTCCTTCCACAGTTCACCGTTTGAAACTCCCAGACATCAGAGGTGTGCTCATGGGCTGTGGTGATCAGGCTGAGCTTCCCCAGGCCAGGTTTGTTTTTGTGCAATCAAAATGGTTACCGTCGACTTCTGAGCTCACTCGTGACCCCGAGGAGAGAGGGGAGAGACTGGCTGCCTGACGGCCACCACCAGGGCTCCACCACACGCACTCCCCCTGCAGCTCCCGTGTCCTCGTCCCTCTCCTGGTCAGAAAGGGCGCGCTGGGCGGGCCGGTCTCCGGGGCTCGGACCTCTGCACGGACACACCTGCCTCGCGGAAGCGCCGGCCCCCCCTCCCCACGGAGCACCCACCTTCCTCGTCCAGGCCCCCGATGATGTTGTAGACGTAGTAGGGGAAGAAGCGCCGTGAGTAGAGGATCGTGGACAGCATGGCGGCGATGGCCCCCGTGGTCATGGCCTTGTTGTTGGAGTGCTTGTACATCTGCGGTTGCCAGCGGAAACAGGCGTGAGAGAGGCAGCGTGCTGCAGGCCGGAGCAGCGGGCAGTCCCGCGAGGAGGAAACGCCCCCGTCGGGAACAGAGGTGCCTGTTTCCCTCGTGACCAAACCCACGACTTCACTGCGACAGAGCAGCAATTCTCCGCCCCTGTCACTCTGAGGTCTGTGACGATGTACACCCGCCCTCCTGCATCTGGCTGACGGACCATTTCCACACCACCCTGCCCACAGGACCTGGGCACCGGGCCAGGCACAGACGCACGCTCACGGGGGGAGGCAGTGAGCCGGCGCCCCTCTCGCGCTGAGCCTGCCACCAGCCCACCAGCTGTATGTCTACGCCAAGTGCGGCTGGGCCGCCCCTCTCATTCGGCACACACGTCCCCGCCTGCTTTGGCAACAGCAGAGCCGAGTGATCGCCAGAGAGACCAAGTGGCCTTCAAAGCGAAACACATTTCCTGTCGGGGCCTTCGTGGAGTCTGCCAGCCCGACCCGGCCCGGGACAGGGCCTCTCTTCACACAGCAGGTGAGAGCAGAGCGGGGCCAAGCCCCACGCTGCCAAGGGCTCCAGCGCAGGGCGGGGGCCTTGCCCTGGGCGCACCTGAAGCAGAGGACAGAAGTCTCCACACCAGGCCCTCATCGGTGATCTCCAGCCCTGCATTTATGTCTCCCTCAGGACCCTGACTCAGCTGACAGACCAAGGGACCCCAGGAACAGAGAACAGAAAACAGAAAAAGGAATTCAGTTCCCCGTTCTGCCCACTACGCAGCAAACACCTCCTTCAGGCAGAACGGGGCACTAAGTCGAACTGAGTGGTTCTCATTTGATTTAACAAAACACTCTCCCTGTCACGTCTATTTTTGTCCTCTGAGTTCCATTTGTACAATATGTACCAGAAACCACACACACAGGTCAGTACATGTCAGTCACTGATACTTTCAATGTCAGTAAAATTTTTAAGTAAGTGTTAACAGTTGATGAACACGGAATGAAACTGTTTCTACACGTTCATGAAGCAAGTGTCAGGCAAGGGCACCACCCCCCGGCCCAGGCGCTCCTGCTCCTCAGCGGCAGGCTGACCACCGTGGTCGCTGCCGCTGTTCCCCAGGTACTGGACGGGCCCACCCACCACTCAGAAACTGGGTCACACCGCCTACGAGGTGACACGGGAGGACTGAGGGTCTCGGTGCCGGGACTGCAGATTTCCCCACCAGCCCGGCGAGCCCCCCAAGGCCGCACTGCTGGAGAGAAACTGCCGCTCTGAGCACCAACAACGGTGCTGGGACCCTACCCCTCCCGGGCCGGGGTGTCCTTCCTGGTTACTGCTAACACCTCACACAGTCCACACAGTCCCGGCGACTCTGGGAATCACGAGGAGTGAACTCGCCTACTGATCAGAGGCCACAAACCCAGCCAGACCCACCCGGGCTCAGAGAGCAGGCCCCCAGCTCCGTGGGCCTCAGGCAGCGCCAGCGTCAGGCCTCCCGCTCAGCCCCTCCTGCCCGACACTGCCCCTCTCCCCCAGCCGGCCTGCCTCCTGCCAGCCAAAGCCTGTGAGGGGGCGGTGACAGCGCCTGGCTGGCCCGATTCCGGAGCACATGTCCTGTCCGCAGGGTGCATGCCCACTGACAGGTCCCTACCAGGCTCCTGTCGCAAGCCTGTCTTCTCAAGAGAAGTCGGTGGGTGTTTTCAGGGAAGAGAGTCTTCAGGAGAACCCCTTCCCGCAGGGCCCTTTCTAGCGGGGACTCAGGCCCCGAACTGTGGGTTCGCCACAGTCTACGTCCTGGACTTGAAGGGGGAACTGAGAAGTGTCCTGGACCCACCAAGCTCTCCTCTGGCTGCGCGCCGCAGGCTTACGGCTCAAGTGAGTCACCAGCTTCCGACAGACACGTGCGAGGCACCTACCTTCAGCCTTGCTTCGATGATCTTCGTCAGGGTGAGACAGTCCCCGTGGAATCCACTGCAGCCAATGACGGTTTTCTCTGTTCTGTAAAGAGCACGTTTCGGGAAACAGACGGTCAGACAGCAAAGCCAAACATCTGTCGGGCAAGTTTCAGTGTAAAACTCCTGTCGCCAGCATTCACGGACGGGGAAGGTCTGCAATCCGACCCCTAACTGCTAACACCAAGTAAGTTACAGAAGAACCAAAGACTTAAAGAAACGGTGCAACTGGGGACGGAGTACAGAAAACCAGGGCGATTTTTAAAAAGCACTAATCCATGGTCGAAGGCAGCTGATTTAAATATGCTACAACCCAGCGTCCACACAGAAAGGGTTCGTGTACTTAACTACATAACAAATAAAACTGCCACAGAGAAAAACACAACATTTAAAAGGAAAAACTAGGAAAACACGTCTGGAGTCCACACAGCCAGTGTCTGACTCTGACCACCTCAGTCTGCAGCTGGCGCCCCCGGACGGGGAAGACGTGAGCACCCCAAGGGCCCGAGGGGCTGTCACGGGCGTGACACGCCCTGGCTCGCACGTGTGAAGGTCACTGGGAGGGACCCTGGAAGTTCTCACAGGGAAACTCCCTGTGCAGCCAGGCGCACGGTCGGGTTCCCACTGGATCAGCTGAGGTCGCGCACTGTGACCACCACACACGACTGCGGTCATGACGCTGCCCCCCAAAACTGCGATGGTGAAAGGGGTGAAGGTCGCGTTCAGTGGAACACAAGTCACCGTGAACATGTGAAAAGAGCCTCCGCGTCGCCGAGAAAGGCAAATCTCAACAGGATGTGGTTTTGCGGCTCCCACCCTGTGACGCTGCCTGACGCTGCGGCCTGGGAGGGTGGCCCTCTCAGGGGCAGGGGAGGAGGACACGTCGGTCTCACCTTGGAGGAGGGCCCTGGCGGAGTCCAGCCCCGGACCGGGCAGACAGAGCTCCCTTCTCTGCCGACTCCCTGCAGCCCCACCAGACGGAACCTCAGCAGCCCCTCCCTGATGCACTTCAGGGCTAACAGGCTCTTCGGACCAGCCTGGGGATTAACCACCATTTTAACTGTTCCCAAAAATGTTAAGTACAAACCACTGCCACTCTGCAGAATGCGGTTAGGTGACTCATGCAAACAGTTATTTTCCTTCTGCACGTAGGGCTTTATTTTTGTGCTTGAGAAACAAATGTAGCCAGCCCATTAAAACGGTGAGCCATGGGTACGACCACTTAGGACACGGCTAACTGTTTCAGGTCAAAAAGAAACTGGGCAGATTATAACGGGTTAATGCTTGGACAGAAAAACAGAAAAATAGAAAAATGTGGCAAAGTAATCATGAAAAATGCTAATAAGATCTTGGCGGTAGTATATGGGTTGCTCATTACCAAATTTTATTTTTGTTGTATATTTGAAATTTTCAGGGTAAAATGTTGAGATAAAAATATTTAGGTTATCAAAAGTTGGCACCCAAATATGGCAAATATCATGAAGATAGCATCGTCAATTATTAGGAAATACTAACTTAGAAAATTGTTTCCTAACAAAAATGCAAACTAGGCTCCAAAACGGACAAATTAGAAACTCATGAAAATACATTGTTTAGAAGTTAAATCTCTTACAGCATTGAAGAATCACAAGGCACTAGGGAGATGTATCATTAGAAACATTTACTTACAATTTGTAACATTTAGGGCTGTCCCGGCTGTGGATGGAAAAGCCTTCACTCAACCGAGTATCAGAAGCAACAATTGAAAAATCTTCTCCAGCAATTGCCAATATCGTACTGAGGAAAAAACCCAAGAAAATTAGTGAGTTCTTCCGGCTGGTGAACAAGCCCACACCAATGGGAGAGTTCGGGTCCATCCCCAACCACGGCAGTTACGGCAACTACCCCCAGCCAGTGCAGAGAAGTCATGTTTACGCTCGACTGTCTGTCGTCAGTTACCTACCTAAAAAGATACATGTTAACTAAAAAGCACTATTGCTAAAAAAACGCTAACCATCACTTGAGCCCACACAGCCCCCACTGACTTGCTCCATGCAGGGTTGCCACGGACGTTCCGTTGTAAAAAGAAAAAGCGCGGTGCCCGCGAGCACAGCAAGGCGCGGTGACACGAGGTGCGCCTGCCCGGGGACCCACACCAGCAGGCGGAGCAAGAGCAGGACTCACACAGAAGAGGAAAGATCGGGCAAGGAGCCCTGGCCACATGTTGTCTGGGAAAACACCAAGAGCTCCCTAAAAACAATGCCCTACCTCACAGCAAGGGTCCCTAGCAGGAGGTGACAGAAAAGCCACTGAGTTATCATCGTTATCAAAAAATTAAACAGCAGCCTGGCTGGTGTGGCTCAGTGGACTGAGAGCTGGCCTGCGACCCACAAAGTCGCCGGTCGATTTCCAGTCAGGGAATGCCTGGGATGCGGGCCAGGTCCCCAGTGGGAGATGTGCGAGGGACAACCGACCACTGTTTCTCTCCCTTTCTCCTCTCTCAAAAAATAAGCAAAAATAAAATCTTTAAAAAAACTGAACACCTCCTTTGTGCGAGGCACTGATCTCACGTCACAGCCGAAGGCCGCGGCCCTGCCCACGGGGCCAGGAGGAGGCCGAGGCGCGACACCTGCTGCCCAAGCTCAGAGAAGAGGTCTGGGTGCTGCGTGTCTGGCACTCAGCAGACACCCAAACACCTGCTGAAAAACGAGTGAACAAAGGACAAAGTTTCTGCTTTGTGGTCGTACAATTTATGACGGCGGTTTACTGAAGAGGCCTAGAGTATGAACTCCAAAAGCAGACTACACGCAGTCTCAGTCCGACTCTCCCGTCTGCAGATCTGAGCTGCTTGACTTCTCAGGGCCTCAGCGTCCTCATGCATACACCAGAGATCACGCAGTAGCTGCCCTTTAGGGTGTGACGAGACCGAATGAGTTCATCATCGCGAAGCCCTCTGCTGGTGCCCAGAACACAGCTGGTCCCCCAGAGTAGCTCCGGTCACAGGTGTGGGAGGCAGCACCGTGCTGTTCCCAAGCACCTGGGCTCTGCACTTTTCTGAGAGCTGGCCTTGTCCCTCACAGAGCTTCGTGAGCTTGGACAAATGATCCAAGTTCAAGTATCTGTGCTACAGGGTGACCTCGAGAGCTAACTGACATAACTCACATGGAGAGCCCGAGAAGAGAAGTGCTCAGGAAACTCCAGCCACCATTTCCAAGGAGGTGGGAAGTGCACACAGCTGAGGCACGAACAGGCAGCGTCCCAGGCAATACGGACAGCCAACGAAAGGAGATGGGTAACAGTTCACGTGAACCCTCCAGCAGCTCCCTGAGGTGTCCCTTTGTGTGCGAGCAGGTGCAGGCACGCAGAGTGTGCGTGACGGGCAGGGACCCGACTGCAAATAAACCCAAGTGCCAAACTAAAGACTTGAGCATTTCAGTGAGAAACCATCAAGGCTACAGGAGCAAGAACGAAAAAGGCTCCCTTTGCAAAGTGGAGTTTTAAGGTTACTGTGACACCCACACAATCTGGGAATCGGGACAGAAACACTTCCAGTAAGACTGAAGTGATAGGAGGGCAGTGGTGAGAAGAGGAAAAGTGGGTAAATCCAAACCAACAAACACCCAAAGTGTACAAGTTTTCATAACTACCAAAATGTGCTAGAAGCTGGAGGAGCCATTCATGAGATCCCAGACTGTAAACCTCGGTGAGCGGCCTGATGCCTGATCACGGGGGGTGCAAAGGAGGGACTGAGGGATCGTCAGCTCGAGGGCTGTTTTAATACCTTGCGGTGCGGTGAGAGTAGAACCTCCCAGTGGAAATGTTTTACCTAAGAGGCCAGAGCTGACAGTCTCCCGAGAGGTGAAGCTGGAGCAGGGCTGCGGATTCCCGTCCAGGAACGGGACGTGTGGCCAGCACTGGGCCAAGGACTAGGAGTTCCATCATGTTTTAGGGGCTAAGGGTTAGAAGACATAGAAGTAGAAGCAAAGGCTGCCCAAGAGCCAGCAGCAAGTACCGTGGAAAAAGAACAAAAACTGAGGAAAGGGAACTTAATTTAGTAATCAGAAAGTCCTAAGCAACTAGCTTTTAGGGCAGTAACAGCTTAAACCGGATTACAAGGGGCTGAAAAGTGAGCAGTGAATCCGAGGACCCCACACTGTGAACGGCAGTGTAAAGACTTCACCTCGCCCTTATGAAATGGGTCAAACGACTCTTCTTACTAGTCATTAGTCGTCACAGAAAGTGCTGAAAGGGAAAGCGAAAGCGTCACTCAGGGGCAGACAGCTAAGGATCTGAGTCTTGGCCCCACTCCACCCCAGGGCTGGGACTGGAGCCCCAGGCTCTTCATTGTTACCCAGAGAAGAAAAGGTAACTTCTCAAATTTACGAAAGGCTGGATTCTCCCCCCACCTCCAGGAGCTGAGGAAGAGCAGGGCATCTGCATTCAAAGTCTGCCCTTCAGCAGCTGAGTGGAGGCTGAAACCGCCCTTCCACTCTCCTCCCAACACCCCCAACACCTGCATCAGGGCTTCGGGCCCTCACAACGTGGGAACGACCTGGTCGTGTTCACCACCGCAGTGCTCCCGCTGGGCGTGGACGCTGTCAGCAGCCCGGTCGGTAAATGTAACCACTGCCCCAGCATACAGCTGCCCAGACTCCAAGGGGGCTGGCAAAAGTCCGTTACGTTTTTTCTGACAATGGCTCTAGTCGTGCTTAGTTGTCTAACTCCATCTGAACCGGTTTTGTTAGATTGTATTGTGACAGATGCTGTATCGATGTGCATTTAAAAAAAATTTCAAATTGGTGAATTTTTGTGCATCCATTTTAAAATTGAAGATGGAAACACGCAACGTTTTTGGTGTTTTATGCTTTACTATTCCAAGAAAGGTAAAAACGTAACTGAAACACAAAAAGATCTGTGCAGTGCGTGGAGAAGGTGCTGTGGCTGATCGAACGTGTCAAAGTGGTGTGCGAAGTTTACTGGCACTACTGACATTTGGCCCAATAACCCTTTGCTGTGGGGCCGTCTCATGCACTGGAAGGCGTTCAGCAGCACCCTGGGCCTCTCTGTCCACTGGACGCCAATAGCGGGAGAGAGCTGGCATACTCGAAATATCCAAATCAATGAAGTTATTAGTGAAAATGACAAATGTGTAAAAAACTAAACAGACTTTTTGGCCAACCCAATAAATAAGTCATCTTCCTACTAATGGGGGACTCAAATATTTGAAAACTTTAAGTAATAGCTAATAAGCTCAGCCATCAATGCACGTCAAAGCTACCGTTCCTGGAACGGAGGCCCTGAGCAGTCCCACCTTTGTGCCTCAGGAGTACTCCCCGTGGCTAAGACGGGATCTAAGCCACAGCGCTCCGGGTGAGATGCCCCCCGCCCAGGACACAGCTGAAAGAATGCTGCGGTTGTTTATCTGATTAACTCTTTCCCTGAATTCCAATCCCCTTACCCAAACTTTCCTTCTCCTCATAAAAAGGGTGGGTTTGTGATGGAATGTAAGACGGCCTGTCAGGGTGCAAACCCCACATCTCAGATCCCGCCGTCCGAACGAAGTGCCCACAGAGATTCAACCCCTGTCTCTGCCTATTGGGTCTGAGAGGTGACAGGCAGCAGGAACGCAGGCTTTTCCCGTTCCATTACAACCCCAATCCTTTCAGTGGACGTCAAGAAAAAGTATCACTAAGTACAGCTGGTGTTTTTTTTAAAAAAGAACTTCACTGTAATATGCAAGAATAACATTTTAAAAGGCCCCTTCTGAGTATTTTGCCTCCTGAACTTAAGTCGGGTCAACTAATCCTGCCTTCCATCTAAAATAGCAAAAGTGGTTGTTTGATCAGCCCTTTTAGCTGCACACACAACTCCGCATCTAACAACGTGGACCGATCCACCCCCTCTCACTCCCCACAGGATCCTGCCCTCGCCGCGGCTGGAGCGGAGGCCAGGCTTCCGCGCCCACCTGCGGCCTCACCGCAAGCCTGGCTGTCCACGCCGCGATGCCAGCGACCGGCCAGGAAGGCGCCGCCGAAGACCACGGCGGGCCGAGCCGCCCGCGGGGAGAGGCCGCCGCGACTCCCGCGGGCGTGGGCAGGGACAGACCGGGAGCGGTTGCCGGGGCCTCACCCTCCGTTGAAAGCGTAAGGCGAGAAGCGCAGCTGCACGGGGCCGGCGCTGTGCGGCTCCATCACCGGGTTTCGGCCGGGGCCCCAAGACACGGCTGCACAGGACGACATCGCAGACACTGCTCCTGCTGTCTCACGGCGAGATGGCGGTCCAACCGGAAATCGGAAGTTCCGCCACGTTTGGCTGCTCGGCTGCGCCCCTTCCCGTCGCTCCGGCGCGTACCCAGGCCGGGCTCCCGGAGGCCCGCGTCGCAGAGGTCCGGACCCCCTACTACAAAGCCGACGGGGATGTCACGGTTGTCTTCCTTAAGAAAACATTCGAATTCACTCTTAATGGACAAAAATTTTAAAGTCTAACCATACAAAAAACTGGCAACACTATGGAGCAAGGGAAAGTCGAGTCGTCTATCGGAGTGTAAGCTGTTCAGCTGTATTTGGAAAGGGGACCAGCATCACCTGGCTTCGTTGAAGAGGTGCACACCTGAGTCCTCAGGCGTTAACTTCCAGGTATGCACTCCACCAGAAGGCATGTCCAAGAATGTTTACACAGAATTGTTCCTAATAACCCCAATCTGGAAATGAGCAAACGTCCATAAAGTCAGGGATATGTCACAGTGAGGAACATCAGCCTACGCCCGCTATGGATGGGTCTTAGCTCAGAACACACACAGCATAATTTAGGAGGACAGAGTGAGTAGGAAGGGCCTGTTTCTCGATTTATAATCATGTGTTAATCTGCACGTGTGTATTAATTTCCTTATATGAATATCATATTTTACAATTTTTTTAAAAGTTATTTTTAAAACGGACGAAGAAACTTAAGGCGGAAAGGCAGGTAACTTGCCAAAGGTCACAAATTGTCAGTTTAGACATCAAAATCTGGCCTACCCGGCAACGACCAATCAGAAAACGCTCTCACCAGGAGGCCCCGCCCCGGAACTCCCGAATAACCCCGCCCCACCCTGCGTTCCCGTACGCCGATTACCAGAGGCAACACAGGAAGTGACGGAGTTCCCTCACTTACCGTGGTCGCCGCTGCAGCCTGGGGCCCTCCCTGAAGCCGAGCGCCGCACTGGCGGAAGTGACACTATAAACGCGCGCCAAGAGTTCAGGAGGGGTCGGGAAGGGTCGCAGTGGCGGGTGCCCGGACTGTCTGCCGTTTGAGTTGATTTTCGCGGGTGGGAATCGCCGGCGGCCGTGGCTCCAGGTAACAGCTGTTGCTTTTTTTCTTCTCTGAGTCTGAGAGGCGAGGTCGGGGGAAAGGATGGGTGGAAGCCGGGGACGGGCAGGCCGCGCGGAGACGCTCCCCGCCGTCCGAGCCGCCCCGCCCGGCCTCCGTTGCGCTGGAAGCGAGTCCCTCCCGTCAGGCTGGCGGCCGCGGGGGCCGGGCCGGGCGGCCGCGTGCCGAAGGCCAGGACCCCTGTCCTACCGCCGTCTCCTTCTTGGTGGTCTTGCATTTGCAGCACTTGCGTGGTTTGAGTGCAGCAACGTTCCAAAAGTAACTTCCCACACATCTCTGCCCCTTCCTGGAGCACCGCTCTCATTTTTCTCTGTCGCTGGTGTTGCGGGGGTGGGTGCCGGGATATGTCGCCTGTGCAGCCCTTTGTCCTCTAGGCGGGGGTCGGCGCCCTCGTTCCTTAGGGAATCGTCAGCGCCCGCGCCGCGGCAGCACAAGTTGGAAGCGCTCGCGGGCTTCGACCTTTAACTTGTGATTAACACCCGCAAGGCCGAGGGAGACCGTCCGGGTGGGGGGCGGTGATTACGCTGAAGTGGGGGGGGGGCAGCGCTCCGCGTCCTGTGTGACTGCGGGTGCCCACGTGGTGTGCCCGGCACCTCCGGTGCGCGGCTCGGGCGGTTCCCACGGCGACGCGGCGGACCAAGCTGGGCTGGACACACGGTCTTTGCGCAGAGCCGCCCGGTTCTTCTGTCTGACAGTTACTTCGGACGTGTAGCCGAGATGGAAGCAGTGATTTCAGGAAAGCCAGGGGGCGCGGTCTCGTGGTGTTTCAGTGCTCTGAGGAGGTGAAGCTGCCCCGTGAGCGAAAACGTCGTGTCTGGACAGCTTCTCTCCCAGCGTCTTATTGAACAGCAGCTCCACAAACGATCACACGGAAGACTATGGGATCCACCTAAACGTTTATTGAACGGAACGCCCGAGACGGGGACGGAGTAACACTGATCCGCTTGGCTGCGAGCCGGAAGCCGGCCTCGTAGCGCTGTGTGTGCCCTGCTTGCTGTTTCCGCTCAGGCATGAAGCTCACTCAGGGATCTGTCTTCTCTGGGAACTTTCTCCCCGAGTCCTCAGTGCTGACTGGGACATCCTGGGAATTTAAATGGAATGTGTACCAAAGCAAGCTGGTCCCGGTGCGGTTTGCGCCGTCACAGGACGTTCCGTTCAGCAATGCGATTCCGGCAGCACAGACAAGAGGGAGCGTGTCCACCGCTGCTCTGTTCTTGGGTTTGGGGGGTGTGCGTAGCCATGACTCTGGTTATCAGACTGTGTAGACGTCCGTATTCTCACATTAAACTTCACATTTCAGAGCAGCATCTCTTTCCTGGCAGAGGACGACCTGGAGGGCTGAGGAAGTCGAGCGGAGTCGCATGGGGATGCCCCGGGGGAAGACTGGGTGCTGAGCAGCTCCGTAGCGAAGCGAGATTTGCGGGAAAGTGGGCGGCGCCATGGATCAGAACAGCAGCCTGCCGCCCTACGCCCAGGGCCTGGCCTCCCCCCAGGTAAGGAGCGCCTGCTGGTGGGCACTGATCTGTATGCTTCCAGCGTCCAGTGTTTTGCTGAGAAGGTCCACTGGACTTTGAGTAGGTCTGGTGGTGGGGAGCTCGGGGAGTGTACTTGAAGGCTGAAATAGGTGTTCGTCTGTAAGAACTTTTTGACAAACACGATGGTGTCCAGGTGAATGATAGACTCTTTGATTTTGAAAGGGACTCTCACCAATTATTTTCTGGTTTCATCTTTTCCTTTTTATGTGTAAGGTGCCAGATAACTTCTCTTTCTAAAGTTTCAAATGATCTCTCTTGAGATGTAATTTACTCGCAATAAAAACACCCATTTTAAGTGTATGTGTATCCCCCTGCATACAAACTTACAGATTAGGTACAGGAAGAGATTAACAGCAGTAACTAATAATGAAACGGAACGACTGACGGAGTGCTGTGAGAGAAGTTACGAGGCTGTGGTCGTTCTCAGACCACAGCGCAGTTCTCGTGGTGCTGCCCTGTCGGCGTGGAGACCCTGGGCAGAGGGTTCCTGTGCCCCGCCCCGGGATGGCGCAGGGTGCGAGATGCCGTCACGCTCCTCAGAACTGCGCGCAGCGTAGCCTGGGTTGCTGGCTTCTTGGGTCTCCCATGTGACGCGTCTGGGCCACGGTGGACTGTGGGGGACTGAAACCCCGGGAAGCGCAAGGGCGGGTCCAAGGCAGCAGCTCTGCGGCCCCGCCCCTGCCCCCGGACGTGGCCTGCAGATGTCCTGCCCGTGTGTGGCTTAGTTCTCAGTCGTCTCGATGGTGCCTTTTGGAGAGCGGAAGTCCACCTTTTCTGGTCTCCTTATCACTGCTGCTTCGTGGTTTGTGCTTCTGTGTCCCGTCAGGAGGTCTGCACCCACCTGAAGTCACAGGTGTTGCTCCTCGTGGCCCTTGCTTTTACGTGTCTGCCATTTGTCGTTACGTGCAGCACGAGGAAAGGCACTCGATGTGACCTGCGTGTTTTCTAGCCAGTGCTTGTGCAGAAGTTAGAGGGAGATGCAGTGGAATGATGCCCACACTCGGGGCCGCAGCGTGTGATGTGTCCTCCTCTCCTGTTCTTTCTGCCGCCGTGCCAGCGAGACAGCAAGACATACACGTCTTACACCTGTTTGGCTTTGATGTTCGGAGGCCCGCAGCTGTAACAAGCTGTGCAGCCCCCGCCGTCTCTGTGGGTCTCGGTGTCGGGGGAGAACTGGGCTGAGCGCCAGAGAACTGGGTGGCGACCTTGGCTGAGGTGCCGCTGAGACCTGTGATCAAGGGCAGCGCAGCTGCCTGCCCTCCGGGTCGGGGCTCCTGAGCTGCGCGTGGGGAGAGGCCCGTGTGTTCTTCCTTCCCCGGAGGGCTGTGGTGAGACTCGGGATTAATGAACGGCACACTGCCTGCAGCGTTTAGAAGCAATGCAGACAAGTAAATCAATATTATTTTGATAAATGCATTGGATTTTGTTGATTGAAACTTTGGGGAGCAGTGGTTAGCCTTTTTGATAGTATTCAAATAATCGGCACTGACACTTCAGTGCTTCCTGCGTGCCTGCCACCATGTCAGGCGCTGTGAGTGGACCTCTCTGGGGGAACCTCGAAGTTTGTCCCAGCTGGAGGTGGGGTGCTCCCCAGATGGTATGTAGGATCATAGTGTGAGTGAGGATGTGTGGTCACTCCAGTGCAACCCCCGATTCTCTCATAATCTCAGGGCATTATTATCCCCTAGATAGGCCTGAAGTCAAGCAACTTCCTCAGGCTCACGTGTAATAGTGAAGGAGTGGGATTTCACACCCAAGTCCAGTTCCAAACCCTGAGCTCTTACCTACTGGGTACTGGTAACGAAGAAAGTGAGGTGTGTAGGAACAGCAAGTTCCTCTCTCCTCGTGCCTGAGGACCCGTTTACACCAGAAGGTGCCCATCTTCCCACACCTCGCCTGTTCTCTCACCAGGCAGGTCCCGCACGCGCTCGGCGCCAGCCAGCCTAACCCCCCGTTCCCCGGACTTTCCACAGGGCGCCATGACTCCCGGGATCCCCATCTTCAGTCCGATGATGCCGTACGGCACAGGGCTGACTCCGCAGCCCATTCAGAACACCAACAGTCTGTCCATCCTGGAGGAGCAGCAGCGGCAGCAGCAGCAGCAACAGCAGCAGCAGCAGCAGCCACAGCCGCCCCCTCAGCCGGCGACAGTGACCACAGTGACGGCCGCGGTTCAGCAGTCAGCGACCCAGCAGGCGACTCAGGGGCCCTCAGGACAGACGCCACAGCTCTACCACTCACAGACTCTTACAACGGCACCCTTGCCGGGCACCACACCCCTGTACCCCTCGCCCATGACCCCCATGACCCCCATCACGCCTGCCACGCCAGCTTCAGAGAGCTCCGGGATCGTGCCGCAGCTGCAGTGAGTGCTGGCGTTGTGTCCTCTCGCTGCCCTGGGGGTCCCTGGGAGCCACGCTGCCGGCCTTGTTGTCAGAGGGATTTCGGGTTCAAGGGTGTGGAGCTGGCGGTGTCCTGGACCCCGGCTCGCTATCTCGGGGGACAAGGGACGCAAAGCTGCCTCAGTAGGAAGCACTCGCAACGTGTTTGGAAGTCGGTAGCCGGTGTCTGCACACTTGGCCCAGGAAAGCCCAGCTGCGCTCCGTTGCGGTTACTCCAGCGCCTCCCTGGAGCCAGGCACAGTCCCTTCCCCTGGGGTGTTCTTCGGGGAGACCGTTCCTTATCATAGAGCAGCCCAGTCCATGGCGGTCCTCGTTTCTCTTCATCGAGCGTTAGGAGGGCTGCCCACACATCCTGGCTGAGCTGTGTCTTTCTCACAAGCTGAGGATGGCTGTGCTTGCCCTAAATGGACTTTCCTGCCTCAGTGAGGTGGGGCCTGTGTGTGACCGTCAGGGGGCGGGACGGAGTGTTCGGTGGGCACAGAGTCACGGGTGGATGGTGGTGACGGCTGCACAGCCCTGGGAGCCTGTGACCAGCACTGAGCTGTGCGCCTGAGATGGGGGAAGAGGCTGCGTTTTGTATCGTGTGCCTGCCAAAGCTTTGTAAAGAGAGAAGGAAGGGGGTGTGACAGCTGCATGGCTAAGTTTGTGAGAGGGGACTAGTTGCCCTTCGTCGGTGGACCGATGCTGCAGGCAGGTGCGTGGGGGCTGACTAGAAGGACACAGGTGACGTGGGGACGAAGACACTCGCCACCCGGGCCACCCAGGGTGGCCTTCCAGTTGTGCCCTCACGCAGACAGGCAGGCTGTGAGCCACCAAGTGCACAGAAGGGTTGCGTTCTGACAGAAAGAACCAGAAGCGGCGGTGAGTGGGAACCCATGGGGCATGGACTTGCACTCTGGCCTTGGGGTCGGTCACAGGGCACCACTTTGCACACGCGAATCTCTGCTGTCGAAGCCAGGAAAGTGCAGAAGAGCCTAGGTTTACTTTTGGGTTTGAATTTCTATTAAAATTTCTAGTGAAGTTGTTTTTTACTACAAGTTCTTTTGTGATTCATAAAATATATGAGGATACTAAAAGCATTCATTGATAATATCTGAGGGTTAATCAGAAGAAAACAGGGTTTTTCTTCCTTTGCCAAGATACTAAGTTGGGTTTTTTTGTTTTTAGCATTTTACTTATTTACTCTTAGAGAGAGGGAAAGGGAGGGAGAGAGAGGAAGAGAAACATCAATGTGCGGTTGCCTCTTGTGCGCCCCCTACTGGGGACCTGGCCGGCAACTCAGGCTTGTGCCCTGACTGGGAATTGAACTGGTGATCCTATGGTTTGCAGGCCAGTGCTCAATCCATCGAGCCACACCAGCCAAGGCCAAGATACCAAGTTCCTGTTCTTCTAAAAGATACTTATTCTGAGAGGACGGAGAAAGCCATCCTGCCTTTTTCTTTGTAAAGAGCGGTTTCAGGGTTGGGAGCGGTGGCAGTTCAGAGCGCAGGGCAGACCTGCGCCAGCCTCAGTGGGAGGCTCGGGTCTGGGCAGGTGACCCGCGCCCTGGCACTGAGGGGCCGGGGTGTTCTGAATAGGTCACCCTGTTTAAGTCTCAGCATCTTCATCTGAAATAGTTATGACTCCACAGTGCACAGTAAGTATGAAGTAATAACATGTACAATAAAATGTTCACCATGGTATGTGGTACCTGTGAAACACTTCATAAATGTCAACAACTTACTAGAATTTTAATTAGAAAGTTATCTTAAAAGTAAAAGAATTTAATGAAGTTAAATTAGTCCTTGTGGAAGAAATAGGTTTCTAGACAATCATCTAACATCTCATCCTGTAAAAGTGAATAAATTGTGTTTTCCTTTCATTTTTTTTTGCAGAAATATTGTATCCACAGTGAATCTTGGCTGTAAACTTGACCTGAAGACCATCGCACTTCGTGCCCGAAATGCTGAATATAATCCCAAGGTGAGCGCAGCTGTGATGTGGTTCAAACCAGACGACAGGAGTTACTTCTGAGGGCTCTGGGGTGGAAACGGCCGTGCCGAGGAAGGACGTTGCTGCTCTTTCCAGACGCCAGTGGGAAATGGGTCACTGCAGTGCACAGGGACGTGCTTGGAGTCCACGTGTCCGCCCCCTCAGGAGGGAAGGTGTCACCCAGCAGGAGGGTGACGGTCGCAGAAGCCAGTCACGAGGAGCAGCACCCGAAAGGGAGAGGCCGGGGCCCTGGAGTTTACTGGGCTGCAGCGAGTTAAGGGGACGCTGCAGACTCTGCTGGTCTGGCAGGGATGCGGGAAAGAGCGCACGGGCTGCGGTCCAGCTCAGTTGTCACAGGTCTGCTCCCTGTGCGCGCCCGCAGGGGTGGGGCCGCGTGGGCAGGGGTCGCGGGAGGGTTGGCTGGGCTCAGGGGCCCCCCGCCGTCGCTGCGGGGCTCCCTAACCCCCGCCCTCCCTGGCGTTGCAGCGCTTCGCTGCTGTGATCATGAGGATCCGGGAGCCCCGGACGACGGCGCTGATCTTCAGTTCCGGGAAGATGGTGTGCACGGGCGCCAAGAGGTGGGTGCGGGCGGCCGCCCTCCGTCTGCGTCTCGGGGGTTCTCGGGGAGGCCGGCACTGTGATGCAGTGTGGCCGGTCGCGGTCACTGTGGTCAGCACTAATTCCGTTCTCTCACACGCAGGCAGGAGTTTGGGATGTACGTTACCGTTGCTTGTGTCCGTGCAGTTCAGTTGCATCTTGTGTGTTTGACAATACGTCACATCAGAACAACTAAGAAGGTTCCCTTTACATAAAAAATTGTATGTGTGACACAGATTCCTCTGCAAGGAGAGAGATGTGGTTCGGAGCAAGGACCGTGCCACAGGCCTCCTTGGCTCTGGCGGTGTGGCGGGCGCTCACAGGGCCACAGGTGCTGCCGCCCTCTTGCTGAATGGCGTCCTCCCCGACGCTCTGAGTCGTGCGCCTCTGGGTCAGATGCTGCTGTCTGTCAAGGTCACGCAGCATTCAGGGGCTTGACTAGGCCACCCGGTCTCACCGCCCCAGACTTGGCAGGAGGCACCAGGGAGGGGGTTAGTCACAAGTGAAGTAAATTAAACGCTTAGAGTAAGAGATGATTAAAATGCACTTGGAGGTGTTCACCTTGGAGCGGGCCCTGGATGCCTTTGCTTATTCTGAACTTCGAAGTTGTCTTTTGACCAAGTAAAGGCTGTTGGTGTGGACTTCCTGGCTCTGGTCTCAGTGTTTTCAGGAGGCAGGACGGGGTCTGCCCGGCTCCGGGCCCCTGTTCCTCGGGGGCCTGCTGTGGGCACTGTCCTCGGGCGCAGTGCCAGGAGCCTGGGGGCTGCTGGGGCGGCTCCGTGCTGCTCCCTTCCCGGGAGGCGACTCGTGTTGGCGTCCCCGCCGCTGCCCGGAGCACTTGCTCAGACCGAATGTGTGCACCTGTTTGGGCAAACGGTTTGCTGCGAAAGAAACCAAAAATGAACTTACTGTCCTGGAAGAAGCGCCGTGTGTGTGGTGTTCTCACCCCTGACCTGCACCCGAGAGCCTGTTGTTCCTGGTGGCCTGGGTGCTCTCACTGGTCCACACCCCGTCAGTCGTGTCCTGCACGTGGGTCCCGGAAGGGGCTCGGGACCGGGCAGAGCCGGGGCGTGCGTCCCCAGGCACAGGTCTCCGGGGGGTTGTGGGCCGACGCACAGTAACAGCCGAGCTGATGGTGACGGCCTCGTGTGTCACGGCCGTAAGCTCTGGGCTGTCGGGTTTTGTGCGTTGGGAAGGTGGCCGTTTCGGTAGCCTGGTTTCCCCGCGAGGACACAGGATGACTTCGAGGTAAAGTTGTTCGTGTCTGCTGATCTTAATCTTATTGCGAAGGGGTGACCCGTCCACCCTTGGGAAGGAGCCGCTCGTCGAAGTCGCTCCTTGAGCCGACCTCGTGTGTGCGCAGCTCCCTCTCCCCTTTCCCCAGTGAAGAGCAGTCCCGCCTCGCAGCGAGGAAGTACGCCAGAGTCGTGCAGAAGCTGGGCTTCCCAGCCAAGTTCCTGGACTTCAAGATCCAAAACATGGTGGGCAGCTGCGACGTGAAGTTCCCCATCCGGCTGGAAGGCCTGGTGCTGACGCACCAGCAGTTCAGCAGGTGAGTCCCGAGGGGGCGGGGCTGCGCCTGGCAGCTCGGTGCAGACCTGCGTGGTCCTGCGTCTGCAGGAGTGGTCAGCTCGTGGGAACAGACTCTGTCGTTCCGCTGCGTCCGCTGTGGAGTTTCTCCGGCAGCTGTGGGGGCGTCTGGTTCTTGCCGGCCTCCTTTCCACTGCACGTGGTGACGTGAACACCCCCTTTATGAGTGGAGTTGATTCCCTTTCTGTACTCCATCCCATTGCTCAGCGAGTACGTTTCAAATGCGCGAATTAAACTCACCACCTTGGGTGTGACTTCCCCCCGTTGCTTTGGTCTCTGGTGTGCTCAGCATTACCAGCTCTGCCAGCAACATGAGTGCCCTTCCCGTCCCTTCCCCTGCTCCTTCCCGCGGAGACCTCCCGGCAGCGGGCGGCCCCTCTGCAGATTTTCGGTGTGAGGCACCTGGCACCCCTCGGGTTTGCCGTGGCTTCGGGGTGCCCGGGCCTCTCCTATCCGACTGAGCGTGTCTTCCTCAGAAACCTTCCCGAATCTCCCGCTGGGTTACACACACATCCTGCCTGTTTCCAGCCTCTGAGTGACGGCGTGATGTGGCGCGGGTCAGAATGAGACGCCGAAGCAGAGCGCTCGGTCAGCGGGGCGAGGGCAGGTCCGGTCTCCACCTGGCGTGTTTCCTGCCCCTTGGGTTAAATCGCCTGGCCAGCATGAGAGCCAGAGAGTATTTCAGTTTAAGGAGACGAGGTGGGAACGATTAAAAGGCACACTGTCACTGCCAGATCTGAGAAAGAAGAGTCTTCCCCAGACTCGTCCAGGACGATGCCAGGTCAGGCCGGAGAGGCTGCAGCGCATTCGTGTGGCGCGCTCGCTCCACCGAGCACCCAGGCTCGTTACCAGCAGAGGTGCCGAGTCCCCCGGCGCTGGCACTCGCTGGCCAGGGCCTTCTGTCCCGGCTACTGGGTGCTGCCTGGGGAGCAGGGCTTTGCCTCCTGGCCGTGGGCTGTGTGTCCGCTCTTGCTCATACAGGTGTTTTCTCTGAAAGCGTGGGCGACTTTTAACTTACGCATTGTTTCTGCCATTTTCCTCCTAGTTATGAGCCAGAGCTATTTCCCGGTTTAATCTACAGAATGATCAAACCCAGAATTGTTCTCCTTATTTTTGTTTCTGGAAAAGTTGTACTAACAGGTAAGTTGTAACAGGAAGTCATATCTGAAGGTTTGGGAATCTCAGAATGGCGCTCTCTCAATGCCGAGGAGAAATGGTGCGGATTTGGGTCGGTTGGTAACGACTGGTAAAGAGGCCTTTTCTTGTCCTCGCATCCCAAGATGCTGGCCTGGCAACAACGCCCCCCCACCAACTCCCGCCGTGAGGGAAACAGGACCCCACACCTGCTGGGCCTTCAGCCCAGGCTTGGCCTGTGGGGGAGGGGAGAAGGTGAGCCTGACATTGACTGTGAGATGCAGTTTTAAGTGGGAAACTGCCCCTAAAGCCTTCACACTCATCCCGTGTCGTTTCGAGACAACGAAGGGAGATTCGGAGGCACTTGGTGGAAGTTGGCAACTGGAGAGGAAGGTTCAGCCACTGTCACTGCACCTGTGGCCGTGACGCGGTGCAGCGGCCAGCTTAGCCACGGCTGCAGAGAGGGAGCTGAGTCACCTGGGGCGTTGCTTTTGTAATTTGAAAAGCTCTCTTATGAAAAGACTGCTTCAAAACAAAAACAGGGTGGTGACAATGGGTCCGTCACTCGTGTTTTGATGCCTGTGTCTGCCAGTCTGACAGCCAGGAGAGAACTGTGCTAGTGGCCTTGTTGTGACGTTGTGGTCGTGCCTCTTACCAGGTCAGGAAGCGCCGTTCCAGACTCTCACGGCCGCTCCGCTTGCCTTCACAGGTGCTAAGGTCAGAGCGGAGATTTACGAAGCCTTTGAAAACATCTACCCGATCCTCAAGGGCTTCCGGAAGACCACGTAACAGCTGTCCGCCCTCCCGCCCTCCCCGCCCGCTTGGTTTTGAAGACAAACCCGTTCTGGCACGTTTAGGTGGTGGTGGTGCCAGGCGGCACTGTCATGGCGGTGCCCGCCGTGCGCCCCGTCCCTGGATTAGGGTTTTACACACTTCCTGCTGCCGGCAAGTGGGTTTGAGGGAGAAAACTTCAGTGTGGAAGCCTCCTCGGCAGTTGACTGGGCTTTTCATTTTGTTTGCTTTCTTCCCCATAAACCACAGTTTTTATATTTCTACCAGAAAGTAAAAATGTTTTTTAAAGGTGTTGTTTTTCTAATCTGTAACGCCTAGGGTTTATTTTTGTGCCAGACACATTCCGCCTCTCCAGTGTTGCGGGACAGAGTAGACGGGCTGACGAGCGTGCGTGGCTGCACACACCTCCTCTCAGCACTGTGCAATAAATGCTGTTTGTAAAAGTGTTGGATTGACGTTACAGAGGATGCCTTGTAAGATTTCTGTGATCACACTGTTGAAAAAGTTGTATTTTAGATATAATGCCTGAAATCACTTCTGTGTGTGCCTGTGTTTTGTTTCGATCACATTTCATTGTACGTTGCAGTGAAAGTGGAAGAACCGTCTGAAAATGTTGAGGTCGCTTTTCAAACGTGTGTGGATCGTGTTCCCCGTGCTGAGCTCCTCCTGTCCCCAGATCCCTCCTGCTCCAAGCCAGCCCCTTCCCTCCCCCAAACAGCCACCATCCTGACAGAGGGCAGTCTTCCATTTTTAAAAATCTGATAGGTTTTTATCTGTTTTCCTGCTGAAGTTTCCCCTCCATCTCCTTTCAGGCCATTTGGCTGATAGAGCCTCTGAGTGTGCTTCCCCGTCTGCAGACTCGGCCCTGATCCCCGTCCCTTTGTTACGACTCGATGGACTCGATGGCGTGCCCTTTCGTTAGGAATCAAACGTTTGGTTGACTCTCTTCCTTTTGACCCATCACTAATTTGTTAGGGGGCTGCAAATGATGAAAGTCTAATTGTTTCCCTTTTTCTTATATTCACTGGAATACTTTTATAAAGTGATACACTTCAAAAGTTTTCAAGACAATAAAACCTCATGAGTTCATACCACCCAATTCAAATCTAGGACTACTGGGGTTCTATTTAACCAATTCTATATTATATGTTATCTTTTACACGAGAATTATTAACTTAAAAAAAGGAGTCAATGAGTTAAAATGTCCCATAATACATTTTCTCATGTTACACAGCATTCATAGAGTAACAGAACGCTACCACCAACGTAATGATCAAAAGCGTTACAATGTATTTTCTTGCTGTGCTTTCTGAACTGTCAGAAGGTACTGAGACCAGAGCCCAGGGCCAGCTGGGGCACAGTGCGTGGCTGTGCTATCTGGCTGGGCGGAGCCAAGTGAAGGTCTCAGAAGCAGTAACTGGATGAGAAACAGTTACAGTGTTTCTAAATGTCTCGACATGTTTAGAGGTAACTAAGTTGCATGAGGTAGTATCTCACATATTTTTTATATAGTTGCTGTTTTTTTAAACCTAAGTTTATTATAGGAGATGCTTAGGGAGTCACTCCCAGGCTGTTGGAGGGAGGGGCCCTCCCACCTGCAGGGACTGGAGTCCAGACTGACAGGTGTCAGAGGGGAAGGCCGAGGCTTGGGTGAAGAGGTAATGGGATTAAGGGGAAAAACCCTCCTAGACACAGGCGACAGTGGGGTTACCAGGGAGAGGGGGTGGGGGAGGTAGGGGAGAGTAAGGGGGGATGAATGGTGATGGAAGGAGACTTGGCTCAGGGTGAACACACAACATACAGATGACGTGCTGTGGAATTGCACACCTGAAACCTGTGTAGTTTTATTAACCAGTGCCACCCAGTAAGCTCAAAAAGGGCCCTGCAGGGAATGGGTGCTCTTTCCCTCCAGCAGTGCAAGTAGTGGACACGCCAGACCTGGGGGACAGAATGTCTTCACGTCTCTTCCTGCAGGTGAACGGAAAAGTGAGGTCCTAAAGACCAGGAGACAGATGCGAGGTTTCACCTCAGACTTTATCAAGGGGAAGGGAGGAAGGTGGACAGCAGAGAATGTTCCTTCTCCCAGGCCACACAATTGGTCCGACTGAGAACAAGGAGACTCCTTTCTGGGGTGACTTCCTCAGGAAGCCGAGGGAGACGTCTGTCTTGTGTTCAGCCGGCTGGGCAGCTGTGTGGAGGAGGCCAGGGCAGCAGGTGAGTCTGACCAGGGAAAGGAGGGGTGCGGGGTGCATAGGGAGCACGCTCCGGAGTCACCCTGGAGCCTGCGGAGTCCAAGCCAGCTCCTCTTGTGTCTGTCAGTCCCTTGCTGCTTAAGTGACTAGAGTTGTGTCATTTGCAACCAAGGGTCCTGACTCAGGCTGGGCTGGATGGATGTGCAGGTGGGAGGGGCAGTGTTGGGGAGGACGGCGCCCGCAGTTTTGCAAGTCCAGGGTGTCCTGCGGGGCAGGGGAGCGCCGGGGGTGACGGTGGGGCCGGGACATGGCCCACCTTGCAGATGACCCTGTGGATCAGCACCTGTCAAACCTCACAAAAGACCCATTTGTCTTTCCTAATTTTCATGCCATCCCAGGCCAATACACTTGTGAAACCTGTTAAACAATCAGAGAAAGGAAATAAACATGCACACCACACTAGTCGAATTCTTAACTACGAGACTATGCTGACATGAAGTCACTCTTTTGAGTAACCAAACGCTCACTCCCAGTCGCTGCGTTTACCTCGCTGCAGGCGGGAGGTAAACAGCTGGCAGCCCTCTGTGGGCTGCGGGGCTGGTGGTGCAGGGGGGCTGGGCACAGAGTTGGAAAAAGATATTTCAAAACTCTGTGAGTGACAGGAAGAATTCTCCACGTGGGGTTATTACCAGACGTCCCTTTGTGCGGGACTAATAATTTGCAGGAAATGGCCTCTCCACCTGACTCTGACTGCCCAGCGCCCACTGACGGCCACGAGCTGTCAGACTTGTTTTTGGAGTGTCTTTGAGGATCATCTTGAGTTCATCAATCTTCCACAGTGCTAGTATTGTTTTTTGCTGCTGTGTTGTATGAGTCCGTTATATAGTGGGGTATTACCCCTTAACAGTTATTTGGTTTGCAAATAATTTTCCCATTCTATAAGTTGCCCTTTTTTTCTCTGCAGAGCTTTTTAGTTTTGTGTAGTCCCACTTGTTTTTTTATTTTGTTGCTTGTGCTTTGGGGGTCATGTCAGAAAATGCATCACCAGCACCCACTTCAAAGAGCCTTTATCCTTTTCCCTCTGGGAGGTACATGGTTTCAGGTGCTACATGCAAGTCCGTAATCCACTGGGAGTTCATGTTTGTGAGCGGTGTGAGACAGGTGGTTTCAGCCGTGGGCGTGTGAACGTGCAGTGTCCCCAGCACCGTGTTTGGAAAGACTGCGTTTTCTCTACCGAGTCTCCCTGGAGCCCTTGCCACGTACTTGACCACGTGTGTGTGGGTTCGTTTCTGGGCTCTCACTCCCGTGCCATTGATCTAAGTGTGGATGACAGTTAATCTAGAGCATGGCTTGAAAGCAAAGTGTGACAGCCCTGCTTTGTTCTTTGCTTTGGCTATTCAGGGTCTTTTGTGGACCCACATAAATTTGAGTTTTTCTCCTGTAAAAAAATTGCCATTGGAAGATTGCTAGGGATGGCACTGAAGCTGTAGATGGCTTTGGGTAGTAACTTTTTATTTTTTAAGATTTATTTTTAGAGGGGGGGGAAGGGAGGGAAAAAGAGAGGGAGAAACTTTAATGTGCAAGAGAAACAGTGATTGGTTGCCTCTGGCAGGAGCACCCGACCCAGGCCCATGTTCCGATCGGGAATCAACTGGAGAATCAGTTTGAGGAATGACAGCACACTGCGCCACACCGGTCAGGGCGGGTAGTAACACTTTAACAATAGTAATTCTTTCAATCCGTGAACGCAGTGCTTTACCATTTGTTTGTGTCTTCAATTTATTTCTACAGTGTCTTGTAGTTTGCAGAGGTCTTTCACCTCAGTTACACTTACCCCTGAATGTTTTTTCATGCTATTATAAATGTGACCAATTTATTTCCTTTTCAGGAAATTTGTTGACAGTTGCTTTTTGAACATGGTTGGAGGTCAGTGTGTGATGTTTCATTTCTGGTGACTCGGACTAGTTTGTCCCCCAGTGGGAGGCCCATGAATGCCCTGTACATGCTCACCGTCACCTCCAGCGTGGCAGGGACACACAGCTAAAGGACAGCCTGGCTGGTTCCTACCAGTGTGCCTGTGAGTGTCCCCATCTTTTTTTTTTTTTAAGATTGTATTTATTTAATTTTAGAGAGAGGGGAAGGGGGAGAAACATCAGTGTGTGGTTGCCTCTCAAGCGCCCCCTATTGAGGACCTGGCCTATAACCCAGGCACCTGCCGACTGGGAATTGAACTGGCGACCCTTTGGTTTGCAGGCCAGGGCTCAATCCACTGAGCCACACCAGACAGGGCTGTCCACATCTTCTTATGTGTCCACATAGGCAGACCTTAATGAATTTGCTGAAAAAATCCTTAGCAGTCAGGATGCTGTACTGACTCTAAGAATTATCTTAATTTGGGATATGAGGCTCCCCTCGTCCAGTTTTCCAGAAGCTAGAGTTTTCTACCACGTGTGTGACTCTTGCAACCAGTTGATGAGAACTTTCAGAGTGTCCTCCTATAGCCACGGTCTGTACCACTTGGGAGTGACTGTCAGATTCTGTGCCCCTCCCCCAGCCTCAAAACCTTTCTCCGTCTTTCAAAGTTGTGTGGGAGTTTCCCTCTGGAGGTCCGTGCTGGTTTTCCATATGGTGCTGTTCGACCGTGTTTAGTGCACACTTCTATGAGGTACACATACTTTCACACATGACGTGGACTTTCCAATATAAAGACAGTGAAACAGCCAAGTGGCAACAGCAGATGGTGCGGCCTCCACAATGACTCATTTCTGGTGGCAGTGCACCTCGGGCACAGCAGGGCCGAGTGTGGGAGAACGTGACCCAGCGCAGACGGAAGCAGCCACGAGACGAGGCAGTCACTGTTGGTCAGCAAGCACAGGCCAATGGCACTACCCCCAGTTGTGCCTCGGGGCTGAGCAGGCAGCAGCGGGTAGCGAGAACGGGAAATGAACACAAGATAATCGCAAGCCACTAGGGGCTGGCAGGAGCCTTCGAGTGCTTAACAGCACAGACGCAGGAGAGACCTGTGTGGACAGATGCACCTGAAAGCCGACCTCCTGAGCTCGACGGGACCACCCCGGGGCACCGATGGCAACGCCTGCATCCGCACTCTGGTTCCTTCCCCAGCACAGTGGTGGGAGACGTGCAAGGCCGACCAGGGCCCTGCCTGCTGGTCTCCCACGTGAGCGGGGCCGCTGGCCGAGCAAGGTCGGCTGCGAGGCAGGGCTTCTCTTCAAAGTCGGACTGACTACAAACCGGTTCCCTCATCTGCCAGCTCTGCTGCCACCTGAGAATATGGGCGTCTCACCCACTGTGCTTACCAGCCCAGTGGGGCTCAAGTCTTCCCTCACGTGCTGGGCCTGCACGTGCACCAGAGCCTGCGACAACCGCCTGATTATCAGATGCGCCTTTTGGAGTTTTACCCAAGTATTTTTCCCTTTTACTCTGTAAATTCTAGGAGGAAATGATCTGAGTGATGTTTTGACTTAAGTAGACATAAAACCCATTTTTACCGAAGAAAAATGCGTATGAGTAAACAGTTCACATGGTGCACCATTCTGGTAACCCTCACACCTAGTGTGTACCTGTCCAGATTTACTTCCATGCACACACACACGTACATGCACTTTCTTAAACACACAGCCCTACTAGGAACGCCATCTGTGACGGCACCTCGGTTTGAGGTGCCCGTACAGACCTGCACCTCATGTGCTGTGCACACAGGTCCACATCAGCGCAACCGCACAGCCTCCCCCGGGCTGACCCATCAAAACCTCGGGTCGTCCCGTCACTGGGCGTTTTCATGTCACTGGTGTGCGGACATGGTCGACAATCCCTGAGACACCTTTTCGTTGCTCTCTCACGATGCTTCCTAGGGATGCAGCCCTAAGAGTGGACGTGCAGGGTCTGCGAGGTCACGTGCATCCCGAAGGCTGTGCGACGTGGTTTTAGGGTGCAGCTGTCACGTCTTGCCTCCACACAAACTCCTCTGTGTAGCCCGCACCCAGGCTGCAGCTCTCGGCGCAGGTGAAGACGGCCAGGACGCCCCAGTCCACGCTCCTGCCCAGTCTGTCGGCCTTGAGGTGGTTGAGCAGCTGAGGCATGACCTGCGAGGGACGACACAGTCAGGGAGCCGCCTCGGGGCCTCCCGGCCCCTGCAGGGCCCTGGGCTGTCGACTCCCGGACACCCGGGGGGCTGGGAAACGGCGAGCAGCTGCCAACGGTGCGAAGCTCCGTGCGCGAGCACCGGCCCTCTCCTTGCACTGCAGCGGGCTGCGGGACTAGGGGCCAGTCGGTGCTGGGTTTCCCTTTGTTACCCCCAGCAACACATACTTCCTATGTACTCGGTAAGGTTAGTGAATCCAGTTAAAGATTTCCACCCAACCCCAAAACTACTGTGATGGTAACAATTTCTTAGACAAAACATTTATGCTTACATCCATTTGTTTTCTTAACAAATCCCCAAACAAGAGTTAAATTCTAAAACACTCCTCCCCCAAAGCACAGAACTAGACCCTGGCTGATGGGAGGAGGTGCACTATTTGCAACCACAGGGCTAACAGCAGATGCACTAAAAATGGCTCTGGGCCTGCACTGGGAGGTGGGCGGGTCAGAGGGCTGGCAAGGGCCTGGGGAACCTCGCTGCTGTGGAAGGCAGCCAGTATGTCTGAAAACGCGCACACTGACAAATATCGGAAACGCTCCGTCATTTAGGGATGGAAATAATTACCAGATAAAGCAGTAAAAGACCAATTTTAAGCCCCGAGGGGGGCAGGAAACTACTGAATTTCACAGTAAGACAACTTCCATAACAGCATCCAGACCCCGTGCACAGGGACTTTGGACAAGTTCTGCAATGTTAAAACCGTAAAGCAGTGTCCAAAGAGTACACGGCCCCTGTTTAACGTCATACCTGGAACTCAAATATCCTCTTGGCACCGCAGGGGCAATCTGGAATATCCTCTTCTCGGGGGACACTTTCACCGGAGATCCAGATGGGGGCGATCCCCCGGCCGTATCTGAGAACCTACAATCAATCGGGGTCACGTTCCGACCTCCCACATCTCACCTGAGACGCCCCATTGCTCCCACACAGAGGGACACTGCTCTGAAAGGCGGGGCACTCCCCCCTGCCCCACCCAGCCCCTTGTCAAAGTGATCGCCTTCTACACGTCACCAAAGTGGGCATCTCTGCTTATGTAACGCAGGGCAGAGCGAGTGCACTTCTTAGCTGATGACAGGGTTCGAATCTCAACCTACGACTATTTTGTGAGCGGACTAACAATAAACCGGTGTGCCTATTAACAGGTTCTGAATTCAGACGCAGCCGTCTGTGGTCACCCAGACACACGGAACTCAGACCAACACTGTCAAAGGGACCAACATCACATGAAAGGCGGTGTTTAGGTAAACATCATAAGAAGATCTCACACAACGGCTGAGTGGGGCCTGAATTCTGCTAGGAGCTCACAGTGCTCCAGACCACCTCATCAGCGTCCCTGACCCAGAGTCACTCTTCCCGGACCCCCGTGTGTTAACTGGACCCAGTGACTGGCTTACGGGAATCCAGCCAAGTTTCCTGCCATGACTGCAGTTCCCGGGGAGGGCGGGACAGGGGACAACAGAGACGAGCATGGGAAGGGAAACGTGCTGAACATCTCCCTGAGCTCACAGCCACCCGGTTCCTCTCACTGTCGCTGTGACCCCACCCAGCAGCAGGTCATAATGCAACACCGGGACCCAGGGCTCTTTCCATAAAACCAGCGTCTCAGTGTTAACGTCTCATGCCGATTTTACAAGCCAACGGGCCCTGTTTGGAAATTGGGAGCGGTGTCTTTCCCTTGTTTTCTGCACCTAAACCACGTGTCACACTCAACACCCCCACCTGACACTGTCCTCAGAAAACAAACCCTGCGTGGCACGTGGCCTGAGGCCACTCGTCCAGCACCCGGGACAGCAGCCGCCCAGCAGACACCTGCCCTCCACGCCAGTGGCTGCGGTGACGTGGCCGCTGCTGGGGATGGCGCCAGAGATAACGCCTCACAAGAACACAAGGGCGAGCAATGTGCTCCACTTTACCTGTTCTGGTTCCAGGGCTATTTTAGTTTTAAACTTCTGGAAAATCTTATCTTCCGTGGATTCGTGTTTTGCCATGGAATCCAGTTCTTCCTCCGGTGCTTCAGCTGAAAAACCACCGCATGACTGTTATGCCGACAGGCACCACGCCATGCCCGGACAGCTCAAACAGGCTGAGGGTGGGCAGCGTTACACCACCGGCCAAGTGTTGAACCAGACAGACTGGACTCCTTCCTGTCGGGGCTGTGAGACCAGCTGAGTCTCCAGGTGTCCGTGGACCATAAGCTACTACGCAGGCTCCCAGTGAGCGCTGCTTTCAGTAAAGCTTCAGATTTAAAAAACAGATCCAAATCCAGTCGAGATGGTGGCATCGGTAAACGTGGCTTGCTTCCTCGCACAACCACATCACAGTTGCAATCGAACTACAGAAAACCATCGTTCAGAACCGTCGGAACTGAGCTAACGGAAGGCCTACAGCTCCAGAATTGGAGAAGAAACCACGTCGGGACTGGCAGGACGGGCACAGACGTAGAATGGGCTGGTCCCACACCCATGTGTGGAGATAAAAATCAAGGAGTCCCGGCCCCACACCAGGCCCCCCAGCCCAGGGTTCCAGTGTCAGGAAGAGAAGTCTCCTTAACTTTTGGCTGCAAAAACCAGTGGGGACTGAGGCTGTAAAGGACAGAAACTTCTGGAGTCCCAAGCAGTTCCCCTCAAAGAACCCACACACAGACTTACTCGGACTCATGCCCTCTGAGCTCCAGCGCTGGGGAAGCAGATGGAAAGGTATCAGGCACACACAAGGTGGAACTGAACTGCCCTGGGGGGAGGGGAGCAGCTTTCTCCTAGACAGAGGTGCTGGCAGAGGCTGCTGTTCCCTTTCTGAGCCCTCCCCCACAGAGCCACAGGGCCAGCAGGCAGGGGCCAGAGATAAGACTCCATCAACCTGGCTCACACTGTGTGCCCCACCCAAGTTTCAGGCCCACCCAAGCTGTTTCCAGTGGCTTTTCCACAGGAATGGCTTGTTCAGGCCCCTGCTTCATATTTTCCTACATTCCCTCAAACGAGCAGCATCTGGCTTCAGTGAGCCCCACTCCTCTCCTTCAGCTGCCCTAGGCCCGGCATCAGGAGCAGCGGGCTTGGCTCACAGCGTGGCCTCACTTGGGTACCTGCAAGCCCAGCACAAGTAGCAGCCACCTGCAGATCACCTTGTAGCTTTTGCTGTTTTACCCTGGACAGAACACAGGCGGTGGCTGACCCTGGACTTGCCAACAGAAATCAAGGCTCAAGTACAACAAGATGGTGTAGTCAGCTCACACCTCAAGGACCCAGCTTGGGTGATGGGGAGGCTGTGCCACTGGACCCTACAGGACACATACTGCATTAGGCTATGCTACCAAGACACGGAGTCAAAGCAGCTCTACCTAATACATAGAAACAAACACAGGGAGGCTGCCAAAACAAGGAGACAAAGAAACATGGTCCAAATGAAAGAACAGATCACAATACCAGAAAAAGAGCTAAACAAAATGGAGATAAGCAATCTATCAGATGCAGAGTTCAAAACACTGGTTACAAGGATGCTCAAGGAACTCAGTGAGGATCTCAGCAGCATGCAAAAGACCCAGTCAGAAACAAAGGACATGCCAATTGAAATAAAGAACAATTTACAGGGAAGTTAACAGTAGACTGGATGAAGCCAAGAATCAAATCAATGATTTGGAACATAAGGCATCAAAAAACAACCAATCAGAACAGGAAGAAAAATAAAAAAAAGACAAAACAAAACAAAACAGAGAATAGTGTAAGCAGCCTGTGGGACAACTTCAAGTTTTCCAACACTCGCATCATAGGTGCACCAGGAGGAAAAGAGAGAGAGCAAGAAATTGAAAACTTACTTGAAAAAATAATGAAAGAACTTACACACACGACCCATGGACAATGGTGTGGGGACTGTCTGAGGTGTGGGGGAGTGACTAAGGGGAAAAACTGGGACAACTGTAAGAGCATGAACAATAAAATACAATTTAAAAATAACAAAATAAAGACGGACCCAAGTCCTGGGCTCAGGATGGCAGGGCCCAGCCCACGACAGGATACTCAGCAACTGTGAGTCCTTCTTATCCCTGCTGCCTTAAGCCATCTGGAATCTTTCTTCCAATCTCCTCGGGCCTCACATTTCTCGCCCCAGCTGGTCCACCTGCTCACCTGTCATGCTTACTGGGGACCTGACCTTCCTCAGCGCTCTCAGCTCTTGGGGCCCAGGTCCCTGTACCACTGCTGTCCCCAGTGGGAGTCAGTCTTTGTGACAATTACTGAAGCATATTTCTGATGTCTCTAGTATGAACAACTGACCTGTAAGTTGACACTCTACTCTGAAATCTAACCTTGTAGCAGTTAAGAGTGTGAGTTCTATGGTCAATGACACATGAGCTCAAACTCCAGTTGTGAAACTGAACAACTGGGGTCAGTCACATGGCCACACACAATGGGGTGCAGCTGCTAGTTTATTGTGGTTCTCATGGGACCCAGC
Source organism: Trachops cirrhosus (assembly GCA_028533065.1). Lineage (NCBI taxonomy): Eukaryota > Metazoa > Chordata > Mammalia > Chiroptera > Phyllostomidae > Trachops > Trachops cirrhosus. The sequence continues at coordinate 190,455,338 of CM052541.1, forward strand.
ACAAAAGCCCTCGGTGCGCAGTGAAGAGGTAAATGCTGGCTACTGATCAGTCTCTTGGGTCTGTGATCAGCAGAGGCACTGGAGTATGATCAGCTCTAGAGAGCTGACCAAGGCGTGTGTCTAAAACTGGCCAGATGAGAGAGAAACCCACTTCGGCCCTGGCTGGTGTGGCTCAGTGGATTGAGCATCAGCCTATGAACTGAAAGGTTGCCAGTTCGATTCCCGTGAGGGCTCATGGCTGGGTTGCGGGCCAGGTCCCTGGTTGGGTGTGTGCGAGAGGCACATCAATGTTCCTCTCCCTCTCTTTCTCCCTCCCCCGCCCCAAAACATAATGAAGTATTTTTTAAAAATTTAAGAAAAGAAAAAGAAACTCACTTTGGAAGCCCCCTGCCACTGGCATTTCGACCTGAGGAGCAGATCTGGGACCCGGATGACCTCACTGATTTTCCAGCATCTTGTGCAGTCCTACCCAGTGACCCGCAGGACCCTCACTCGTGTTTTCATGGAACCAGAACACACCTGACATGCGCCAAGGTAGGAGGCACAGGGAGGATGCTGTCAAAGGAGGCGACATCTGAGAATTCTATATTGCAGCCTCTACAGCGAGCTGACTTTCCCTCTTAGTACCTCTTCTTGATACACTGAACCCTTTGTTCCCAGCATTATGTTTAATCACCCAGTACGGAAAGTTCTCAAACTTACCCATGCTCCCTGTAACCTCTGACTCATCTTCCCTCTCCAAAACTTCAGATGTAATCTCATCTTCTGTTTCTATGACGATTTCAAATTCAGGAAAAAGGAAGTTGTGGTCTGGAACTGTATTGTCCGAATTATCTGAAACACAAAAAGTAACCAGCACTATTAGAGATGATTCTGTTTTGAAGATGGTTGACTCTCCTACTTCTAAAGTACATTTCACACAGCATTTCACATAGTGATGGTTTTCACATAGCAATGGTTTCCCCTAGTAAGCGATGCACCAGGCTCCAGTGGTTCAGGTTACAGGTTGAAAGTAAGTGTCCGAGACCTCCCGGCTCTTCTATCACACAGGTGTTGCTACCAAACTTGGGGAAAGTATTTGAGCTTTTCTAACTTTAACTTTTCTCCACGAGGTAAGAGATCTGGGTGGAGAGATGGCACGAAACGGAGCTAAAATTCAGACATCGAATGGGGGCTCACCTGCCTGTCCGCAGGCCTGCCTGTGCCCGGCTCTCCAGTCCAGGGTCTGGTGGTCCCTGCTGCAGTAGTGCGCGCGGTGGCATCCGGAGCAGGTCTTAGGGCCCAAGCAGCCGCACACCCGGCAGAGCCGCGGCCCGGACGGGAGCTGGAGGCGTACGGGTTCTCCAGTCTCTGTCGGGGGTTCCTCAGCAGGTGGCTCATGTGAGTAAAAGTCATTCTTCCGGGGCAGCTGATTTCTAAAAACTGAGAAAAAACATGATATTTTAAATAAACAATATGCCAATTCAAATATATGAACCTCCATTGCATTCAGGACACACAAGACACTCGTCTCTTACAAACAGAAGGCAGTTTTGCTTTCTGGGAGCTTATTTTCCGAAAGGAGAGAAAACAACAAAAAAAAAGTGGAAAAGAACAAGAAAGTCCTGAAGTCTCTGAAGCTTGCTCAAGTTACGTTAATAAGAATAACAGATCGTAAAATTGCGGAAAAGCTACTGGAACCAAGCTTTCCGAAAACTGACACAATCACGCAGCCAGAGCGCCGGTTTTAAAAAAGCTGGGGCGGGAGCACGCGGGGGCGGGGCCGCGGACCCCGGGAAGCCGCCCCCGCCCGCCGCCCGCGCCCCGCCCCGCGCTCACCGCGCAGGCCCGCGCAGCAGGGCGGCGCGCGGCAGCAGAAGAGGAACAGGCCGCGGTGGAAGGCGTCAGCGCGGCCGGGCAGCGGCGCGTACAGCTGCAGCAGGAAGGCCAGCGGGCGGCCGCAGCGCGCGCACGCCAGCTCCGCGGGCCCGGGCAGCCCGGCCTCGCCCAGCCACGCCGGCCGCCCGCCCACCTTGCTGGGGAACTGCTCGCTGCGCAGCCGCCACGCCGGCGCCGCCTCCACGAAACCCAGCTCCGCCGCCATGGCACGCGGGGCGCCGTCCCGATGCCGCCCCGCCGGCCGGAAGGCGGAAGTCGGCTCCGGCGCGTGAGGACCGGAAGCGATTGGACAGCCCGACGGGGGCCGGACTAGCCGCCGGTCTCGTGACTGGGCGGGGCGCGGCCCGCGGTGGGCGTTTAGAGTCGTGGGGCGCCCGGACCCCGGTTCTGTGAGCTCGGGCTCACGCGCACACGCCGCCGGCCCTGGGCCGCGGCGCGGGACGAGCTGGGACGAAGCGAAAGCTTGCGGACGCTAGGGGAGGGTTACGGAGGGTTTTAAGGACCAGGGCCTAGGGTTAAAGGGTAAAGGTTAGGGTTTAGGGCTAGGGGCGTGTCGCGCGTGTAGTCCGCGATTCAGTCTTTACTGTCAGTAGGCGGGGCCACAGCTGGGTGCGTTTCCTGCGGAGCAGCCCGGCAGCGAGGACTAGAGGAGAGTCACGCGGGGTAACTGCTCTTCACTCAGCTGTTACGGAATGCAGGTTCCCTTCAAGGAGACCTTCCGCACACTGATGTCTTACTCACACTGTAACCATCTACGAATACGCGCACAGGGCAATCAGTGGGGGGTGACGAACCGAGTCCCAGAGTCTCAGTCTGTGGGTCCGGGAGACAGCACGGTGGGCAATGGAGTCCGGAGCCAGGTGGGCGGCAGGGCTGGTGAAGTCCTCGGTCCAGCAGGGCAGAACTTTCAGCTGCCGATGCCCAGGGAGCCCAACGTGGCGTGGAGCAGCCCTCCAGCAGGTGGGGCTGGGCTGTGTCCGCGCCTGTCTGGAGCCTGCCTCAGTTATACCCTTCACAGTGGTGGACTCCACCCTTCTGGGTCTTTTCGATAAATGTCTTGGCACCCCTGATGGCAAGTGTGGAATTTTCCAGGAGCCTGTCTGTGGGTGGTCCCGCTCTGCAGTCACCGCCACTCTGACCATGTGTGCAGATATCGCAGGTGTGGTGTGTCTCCTTGCCGGGTGTGTCTGGTGTGACTTAAGTAGTTTCCCTCGTGAACCAAAGTGTCACCGCTGACTGGCAGCCCTCTTGACATGAGTGACTAAACAGACCAATGGCATTTTATTGGTCCTGCTCTCCACAGGGCTGGGCTTTAGGATTAGGTTGCATAGTCCATTAAATGCCTGGAGGAGAGGAACCCTGATATGCCCTCTGCCCCAACCCCCTGTCCTTGGAGCCATCCACTGCCTTCCAGCTAGAGCCAGAAACCTGAGAGCAGGTCCCCTGCAGGGGCATCCTCCAGCACAGGGCAGCCTCGGCCTGGGCCTGCCGTGGGCCTTGGGCTCCCTGGAGTGCGTGTGTCCCGCCCGCCCTGCCCAGCAGCCCTCACTGGGGAGCTGATCACAAGCCTGCTTGCCAGTGGTGTCCTCCTCACGGGACAGTGGGGATTGAGGCCAGTGGGGAGGGGGCAATGGGCCCTTCCAGATCCTCTTTTCTGGCTGCCCTTACACCCTGCCACCATCCCTGTTTCCCTTTGTCCTGGACTCACAGCCACCTCACAGCCCTCAGAACTCATTCGTCCCAAGAGGCTCCCCAGAGTGGCCCGTCCGGAGCCAGTGACAGAGGGGGAGGAGAAAGTGGGAAGCCCCTTCTCTCCCTGAAGCAGGCCACAGACCCCCTCAGGGACGCCCTGGGCAGTAAAGTGGCTTGTCTTATCTGTCACCTGCCACCCACATGGACACTGGAAGCAGTGTCATGGCCAGGAGGAGCGTGGCGAGGCCCACGTGACTGGCACCTGCTCTGGCTGCCACTGTGGATGGAGACAGGTCCGTGACCCCCCCCAGGGCCCCAGTCCCCTGACTTCCTGTGGCCTCCCTGGCACCCTTTGGTGTCTCACTATTCCTCCAGCCCACCCCAAGCAATGCTTGAGCCAGGCCCCAAGTGGTGCCATACTCCACAGGGCCCACCTGCGTGAGTTGCTTCCAAGGTGTGTGACCTCTTGTTGCTGACGTCTGCAGGTGAGGACTGGGGCCCTAACCATGTTTGCAAAATGCCTCGTCCTGGAGGGCATCCAGGCTGGCAGGTTTCCAAAAGATGCAGAGAGCCCTGGTATTCCAGAGGCTGGGCCCTCTGCTACCAACACTGACCCAGGCTCAGCACGTACCCTGGGAGAGGAGAGCACTGGGCTGTTGTGCCCACTGCAGGCTCAGACAGTGATGGGGCGATTCCTGGGCGCCTTGGTTTGGGAATGAGCCAGGGGCCGCTTCATCGGTCCACAGCTGTGCGGCGAGTGGTCCCCGCCATGTTTGCCCAAGGCATATTTTGTCCACCTAGTCACTCAGCTTCCTGTGCCCTGCCCAGTCCTGGGACCAGCTGCCAGATTGGATGCTGAGCCTCAAAGTTAGCAAGTCAACAGGAATGCCTGGTGAGGCCTGGGAAACTGATGGGAAGTGGAGGTTCTGGAAGGATGGGCATTTGCCCAGAGGTGCCCATCATTCAACAGAGTCTCAGGAGGTTGGCACGAGGCAGGACCTTGGTGTAGTTCCCTGGGGGGTGTGAGGAGAAATGGTGGTTGTCACGTGGTGACAAGTGCCATCAGCTCTGTAAGACAGGGGGCTCCTGTTAAGCATGGGGTCCCTGGAATAAACATGCCCAGTTACCTTGATGACATTCTGTGCCCCACGGACAATGTTGTAAGCAACCCCAGAGAGACCAGAGGGCCCTGCTCACCTCCTGAGGCCCAGCCAAGTGGGCAGGGCAGATGCTGACATGGGCACACAGCCTGAATGCTGGCCTGGACCTCAGGGGGAGCGACTGGTTTGTGCTGCAGAGATCATTTTTGACCTGGTTGTGTTTGCTGAGCGGATGGAGTTTTATATGAGTGCAGGTTCTTCATCTCCCTGTTTTTCATTAAACAAAGATACTCAGGTATCGTTCCTTGTGAGCATTTCCTGTGAACTCTCTGAACTCTGCCTTCCAGAGGGGCTGAGACCCAAGAAGTTACATAACTTGCTCTCTCTCCTGAGGCAGGGATTCAAGTGCAGGTGGTGGGTTTGGGATGCAACTGGGGAGAGCAGAGACCCGAGTGGGCAGCATCTGCTGAATCCCACGGAGCTTTGGAAACCCTGCACAGTGTAGGCCTAGAGGCACCTCTGCAAAGCTGGGGAGTCAGGGTATTTGTCTACCAACGCCCCTCTGTCTTTGGTGGAGAGCTGCTTCCAGGGGCTCAGAAGGTCACCCAGCTAGGGGGTGGCAGGCCCCCAGCCGAACTGGGCAGTGCCTCTGCCCAGGCTCTCTGTAGGTAGGTTCTTCCAGACATGCGTCCAGGGAGATGGCATGGAGGGGTGGGCATCTTGATCGCCCGTGTCTGTGTCTCAGTATCTGCCCTGTCTCACTTGCAAATGTGGGGCTTGGCTGTTAGAGGCTCCTCCCTGCTCTGGTGATGGGGAGCTCACTACCTTGCATGTAGCCTGGGGTTAAATGTCTCCTTTGTGCTGAGCCCAGGGCTGTCCCTTCAGCTCTGGATGAGACCCCAGCATCAGCGGCAGGCCCACGGGAGAGGCCATCCCCCCCAGGTCCTGCATCTGGGGCCTCAGGCACAGGGGTGAGGGCTCCGCTCGCTTCCGCTCGTCCTTCGCCAACGCCATCCAGGACCAGACGCCCTCCCTAACCTCGGCTGGCGGCCTTCCCTTTGGTCCGCATCCGGCAAGGGCAGGCAGAGGGCAGCAACGACCGGCAGCGGCCCTGCGTCCCTGAGCTGGGTGTGCTCACCACCCTCTCTGTCTTCAGCATCGCATCGCGAGACACGGGGCCTGTGCGGCAGCAGCCACCACGGAACCGTCGGAGGGCGAGGAGGCTTTGGTCCCACCAGGAGGACTTCTCGGAGGAGGAGGAAGACGCTTGGCGCTGATCACGTTCCAACCCCCACGAAGAGGTCCGGATCTGGGTGTTCCTGGACTGCTGCGGCCTCTGGAGGATGCGCCTGGGCACGTCCGGCCCGACAGCCCCCCTGTGCGTGTGTTCCCTTTGGGGTCCCCTCTGCACCCCTCGGTCCCACGGGGCTGCAGGGGCACCGAGCAGAGCGCCCCCCGCCCCCCAGCTGAGGTCTCCCCGTGCTGCCCAGCAGCTTCGTCCGCCTCTTCCATGTTTGCAATCGTTAAGAATTTTATTTATTTGGCTCTTGGGGTCTGACCTCCTTTGCCGCAAAATGGCTAAACGCACCAAGAAAGTCGGAATCGTCGGTAAATACGGCACCCCTTATGGCTCCTCCCTCAGGAAAATGGTGACGAAAACAGATCAGCCAGCATGCCAAGTACACTCTAGCTCCTTCTGCGGCGAAACCAAGGGGATCTGGCTCCGTGGCTCCTGCGTGAAGAGGGTTGCCGGTGGCGCCTGGACCTCCAGCACCGCTGCTGCGTCACAGTCAAGTCCGCCGTCGGAAGACCCAGGAACTGAAGGACTGGTAGAAACTCCACAGTTTGAAACATTGCTGGCCGATAATGAATGGGTTAATTTATGTAACAGTTAAAAAAGGAATTTATTTATTGGTTTTTAGAGAGAGGGGAAGTGATGGAGAAAGTGAGGGAGATAAGCCCCAACCAGGGACCGTGTGTCCGCACGGGGACCAGCCTCACCATGGGCCTGTGTGTGTGGACGGGGATCGAACCCAAGACCCTCAGCACCTCGCGGTGGTGCCTGATACACTGAGTCACCAGCCCGGGCTGTGCCTCTCTGTTCAGCCAATCCTGCGGTGGTCCCACGACGGCCCCCTGTGGCTGTTCCCCAGCTGTCCTCCTATGTCCAGGCGCTTGTATGCGTCACGCCCCAATAGATTAAAGCTAAAAAGACCAACTACACAGCATGCTGGGCCCATGAAGCCACCGCCCAAGAGAAGGTTGTGACTGGGGGAGCGGTGGGCAGGGCCGCAGCAAGCCTACTGCCACCCCAGGAGGCCTGGAGCCACACAGGTGGGAGAGTCTCCAGCTTGGGGTCTCCTCGGCCTGGTGGGGGGGTGGCCCGAGGCCCGTCCACCCCTACCCTAACCGCTTGGCCAACGGAGGGGTGGGTGGCGGCGTGGGGAACGGAGCGGGGATGGAGGGGAGGATGGCACCCTGTGGTGTTCCTCTCTCCACTCACTCAGTGCTGGGGTTAGACGCTAAGGTACTGTGGGCTGTATTTCCAGTGGGGGGTGTCTCCACCTGCGACAACAAGTCTGGGCGTGATGCCCTTTCGTTAGGGGGCGGGGGCTGAGCTGCGGGCTTGGCTGTGGTTGCCCCGCCGCCGCCCACATGCCCACCTGTCCAGGGCGCTCCTGCGGGTCCCCGCGTCCTTGTGCCACAGCTGCTGCGCGCGTGCGTGCAGCTGGACCTTCCCCCAGAACACCGCCAGCCTTTCCGCATGGGGGCCACTCGTCCTGGATGCTGCACTGCGCAGCGTGCACTCATTGCCTGGAAGAGGGAAAGTCGACAAGGACGCAGCCGTTCACGCTGTGTTCTGAGAGCGCAGGAGCGCCAGCACTTGACAGTAAGGGCGCTGGTAAGCCCCGAACACTGGGCTGTGACCGGCTCGCTGAGCCCTCAGCGGTTTGGCAGAATGTGGTGAAGTGAGGCGGACGGAGGTTCATGTCAAACCAGCTCCCTGGCACAGAAAGGACCGTGAGATCCGGACACCGACACCGATGGTCTCAGAGCACAGACTCGGGACGGGGCCGGCTGTGACGGGGGCGCCGCTCCCACCGACCCTTTGCAGTACCTTGTCCCCATAATGCCGCAGTGGGCGCCTGGGGCCGCGGTCCGCACCTCTCGGGGTCCGTGCGTGCGCCCCTCCGGCCCGGCCGGAAGAGGCACCCAGAGGACCCGGTACCACTCTCCGGAGCGTGAGGCCCCGGGTTCTCCAAAGGAAGGCGGTGCCTACCGTCTGCCGCGGCCTGAACTCCGCGCTGTGCGGGAGCTCCACCCTTCGTGGTCGGGTGCAGGATGCGGTCCCTGCTGGTCCCGGGGCAGCCTGGTCCCGCTGCTTCCCTCCAACGGGAAGAGCGCGCTGGCGTCGGCGGCTCCCAGGCAGGGAGAAATCTCCGCCTCTGACGCACGGGAAGGTTCCGGAACCGGCTCAGGCAGCACGGAACTGGGACTGGGGGCCTGTTCCCCACGCGCTGCGGGACGTCCAGTCGGTGCTGCTACAGTCCTGACTATGGGGCTGCGGAAGCAGGTGCGCCACCGGAGGGCCCGGAAGACCGCAAAGAGGGGTGTCCTCAGAGGGTCGCAGAAGAACACTGCTCGTGGGCCCCTCCGCCTTCCTTCCAGACCCTTCCAGACGCACCGTTTCCCGCAGGCACTGAGGTCTGCGCACGCCTGTGTCTCTGCCGAGTGGGCGCTGCTGGCGAGTGAAACAAACGAAGGTTGGCTGAGCGCCGCCGTCCGCGGGGTTCTGGGCAGGAACCTCCGGAGAGAAGACGACCATTGAAACCCAGTGGAAACAAAGCAGAGACCAGCGGCTCCTGGCTCAGCCCCCACGCAGCCCCCCACCCTCCCCGGTGAAAAACAGCAGGTGAGTGGGGCGGAGAGCCAGTGGGGAGGCCCAGCGAGAAGGTACCTGGAGGCAGGTGTGCAGTGGACAGGGGACCATCGCCTGCTTCTCACCCAGGCCTTTTCATCAGAAATCTGGGTGGGAAGAGTTATCAGCAAAGTCACATTCCCCTCTGACAGAGCTTGCTTTTCAGTCGCTTCTCAGACAAACTGGGGACCCTCTGGGGGAGGCGACCTGCGGTGTGACTCGGGGCGCGCGCCCAGGTGACTCCTGCGGCTGCCTCTTCTATGGGTTTGGTGCCCAGAGCTCGGCGTCACCTCGGTGCTGGAAACGAAGACCCGCCTCCGGTCCAACCCGGCAGGCAGGTCCCCCCGGGCTCGCGTCCCTCCGCTCCGCATCCAGAGGTGGGAGGGCAGCTTGGCGGGGCTCCTGTGCTCGGCTCCCTCCCGACAAGACTGCGTTACCGACAGGGACAGCAACGCCTCCTCCTGGTGGCTACTCCCAAGAAACCTCCGAGTCTGAGAAGGTTTTTAGAATAGCACTTCTCATCCACCCCACCTTGACTTAATGGGTTTGTGAGGGTTTTCTGCAGCGACCGTCCGCAGACAGTGGGTCCCTTACGCTCCTGGGAGGCAGCGGGGTGGGCATAGCCCTTTTCTCGTTGTTTAGCATGTTGTGAAGTTTCACATTGAACGTCGGTTCCTTCTGCAATCCGCCCACGGACCAGGACCACCCACTGGGACCTCACTGCCACCCACTGGCAAGCTAGCCTATGGCGCTGTGAGCAGGCTTTCCCCGCCCCACCCCCCAAACTGAACAAGGTGGAGTGCGGCCCGCCGTCCTGTGCTCTGTCTGCCGGTGTGGCCGCCTCCTGGGGCCCGACCTCAGCGTCTTCCTGCCCCCCTGGGACGTGGTCCCGGAGTTCTGCGGAGACAGCACCCAGAGGGTGCAGGAGCGGAATCTCAGCACAGGGTGACCACCCGCCAGTTCCCGCCTGGGGGAGGGGGCGGTGTGGTCTGGCAGGGACTGGGAGTGGCGGGGGGCTCGTTCCTGGGGAGATGGAGACGCGTGGGAGCGGAACTCCGAGGTGGACTCGCAAACCTGGTGCAGAACCGCGAGCGCAGCGTTTCTCCAGCGCCCGCCAGTGCACACGGGGCGTCAGGAGGAGGGTGTTGCCGCAGCCCAGGGCTGGCCTGCCCCACCACCTGGGAGACGGAGCCCCCGGCTTTGCAGAGACGCCGCCCTTCCCCACCGGCTGTGCCCAGCTCTCGGCACCTGGGAGCAGGCGAGGATGTTACCTGGGGCCTGCCGTGAGGGGCTGCGGTGGTGGGCGGTGGGGTCCCTCGGGGTCACTGACTCCTGGGGATGGTGCAGGCGGTGCGGGCATGAAGACGCCGGCCCTGGGTGCCAGGGGGTCTCTCCCGAAGGCCAGGAGGCGCAGGCAGGCTCTTCAGACACAGATGCAGCTGCACAACGGCTGGCGGAGCTGTCCGCTTCCTCCCTTCGGACTTGGCATCGCAAGCTCCCGGCCGGCGTGTGGGGAGGCGGGAACTGCGCTCAGAGCAGGGCACCATCCTCCAACCCCGACCCTCCCTGGGGCACCCTGCGCCCCGCCCTCCTTGTGTGGGTGTGCAGCTGCCCCGCTCATTTTGCAGGGTCATTTCAAAGCCCCACTGCCCCTCACACCATCACGGCCTCAGGGCGTTTTATATGCCCGTGGTTCCATCCTGTTTCTGATGCTCTTCTGCATGAGGGGTTTCTGACTCTCTCCTGTGAGGCAGGGTCCCATGCCTACGTACGTCTCGAATTTGGTTGTTTTCATTTGCTAATCTACGACCTACCTGTTGGATTATTAGACTGGCCCAAAGATTCTTCAGGTCACAGAGATTGTTTCTCCACCATGTAGGCAAGCAGTCAGGTGTTTAATACGAGGGGAATTTGGGGACTACATGTACATCACCATCTACTTAAGTAAGATGTAACCATGTAACTGAAGTAACTTATTCTCAGACCTGAATGACTATGTCAGTGAAATATGGAACAATGTACTAATGTACCTTGTGGATATACAACTTCCATTTAAAGTTTCAAAGGTGGCAATGAAGAGGCCAACATTTTGCACCTGGCATGTTGATGTTAAACTGACTGTTAGGCAAGGAAAGACTGAGAAGTTACTTAGGATTGTCATCTCAGCTCTTCCTAAGAGGCTTAGTTGCCACAATTTGGTTCAGGAAGAGAGCTTCAGCGCGATCACCTCAGCTTCAGACAGTAAGACTCCAAGCCAGAGCTTGTTGACCCTCTTACTGTACTCCCTGTGTCTTAAAGTTGTGGGAGTTGCCCAACAAAAATCAACCTGCCAGGTATGCTGTCTTTTATCTAAATTACCTGCATATCTCCCACTTCACCTTTGAAATCTAAGACTCTATTCTTCCATTTACCAAAATACCCTATACACCAAATTACTTCATTGTGTTTGTTATTAACTTTAATATGAATTCTCCTTGCCTTTGTATTACACATTGAATACCTCCCATTAATCAGATTATGTCAATTTGATCGTTATCCCAGCTGTTAGAACTTAGAAGGAATGACAAAAATAATTTTTTAACCCCCCACAGGTTTGGTGAGCTGGCCGTGTGACATTCATGGCAGGGACACTAACTTCTGGAAAGTGCAGCCTCTGAGAGATCATGGACATCTCCCGGCAAGAGTAAGCATTATTATTATTTTTTGTTCTGTCAGCCTTTTTGGTGTATTTCTGCAGGGCTTGGCATAATTTAGTAGTGCCAGGAGTTATTTTCTGCCCTTGTACACTTACATTGGCATGAAAAACTATTTCTGAGGCTAGCTGCTTGGACTTAGAGAGTCAGGAATGTTCTTTATCAGCTCCTGGCTCTGTTTACATCATGAGGACTCGGGTCCACTCCTGCATCTGGACACTGGGCTTCATTGTCCAACCCCAGCTCTGGAGTCTGGCTGTGGGGTCCTGGTTACAGATCTGGGTTCTGTATCCTGGGTCTGTGGCCTGGGATTGAATCTGTGTCTGTGTGTCTGGGATCTGGAGTCTCTTTGGGTGTGGCTTCGTGTCCTGGGTGGGTGTGTGGGGTCCACGTGCAGCTCTGGCTCTTAGCTGTGATGTGTAGAGTCTGGTGTCCAGCGTTTCCCACCAGTCTCTGGGGTCTGGGGTCTGGCATTCAGGATCGATGGTCTGGCCTGGGTCGTGGGGATAGTTTTGGGATTGGGGCCAGGGTTTGGGGTTCAGCTTTTGGTTCTGGGTCTGCTCTGGGGCCCAGATTCTGTACTCCAGGTTCTGTGTCCAGGTCCTAAGTCTGTCTGTGGCATCTGGTGTCTGTGAAGTGATGGTCATTGGCTCCAATTCATTGCCAGCAGGAGTTCCAGAGTTGGGGTGTGGGGAAGAAGGAAACTCTATTTAGTGCAAATAGCTCAGTTTTGGTACTTATGGCC